>VZRI01006484.1:18207-95762 GCA_013397515.1 Upupa epops | reverse complement strand
TCAAGGGTCAGGACTGGGACCAGTGCTGTTTAACATCTTTGTTGGCAATAAGGGCAGTAGCATTGAGTGCCCCTTCAGCAAGTTTGCTGACGACACTGAGCTGTGTGGTGTGGTGACGACACTGAGCTGTGTGGGGTTGGATCTAGATGATCTTTAAGGTCCCTTTCAACCTGAACCTTACTATGAATCTATGAACTAGTAAAACCCAATTTCCTCATGTGAAATATGTATTTCATACAGAACAGATGCTCTGCTTGTGAAGCTCTCCTTATTAATGGGACAAGAAACTTTCTATGGAGCACTCTGGGGCAGTGTTCTGGTCAGCCCATCCATCAGACTGCCTGCTTCTCTCTTTGTTGTCAGCCACATCAACAGAGAACTACCTGGAAAACAGCAGAAATACATGCTTGGCACTGACTATAAGCTCACGGTAAGTTCATTACAATTCTCATTGAATGGTCTTATCTACCGCAATACTGACATAGTAGCACATTGTCCCTTCTCTGAATTCAAAGAGAGGGACCTGGGAGCACTGATTGACAACTGTCTGAACAGGATCCCAGCACTGTGCCCAGGTGGCATGAAAGGCCAATGACATCTTGGCTTGTATCAACAACAGTGTGGCCAGCAGGACTAGGGACATCATTCTCCCCATGTATTGGGCACTGGTTAGGCCCTGGTAAGGGCAGTTCTGGACCCTCACTTCAAGAAAGCTGTTGAGGGGCTAGAGCAGGTCCAGAGGAGATCAAAAAGGCTGTGGAAGGGACTGAAGGGAAAATCTGATGAGGAGAGACTGAGGGAGCTGTGGTTGTTTAGCCTGGAGAAGAGGAGATTCAGGGGGGACCTTATCACTCTCTGTAATTACCTGAAGGAAAGTTGCAGTAGGTAGGTGGGGGTCAGGCGCTTCTCCCAGGTAACTAGTGATAGGGCAGGGCCTGAAGCTGCACCAGGGGAGGGTTAGATTGGATGTTAGGAAGCCCTTTCCCACCAAAAGTGTGCTCAGACACTGGAATGGACTGGCCAGGGCAGTGGTGGAGTCCACATGCCTGGAGGTGTTTAAGGACAGACTGGACATGGCACTTAGTGCCCTGGTCTAACTGATGTGGTCATGTCAGGTCATAGGCTGGGCTGGGCTGGGCTGGATGATCTCAGGGTTCTTTTCCAGCCTCAATAATTCTGTGATTCTATATAATTAGAATGCCATGATTTTAAAAATATTTTGGAAAGGTAGAGAGTCTGATGGAATTGTGTAACAGGGTCACCTTGTGGGAGCATCTTACCTGAAACACAGGAGAGAATCTACCATGCCAGAATTCAAGTCTTCTGAAGCTTCTGCAGGTTTTGGTAATCACTACTGCATACAGCTTTAAAAGACTGACTCTTTTTCAAATCAAATGTTATGGACCTTCAGTTACACAAATAACAGAGATAAATTTATAGTAAAGTGGAAACAGATTTTACTAACTAGAACAACAATAACAGACAGAAGAAAAAAACCCAACCAGTGTCATCTAGTTGAACAGCCCTGGAAAATGAACAAAGCATCACCCCCTCCCTTATCTTCCTCCTCCTCCTAATGAATGAGGGAGGCAAAAAACCCAACAGAATAAACACCTGACCTCCTGCGGGCAGCAGTCCCAAATGGCAGTCACACAGAAACAGGGAGGGAAAGGAAAAAAGAAAGCAAATATATTAAAGCCACAACAAAGTCAGGAATGAGAGAAAAACAAAAACAACAGTGTGGGGAGAAATGTTCTAATCCCCAGAGGACTGGATCTGGAGGGAGGAGTGGAAAGAAGGAGTTATAGGGGAAAGGAATTCCTGAATCACAAATACACTGGAGCCACAAGATTTTAGACACATGCAGGCAGCCAGCAGTGAGATCAAACCCTCCAGTTGAGAAAAAACCGGGAAGTCACCCAGCAAAAGTCATATTTTTATGGCCATAGGAAGGACTGTGATTGGTCCCCAAGCTATCTGTCATGTCAGGGGTCAGTCCCCCAAAATTAACCCATGACATCAGAAGATAAATCTGACATCTTTTCGCTACTTGTTCTGAATTTGTGTTTAAGTGTGAAGACCAGGTTTTGTACACTACCATTTATGCAGCGTTCGGTGTGGATTTCTCAGTGTCAGTAGTCCTGGAAGACAATTCTGAAATTCAGTATTTTTTACTTTTTTAATAAAATGGAAATCTTCAGGCCATAGTGATTTATGTTAAAATTAAGTGAGAGAGTAACCATAACACTAGTTTGAGTAATCCCTGCATTTTGTGAAGCCTCTCCTTTTGTCTGGTAGCTGGTGATGTCACACCTCAATGTTCTGTATTGCTAACAAAATGAAGTATCTTTCAGGTGTAATTAAAAAGTGATTAATTAAGTGATTAATTAATTAATTGATTGATTGATTAAGTGGATTAAAAGTGATTCCTTTAACTATTGCACAAACATTTTAGCCCATTTCCAGATGGGCTAAATGTTAAAGATGTTCAGATGTCAAATGGCTGAGTTGAAGTTCCTATGAACCTACATTTGCTTTCCCTCTTGTGATTATTACCAGTGATTTTAATTTCAGTGTTACCATGAAGTAAAACATCATTGTACCTTCTTTTTACAGATAAAGTCTTTGTGTGTGTCAGTATTGGATTCAAATGTCCTTGTGCAAAGAAATACTTTAGAAGTGATTCTCTTCTTCTTCCCATTCTATACAGCTTTGGTAAGAGGACTGTTTTGATATCACCACTGTGTGCTTTGTGCAGGGAAGTGTCTTTTGCAAAACCAATCCAGTTCCTGCCTCTGTTATTCCCAAACATCTCCATTTTGTACCTTCAGGATCAATGAAAAAATTTTGCTCCCCCATCAATTTTAATAATAGATAAGGCTCTGCTGCTTCTTAGACAACTTACAGCTTCAAATGATGATGCACTTCTGCAGAGAACATTGTCCAGTATTTGGAATGTGCTTGAAATATTCAGGCCTGAGAAAATGCATCTGGAAAAAATATTCAGCTCCATTTTCAAGTATGGTTTGAGCATTTCGAATGGTCTCCACTAAGCTAAGATACTTCAACTCCTTTATTGATGACCTGGATGAGGGGATCATTCTACCCTTATTATTCTACCTAAATTCACAGATGACACCAAGCTGGGGGACAGTATCGATTTGGTGGTGTGGAGGAGGATGCTGAAGAGAGATCTGAACAGGCTGGGTCCTTAGGCAGAGGCCAATTGTATAAGGTTTAACAGGGTCACGTACAGGGTCCTATATTTTGACCACAATAACCCCTAGCAGAGCTACAGGCTGGGTGATGAGTGGCTGGAGAACAAACTGACAGAGAGGGACTTGGGAGCACTAGCTGACAACTGGCTGAACAGAAGCCAGTACTGTGCCCAGGTGGCATGAAAGGCCAGTGGCATCTTGGCTTGTATCAGCAACAGTGTGGCCAGCAGGACTTAAGGCATAATTATTTCCCTGCACTGGGCACTGGCAAGGCTTCTCTTTGAGTACTGGGGACAGTTCTGGACCCTCACTTCAGGAAAGAGATTGAGGGGCTGAAGCAGGTCCAGAGGAAAGCAGTGAGGCTGGGGAAGGGATTGGAGGGAAAGTGTGATCAGGAGAGACTGAGGGAGTTGGGGTTGTTTTGCCTGGAGGAGACTCGGGGAACTTATCACTCCCTACAATTAACTGACAGGAAGTTGTACACAGGTGGGGGCCAGGCTCTTCTCCCAGGCAACTAGTGACAGGACAAGAGGGCAGGGCCTGAAGCTGTACCAGAGGAGGGTTAACTTGGATGTTAGGAAGCACTTCCTCACAGAAAGAGTGATGAGACACTGGAATGGACTACCCAGGTCAGTGGTGAAGTCCCCATTCCTGATGATGTTTAAGCAAATAGTGGATGTAGCCCTTAGTGCCCTGGTCTAGCTGATATGGTGATGTAACGTAATAGGCCAGGCTTGATGGTCTCAGAGGTCTTTTCCAGCCTCAATAATTCTTTGATTCTATTAAAGACAAGTAAAGAAATCATTTCCTGAAACAAAGACTACTCCCCCTGATTTCTTAGTTTGCCTATTAGTATAGTCAGTGTTTTGAAAGCAGGAAGTAATTGCAAGTCTTAAGCTGTAATTTAAGGAGGTCTTCAGTATTTTTATCTTAACTAGCTCTGTACCTTAAATAGGAAAATTATCACAATTGTCTCAGATTCTTTAAATTTTTAGTGTACAAATATTTTGTTACTGACAGTTTGTTGTCTTTTTTTTTTTTCAGAACAGTAATATTATCAGTTAAAAAACATTCTCGTCACCAATTTGACTCTTTGTGGTGTTCATAATCAGCTGAAGTATCTTTGGTTTTCATTCCAGGACTGCAATGAAAGCACTATTTTGTTGCGCAGGACTGATTTAGTCCATATTCTGTCAGCAGCTACACAGACACTCTTGAGGAGAGACATGTCACTCAATAGAAGACTATATGCATGGTTGCTAGGTACTGTACCTATTCAATATTCTGAATACCTAAAAGAGAAAAATAACCAAAATATAATAGATGTCTTCAGGAGCAAATGGATGATGATAAGGTGTCCTTTAGATGCCATTTATTAAGTTCCTTTTTAATAAAATCAAGTACTCATTTGGCAAACAGGTCTTCTCTGCAGAAATGAATTATTTAACTTTCCTGAAACACACAGTATCTGATGAGTTATATCTGGTCCCATCCACAGTTCACTCTGAAATGGTTCAGTGGACTGAAAGGCCTGGGGCACTCTTTTAACGTTACTCTTCTGGAAGTAATAGACTGTTAATTCCCATGTGGTCTTAATTGTCAAGGAGGGGCTATGAGAGAGCTATAGCTTCTCTCATTTGCCTCCCTGTAACAGCATAAGAGGAGACTAAAAGTGACAGGGCAAGAGCTGCAGCCATGTAGTTGCATAAAGACTGTCTTTACTGACCCCATGTGTAGATATGGCCTTGGTTTTGATTTAGGTTCTCTATAGCACGTGTGCTGCCTCCAAGTGTGATATGTGGGCTGTCCTTGAGCAGTATGCGAGCTAGTTCCAAGCCAAGTGTTGAAATGACAAAGGTTAAAACTAGCAGTGTAATTTCAATACTTGTGTCACTGATGTGTGTTCAGTGCTCCGTACTGCAGCAGTTCTTTGTACTCCTGATGCCTCTGTTTATGTTGTAGGCTCTGACATTAAAGGCGGTACTTTTGCCCCAGACTCAACAACTTCTGAAGATCATGCTATCTATTTCTTTGGAAAATATTCTAAAGATCTTTTGGTTGAGGTTGGTATCCATTTTATAGAGCTGTGTTTATCATCACTGTAAATGTTAGTGTGAATTGTTCACTGTGCCACTCAGTTTGACCTTTCTGCCCCTAGAGACAGCATCAGTTTAGTTTTTATGTTATCATCTATTTGAATGCCTGCTGCATTTTTAATCTCAATATAGTATGTCCTTAAAACACAAATGCATTCTAATGAAACCACAGGGTGGCATTTGGGATGAACTACCTGAATTATTTAAAAATGCTTCTCTGAATAATATTACCTTTTGAGTACAGATGATGAGAAAATGTCATTCTACTACTCCATATAGGAAATTCAATTCTGATTGTAGTCAGTGCTAAACAAAATCCAATTTAGAAACACTTTATGTCTTAATAAAAAAAACATTTTCCCTTTTATATGTGACATGTTGAGGTTTTCTTTTTCCTAGAGTTTGATTGAAATTTTACATCAGAAATTTCCAGAGTCTGATACAGAGGAACAGCATCAAGCTTATTTGAAACCCTTCCGCATCCTAATCAGTCTCCTTGACAAACCTGAAATAGGTAATGTTATTTAGCACTTTTGTTATGACAAATGCTACAGCTTGATGTTCATCACTGGTCCTGTTCTGTTATGGAACTCAAGGCAATACACTGCACACTTATTCCCAATTTTGAGTATGTGTGTATTTTGTATTAAGTGGGCAAGAGGCTGTGTTCCTTGCTTTGGACCTGGTTCAGAACAGTACTCTGGAGCAAAGACCCTCTCCAGGTGATCTCTGGTTCTTCTGCAGGACACTACTGTGTACCATGGAGGTATCCTACACTCTCCCATGCCCAGAAGTGCAGTCTGAGGGGCCAGTTAAAAGGAACCACTTAATTTCAAGGCTCTATATAATTATCAGTTTGTTCCTTGAGGTTTATTCTCTCAAAAACTGACAGGCTTCTTTCTGTTCTGCTAATAAAGCAGCTTTTATCTGGAAAATGACTGTACCACTTGGGCCTGGGTTTGTTTCCTGTGCTTGGCTGTGCTTGCCATGCTTCCGATATACTTGCATGAGACTCTCGTGACTTGGGTTGTATTTCCAGGCACTGCAGACCCACAGGCAGTAAACACAATGGTACTGCTGCCAGAGCGGGTAGTGCTGCTTTCCTGCAGGTGCACCCACTGGAAATAACGTGTGGCCAGTACGAGGAGGTAGGGGTCTCTCTTTCAGTGGCACTGCCAGCCTGTGCTGGGCCTTGATGCTGCTGTGGGAGTTAGAGTTTCACATAGCTGAGAAGAAATTCCTCCTCTTCTCTGTCATGTGCCTGTCCTGTTGTGTACATGAAGTTGCCAACAGCAGAAGAGTGAGGCTGTGCCAGCTCTTCTTTTAAAGGGCAAGTTCTCCTTTCTGCATTAAAAAATTAAGTCAGTGTGATTTGACAGATCTTTAGCATTTAATACCATCATGTGAGAACCATTATGTACGTATAAACCTTTGAAGCAATGTTCTGTGAATCTGATAGATATGAGAAACCTATGGACTTGTTAACTGGTATTTGTTAGAAGCCAACTGAGTCTTAATTACTGACTGTATCCCAGAGTGTTATTTTGGCTACTACTGTGAGTAACGCTACCATTGACTAAGCCTGTAGACTTAGAATGAAACTCATGCACTGGGATTAAACACTTGAGTGGCAATTTGTATTGCAGCCTTTTGTGTCTGGTAAGATTATCCCCTTTCATGGGTCGGGGAAGTCCTGTTAAGCACAATTCCTATTAAAGAATTATTAACGCTCTGCCAGAAAAACGAGGACTCTGTATTTTTTATCTAACAATGCTGCCTTAGTAGAAGCAGTTGTTAATCTGTTTATAAGACAGCGGTACTAATGTTTTTTTCTGCTGAGTTTTAGCTGAAAAAATTTTCCTGTGTTTAGTGGCATTGGGATACAGCTTCAGGTTTGTTCTTTTTGTTTTGTTTTGCTTATTTGGGGATTTCTTCTTGGTCGTGGATTTACTACATTCTTTCTTTTCAGCAGAGCTGCTTCATTGCCTTTTGAATTCTCTGCAGGAACTAGTTGGTGTGCTTGGATTGCAGGCACCAACCCAGGACCCATCTAGACCTTCATTTTAGAACCAGTACAATAAGACAGTGGAACTAATGTTTTTTTCTGCTGGGTTTTAGCTGAAAAGAAGTATCAATCACAATTCAGTCCTCTTCAATAAAACATTTGTACTTCCTGACAAAAATGCTGAAGAAAAGACTAGCATGGTTACATTAGAAATTGGTTGTTTAATCTAATTTGGAAGGCAGATGACACGTAGTATCCTATTGTTTGTTTTATTTGGCTGACAGTCAGTGATAAGTTGAACTACAGCAATCTAGCTGAACTGCATTCTACACTTTAATCTTTGTAGTCTAGTCAGTGCACAAAACTTCTTGAGCCTCAAGCCAGTATGATTTTCACTTCCTCTTGAAATGGATTTAGCAAGGCAATTTTTATTTTTTCAAACGTGGCACACTAAAACAAAACAAAAATCTTCAACCTTTTCTGCTACTCAGTCACCTCAAGGCTTTTTTTCTCTTAGAAAGCACTCATTTATATCAGGAATAATGTGTCCAGCAGGGCTAGGGATGTAATTCTTCCCTTGTACTGGGCACTGGTGAGGCCTCACCTCAAGTACTGGGGACAGTTCCGGGCCCCTCGCTTTGAAAGAGGTTGCGGGCTGGAGCGGGTCCAGAGAAGAGCAACAAGGCTGGGGAAGGGACTGGAGAGAAAGTGTGATGAGGAGAGGATGAGGAGAGGCTGAGGGAGCTGGGACTGTTTAGCCTGGAGAAAAGGAGTCTCAGGGGGGATCGTACCACTTCTATAACTACCTGGAGTTGTAGGCAGGTGGGGATTGGGCTGTTCTCCCAGGCAGCTAGTGGTAGGACGATAGGGCAGAGCCTGAAGCCGCACCAGGGGAGGTTTAAGTTGAATGTTAGGAAGCCCTTCCCAAGTGAAAGGGTGATGAGACACTGGAATGGACTGCCCAGAGGGGTGGTAGAGTCCCTGTTCCTGGGGATGTTTAAGCAAAGACTGACATGGCCCTTAGGGCCCTGGTCTAGCTGATGTGGTGATGTCAGGTCATGGACTGGGCTGGATGATCTCAGAGCTCTTTTCCAGCCTCAATAATTCTGTGATTCTGTGTGAGTCTGTGAATGCTTTGTACACTATGGGTTATTTTAAGTCGTTTGATGTTTAAGATATTGTACTTACTATTTGCTCACCTCTTCTATAGACTATTTCAGATAAACAAAAAGTGCTGACATTTGGAAATGTACTGCGTATCCATATGCATCTTTTTATCTATTTAAGCATTTAACTTTCTCAATCTGTTAATTCTTTTTTTCAGCTTCTATCTTTCAAAATTTAATCAAGGATACTCTGTTAGATGCAGATGAGAAAAGCAGCATGTTTTCTATATGGATACAGATATGGTTTTCTATATGGATACAGATTATTTATGGCAGATGAACTGCAGATTTGCATTTATGGTTATGACAACTTCTATAGGATTGTAGTGTAGGTGCCTTACTGAAGCAACTTAAGTTTAATGTAGAACCAGTGCTATGGTTTCCAAGTATCACTGAACTGAACAGGTGGCATTTAACTAAAATTTAAAAAACAAACAACACTCTCCCCCTCAAAAAAATCCCCCAACAACAAACAAATAAACCAATAAAGCAAACCAACCAACCAACACAAAAAAAAGCCAGAAGCATTTAACTACATGTTTCATTGCAGTGGAAAGTCTGACATTTTAAAAAGCCACGTAAGTATTTTCTTCCTACTTGGGTGATGGTGATGCTTTTAGGATAGCTACCCCTAATTTACATCTATCTGTACATGGTTGTAATTGAGCCTCCTAGCAGTCACTTTGGTGCAACTACTGGATTATTTTTTTCTTGAATTGCAGGGCCACCAGTTGTTGGGGATCTGTTCCTTGAAGTTATTAGAGCCTTCTATTCTTACTGCAAAGATGCACTTGGTTCTGACCTCAAGCTTAGCTACAATCAAAGTGGGAACATACTTGTGAGGTATAACTACAGGTTTTCAACTGTGAACTGAACTGTGTCATTTCTATTAGGGTAACAATGAAATATAACCAGTTTAGGGAACATCAGATTTCTAACAATGGGACCTTCTCTACACAAGATAAATTTTTTCCATACCTTCCCTTTTCCCCACACAAGCTTGATTTCTCTTTATTGGCAGAGAAGAAAACTAAGTACACAACATGTGACTGGTGTTGATTAAATCCAGGTATATTTGGCCAAGAAACAATCTGGTGTCAGAACTCTTGGCCTTCTGATATTTAAAGTTGAAGGCTTGGCTTGTTTTGTCTGGGAGAAAGGTGCTCAGACTAGCTATTCTAGAATGACTTTGGTCTGTTTTAAAATAATCAATGTCTTTTAGCATGTAAAGGGGGGGAAAAAGGTTTTGGAACACGTTATCTAATACTGTGATGTGTGTGCTCTTAGGACCTTTACTGATGTGTTTCTTTTTTTCCATTTTTTAAATATTTTTCTTTCCCCCCCCCTCCCCCCATCACACAGCGCAATCAAAGAGAACAAAAATGCTTCAGAAATTGTCAAAACAGTCAATTTGTTGATCACATCCTTAAGCACGGATTTCCTTTGGGATTACATGACCAAATGTTTTGAAGATTGTTTCAGGTATCTATGTTTTGAAAAAATAGGACTTCTCTTAAAAATGACCCTTAAGAGCTATCCTATAAGGTAATAAATTTTACTGAAGCATTTAAATTCTGGAAGGGACAGAATACATGATAGAATCAGACTGATGTGTAAGTTACACCCTAAAATACTTCAAAAATGCAAGCAGATAAACAATTAGATGGAAACTAGCAACATGAGATCAGAGGACATTACTTTCAAAATGACAGCTAAAGGAAGAAAATATTTGGGAGGGGAAGTGAAAAGGTCTTTTCCTGGAAGTATAAGTTGTATTTTTTAGACATATAAAGGTATCAAACTGTTTACCTCTAAATATAAACCAGAAGATTATACATTAAGTAGTAAGATTGTGTACGGAATTTAAATCTGAAAATTAAAGGCACATTAGCACTACACCTGCAGGCTGCATCCAGGTGGTTTTTACAGAATTTTGAACCCTACTAATTTAGAGGTACCATTTCAATTTGCTTCTGAATCTATTTGATACTGTTTACTGACTTTCATTAGGGTTTTTTATTGTAGCAAGAATTTTTTCAAGAAAAATGCTTACATAATAATGTTTCTCTCAATCCAGAAACAAATCCACACAGATGAGATACCCTCTTGAAAATATTAGCACTCCTCCTACAGTTTCAGAGCTCTGCACGTTATTGGTGTTTCTTCTTGATGTGATTCCTTTGGTAAGGCATCCTGAAGTTAGCTGCCTCAAAGTCATAAGAAACTTCAAATCAAATCATTCATACAGTGATTAGCTAAACTGAAAGAAAAGTCAAACTGGCATTGTGTACATGCTATGGCCTGCAAAACAGGGTTTTATGTGCTGACTTGTATATGATTACCTGCACTACTGCTTAGTAGGATAAAAATTGTTTGCATTTAAAATTATGGTGAGTCTATCAAAGGAATGAAAGAGCGTAGCTTTTACTTCTTGAGTAAATAATTTCCTGTGAGGTTTTGGCCTCTTAGTAGCTGTCTGGCTATCATAAGTTTTTTAAACTATGATTCAGCACTCATCAAGTAGAATGAATAAGCAATAGCACTGAAGCAAGTTTTTATAGTTTAGCCTATATGAACCGACTTTATCAATCATTGATAAGAGTTTGCAGACAGATGAATAATAATACGTGTTAACTATTTTAAACAGTGCTTATCTATTTTAGGAACTCTACTCTGAAGTGCAGACCCAGTATCTTCCACAGATGCTCAGTTATATGGTGCAGTCGCTTCTGGAAAATATGGAAGTATTAGATTTACCAGAACTCACTCATGCCTTAAAGACCTGCTTTAAGGTGCTTAGCAAAGTGCAGATGCCCCCTTCCTATCTGGACATTGAGACAGGAAGTGGGAACAGGGTAGGTATTCTTCAACTGCTCACCAATGTTTAAAATTTTGAATGACATAACTTGTTTTAACAAGCTACTGCTCCTAACTTAGACAATAACTGAAGCAGTAAAGCTTTTTGAAACTTAACTTCTTTGACCCTTTCCAGAACTCTCTGATTCTTACTGTATCTGACTTTTTGAGTTATTTTCCTACCTCTTGAGAAGAATATGATTCTAATGGTTTTGAAAAGGCACTCAGTTGTTGAAGATTTGAGTTGCCAAATCAAGCCCAGCGTTACAGCTGATTAGGTTGGCAAGGCTTTCAATTAATATTTTAGTTTAACACAATGTGGTGTTATTTTTGTGCAAGAGACCATGAGACAGAACAAAGAATAGGTGGCATAAAGCAATCATACTTAAAGCATACATAAAGCAATAAAGCACAGGCTGCCAAAGTTTTGCAACAGAACAAATATATGCGTTTAGAAATAATCTCTACATGTGTAGTACTAATTTAAGGAAGTGTTTCCCTTTACTAAGTATCTTTAGATATGGATCTGCTGGTGTTTAATGAGTCAAGGCATGAGGATTATAAAAACATTTGTTAGGCTTTTAATGCAATTGAATTGAACTGCATACAGATAACTACGTCTTAAGAATTTGTGGAAGTGATCTGTATCTGGAAATGTCAAACACTGGGGGGGTTTCTGCCTTTTTCCCCAGTGTCTGCCACAATTCTTCATGGTTTAGAATTATCTCGCAGTGCCACATTAACACATTAACATTTCTGTTTTAGAGCCCGGAGAAAACAGAAAATGTGGACATAACCTTGGAGACTAAGTCTGTGTCGCAAGAGGAGGATGACACTCTGTTCCCTCCCCTGAAGTCAGAAGACAGTGGTATTGGTCTAAGCACTTCCTCTCCAGAGCTCTCTCAACACTTGGGGATGCCAACTGTGACCCTCGAGAGAGATGATGTCTGGAAAAAAGGGGGGAGCATTCAAAAGACTTTATATTGCATCCAAGAGCTGATTGCCAAGTTTTCCAGTAAATATATTTTTGGGGTGCAATTTCAAGAAACAAGTAATGAAGGCATCTCAACAACAAACCTGAATGGAAAGGAGAAAAAAGAGAATGGCTACAGATTACCTGAGAGTGCTAGCAAGAAGAAGAGCCCGTGGGATGCAAAACAAATCACTGTACCTCAGTTTAAGCAAATGCTTTCAGACTTGTTCTCAGTTCGAGGATCACCATTCAAGAATAAGAACTCTAATCCTCTTCCTTCTGACCACAAGTCTGATAATAAAAAAGAAAAGGAGGAAGAGGAATGGGACTTGGAACAAATGATGCTTGTCTTGGGACCCCTTAGGGGTGACTGCAAGGAAGCTTTCTCTGCAGCCTGTCACCTTTTGTTGGATTGTACCACATTCCCAGTCTATCTTTCAGAGGATGAGATGGGACAGTTGTATCTCTCTCTGTTCCAGATTTCTGGTAAGAAAAGATTACTTTACTGGGCAACTCCAGCATATGAGGATACAAACAGGAAAATCTTTCCCAGTGAGGGTGAGAGAGCACTGACACAGGCTGCCCAGAGCGGTTGTGGAGTCTCCTTCTCTGGAGACATTCAAAACCTTCCTGGGTATGTTCCTGTGTGATCTTCTCTAGGTGATTCTGCTCAGGCAGGGAGGTTGGATTAGATGATCTTCAGAGGTCCCTTCTAACCTCTGTGATTCTGTGGAGTATCAGGGTGAGTTTGGCTATAAGCAAATCATGTGACCAGAGACAATAGCTAATAATGCCTTTTGGCAGGGATGAAGGTGGGTTGCATGCAAGTTAAAAACTTCCCTACATCACCATGCATTCTGTACTTTGCAGCTGAGGGACATTTTTACCAAGTTTGTAGAATTCACATTGTTTTGGACACTTGTGGCTGAATGGATAAAAACACCTTCTGGCCTGTGGAACGTTGTTGTATGGAAACGTGTCCCCACTCACTCCTGTCTGTGTGTGCATGCTCACAGAATCACAGAATAAACCTGGTTGAAAAAGACCTAGTAGATCACCAAGTCCAACCATCCCAACGCAAATACCTAATTACCTACCTGATTGATGGAAAAACACACTAGAGCATGTCACAAAGCATGCCAAGAAAAGGAACATGCTTAAAGAAGACAGGAACTTAAAGACAGTTGTAGTAGAAAACTGAAACTCTGAATCACAAGCAATAATTGGAGGTCCTGTTTGTTCTAGGAATTTAAGTTCATTCATTAGTTTCAGCAGGACAGTTACTGGCTTGAAAGATAGTTGACAAGGTAGGTTTGTTGTGAATGAAATGGGAAATCAGAAAATTGGGTTCTCACTCAAATTTTGGATGCTTTCCGTACCAAAATGGTGGCATAGCCATCATCTACACAGGTATTTTCAAAATACTTTTTTACCTGCACACCCTGGAAAATACAGCAAGGTTTAAAGACAGAAGGAGAGAGCCTCTGGTAATGAAGATCTGGCTTGAACATGAGATAGAATCTGTCTTATATGGAGAAAAAAAGAGTGGATATTTTGTTGTGGCAGTAAAGCCATTAAAACAATTGGTTTTGAAGTCAGAGGTGTGAAGTTGTACTTGAGACTGTCTCCAGTCAAAACTTAATAAAACTTTTATCAGATTATTCACTCAGGAAAGGCAACTTGATATTAGCCATATCCGCTCATTGCCTGACCTATTGTTTGTGAAATAATAACAACCCAACGCTATCCAAAAGAGCATCTTTGGATCAGCAGACTTCTGAGATTGTTTTTGACAATGACAACTGTAGAAAAACTAGTTGTGAATAAAATCAATTGTAAAGCAGAATTCTACTAGGTTACTCAAGTTCTACAAGAGCTTTCTGCTGGAAATGTTTACAATGAGGCAAGTTCTTCTTGAAGTCAGAGTACTTGATAGCATGACAGTCAGATTTGGGCCATCGTTTCTGTTTTCTTTGTCCTGTAATCTCAACTGAACAATTCTTAAGAACATGACCATAACCTTCAGATGATTCAGAATTCCTTTTTTCACTTCTCTTCTGAGGAGGTTCTGATGCCAGCTTCCCGCTGTGGCTGAAGTCTTTAATGACAGTGTGCTGTTGTGTGAATGACTGCTATGTTCAGAACGTGTCCATCTTCACACTGCTGGAGGTCATCAATCACTCCCAGTCACTGGCGCTTGTGATAGAAGACAGAATGAAGCGGTACAAAGTTTCTGGCCACAACCCCTTCTTTGGAAAGCTGCAGATGGTCACCCTTCCTCCCATTGCTCCCGGAGTTCTAAAGATCATCTCAGAAAAAACTGATTTCTACCAGGTGTCAATTTTCTTCTTATTTTATTGTTTAACTGCGCTGAATCTGTGAGGAGGGGGTGCGAAGCAAATGTTCTTTGCATGGATGTTTGGGGGCAGCATGTTTGTGCTACATGGACACACTTCTGATCTTTACTTCCGCAAGCATTTGAAAGCAAGTGCATTCTGCTTCTGTTCAAAAATAGCAAGTTATTTTCAAATTGGTAGTTCTTTTTGTGGACAAATTCTTGGGGTGGGGGGGAGGGTACAGTTGATGTCTGGTTTGGTTTCATTAGCTTGAAAGCTACACTTTGAAAAACTGCAATGCCAGTGAAGTTTTCAAATGACAGAAAATGTGAGTGGGTGAAAAATAATGAAACCATTCCATCCTACTTTTTTTTCAGTACTTGTGTTTCAAAGAGGCATTCCTTCTTCTGACCATGTATTTAGTGTTGGTATGAGGCTTTGCTCTAAGATCTTCTTCTTTATTACCGTGTTTCTAATTGCAGTGCCTGACACTTGTTCTAAGTTTTGATTCAGAAAACAAGCAGGAATGCTCTTCTTAACCCCTGGCACATGTGCATTTGAATTACCTGGTCTTCTAGGGTAGGAAGGTTGCATCCCATTAGTCTGAGGGTATGATCTTGCTCTTTACTAGACCAAGACAATTTGGAAACCCCTTTTGGTAGTAGAGGGCATTTATAAAATTGAAAGCTTTTAAATTAAGGGGGAAATAGTGGCTCTTATTATTCCTGTTGTTAGTAGGACTTACAACTGTTTGTTGTTTTTCCTTAGAGAGTAGCCTGTGTGCTCTGGAATCAGCTGAACAAAGAGACACGGGAGCATCATATTGCCTGTGTGGAACTGTTCTACAGGCTGCACTGCTTGGCACCATCAGCAAATATCTGTGAAGACATTATCTGCCATGCACTTTTGGATCATGATAAAGTAAGTCCTGTATTCACAGAAGGTCCTGCATCATTGCAGTTATTCCAGTACTTTCCAAACTGCTTCCAGTTCCCTTCCAACCCACATCTTCACTCCCAATGTGCTTCCAAGCCAAGAGTCTGACAGACTCTACATGCCTTTGCAGTTCCCTGGCATTAATTCAACCTGAGGCTACCACAACAGACCTATTGATGTGTGAGTGGAAAGCTACACATTAGAGAAGGATCTAGGATATTGATTGACAGTTGCCTGAATGTGAGCCAAGAGTGTGCCCAGTTGGCCAAGAAGGCCAATGGCATCTGGATTTCTGTCAGAAACACTGTAGCCTGTTGAGGAGTAGGGAAGTGATGGTCCCCCTTTAGTCAGCATTATTGGGGCCATGCCTCAAATACTATATTCAGCTCTGGGCTCCTCACTACAACAAAAACGTGGAAGTGCTGGAGTGTGTCCAAAGAAGAGCAATGAGGCTTCTGCAAGGGCTGTATGGCAAGTCCTGTGAGAAGCAGTGAAGGAGCTGGGATTGTTTAACTTAAAGAAAAGGAGGTTGAGGTGGAATCTTATTGCTCTCTACAACTGCTGGAGAGGGTATTGTTGCTGGTTGGAGCTCAACCTTTTCTCCCTGGAGGCAAGCAATAGGACGAGAAGAAATGGTTGCAGGCTGACCAGGGGAGGTTTAATCTGGACGTTAGGAAGAGTCTTATCACCTAAAAGGTTATCAAACATTGAAATAGGCTAGGGCAGTGGTGTAGTCACTGTTCCTGAAAGTATTTAAGGACAAATAGATGTAGTACTGACAGACATGGTTTTGTGGTGACCTGACAGTACTGGGTTGGAAGTTAGACTAGATGATCTTAAAGTTTTCTTTCAATCAAATACATTCTGTGATTTAACCATTGAATAAGCACTGTCTCAGACAATGTTGGAGCTTTTCTAGTTTCAGCCCAGACCATATTATATGTAAAACCTTGCAGGTTTTGTCACTATTTCCAAACAGGCATAGCTCCACCAATAATTTTCATTTGTGTTGGTTTTGTAAACTTCATGTTCTGACAGGAGGCTTTATGGTGACACACACTTACAAGGTAATAATATTGACCCTTTGTCTGCCTTTATATTAGGATGTTGTAATAAGTAAGCTGTATTTTAGGGAAGCCAATTATTAATTATTTAACTTGCCCAGTTTAATGACAGAGCAGTTCTTTAATTAACTTAGAGTATGTTTGTGAGAAGTGCCTTGCACAAGAGAACCTAAAGCAGCTACCTTCAGTCTTAGGTGTTGTTTTCCTATCTTTGCACTTGGATTTTTGAAAGTTTAGACTTTGGTAATCTTCTAAAATCTTTCCAAAGAAAAAGAGTTCTGGAATACCTTTCTGGTGCATTGGCACATGGTTTTTGGCTCCTACAGCACTGTGGCTGTTAAGTTTCAGTTGTGCATTCATAGATATGTGACATTTTCATTTAGTCTACTGCAAACAGAAAGGTCCTCTCAATCTGCCTGAGAAGGATTAGTAGTCATCTGCACAAAGCTTGTTGCCCTGCAAGTGGATTAAACTTCACTGAAAGATAAATGTTGAAAAAATTATGTATCTGTCTTGTTTACTCATAAAGGGGACGAGGCTGGAAGCACTGTTCAGATTTTCTGTCATGTGGCATCTGACCAGAGAGATCCAAGGCAGCAGAGTGACTTCTCACAATCGGTCCTTTGATAGGTATTTCTCCTTTCTGCTGACTCAGAGTTACTTTTATCTATTTAACTATGACATGTTTTGTTCTGTTCTTTATTATTTGCTCTTTTCTGAGGCAGGAAAAAGATCTCTGTACAGAGAACAAAAAAAAAAGAGCAAAAAGAAGATCTTCAGCTGACTTGTACTCTTAACCTCTGCAAAGCACTCTGTCTGTGGTGCGCTTTCTTGTATGAAAGAAGCTTCATAAATGCAGAGGAGCTTGCTGACAAGTTCCTGCATAGCAGACACCTTTTATCTTAGGATGGGTTAGAATTTTTTCCAAAGAAAATAGATCCACCTACCTGTGCAAAAAAAAAACCCCATCCCACAAATCTTTCTTCTTTTACTCCCTGTTTACAAGTTCCTAACCTTTGTATGAAATGACAAAAAAGCATTATGAGTCTTTCTAAATACATTTTTGAAAGAACTCTAAAATATGCTGCTCTTCCAGAGTGTGAATATGTGTATGGCCTTGCTTCTACATGCTTGCTTGACCTCAACTCGGGAGAATGTGCATGATCAAGCTGTTGTTAGCAGACATGAGCCATTGGCTGGTGCTTACTTGAGCATGCACTGGGTCTGTTCCCTGACACTGTTTTGTTGTGTGCATTAACCTTTTTAGGGATTTCAATTGTACTTCTTCATTCTGATTTCTCCACTCAGGTCTCTGTTTGTGGTACTGGACAGTCTCAATTGTTCAGATGGTGCAATTGGTGCTGCAGCACAGGGCTGGCTGATCCGTGCTCTTTCACTTAATGATGTTGCACGGATTCTTGAACCAGTCCTGCTGCTGCTGCTTCATCCAAAGACACAGCGCACGTCCATCCACTACATCAAACAGAAAAATTCAGCAGGTAAAACTGTTCTTGGACTGAAACTGTAAGTGCTAACATAGCATTGCATACTCCTGAACACGTCCTGAAGGTAGTCTCTGAAATATTAATGGTATCCTGTTACCCTGAGTTGTCTTGTGTGTAGATTCCTCCTTATCCAAGCATGTCTAGTGATGCTTAAAACAGAGTTCAGGAGTAAGTTATGCTAGTTTGAAGGCCTAATGATGATTTCTGTTATGGTGGCTGCACCTACACTGTTGATCTGGATTGCTCCCTGCTTTGCTCTGGGATCTTGTCCCACACCTGTCATTGCCATTTCTAGATGACTCACATGGTATGTGTGTTCACTGTTCCCAAGATCCTTTCTTGAGCAAAACTAGGTCTGCAGCCTGATGAAATCCAGAAGCAGTTTGGTGACTGTATCAGTCCAGGAATTGTTCATGTAGACAGGATGCACAGGCAGTTTTCACTCATTGCACCCAGTCTTGCCCCAGCACACCATTCACCCTCATACCAGACTTCATTATTGATTTTTTTTTTTTAAAATTCCATTAATATCACATCAAAATAACCAGACAGGTTGTGCAGAACATCTTCCTGTTTAGGGCACACCACTCAAAAAAAGAAAATTAATGATCCTATTTTCTAAAAATTACAGATTTTCTTTGGACAAAGATGTTCTATTGATTCATGAGGAGAGCAGAACCCTTGTAGCATACGTATTGAGGTACCCCAAGGTAGAGCACAGAAGGAAAGAGGTGTTTGAAATTGAAGATGACATTCAGCTGCTTAAATTTAGGAATGTGGTCACAACTTTACCTTGACAGGCACATTTGACATCAGAAAACACCGATTTTAAAATGTGTAATGAGAGCAATAGTGAACCATATATATATATATATATGATCTATATATCAAGTGTGGAATGGACAAATGTGACAGAGACCTGTGAATATCAGCTGTGGAAGACTTGAGACAGGTATGGACTCAGGAGTGTGGAGTCCAGAGAAGGCTGGCAGGCTGTGCAGGTTTGCTGGGAGTGATGAGACACTCTGCACCATTTGGTCCAAGTAACCAAGTTTGTTTCTGGGTGCAGAGCAGGAAGACAGTGGAGAAGTGTCGTGTTTTGTTAAGAAAATTCCATGATACTAGTCTGTCTCATTACTCTTACTCTATCAGTCAGCTTGCACAATTGGTTTTATATCTTGACTGGTAAAGAGTTAGTTGGCAGGCTTTTATAGCTTTCACAGGTGTCTCTTTATTAGATGCTGTACAAACACAGAGCTAATATATTCCTTCCTTGTTCCACAGCATGCAATCATGAAAAACATCAGCTCCTTAAATAAACAACAAAATTAAAATAAAGTAATTCCTTTGTTACTGTTCATCTCATTTCCACCCTGATCTCAACAGATATGCTCAGGAGGCATAAAAAAGCCATCACATATAGGGAGATGTACCGTAAGACAAACAGCATGTGCTTTTTCTCATGTGCTTTCTGTAGGTTAGGACTGCTCTACCCCTCTAAAAAAGAAATAATTTTTCCTTAACACAGCTTTTTGGGGTTTTTTTGCCTCACTTGCTAATTAATAGTAAACTAGAGCAGAGTAGCTTTTTAGTGAACCATACTAGTCTGTCTCATTACTCTAATTATTAACTGTTAATGCTTTATTAAAGCGTGATGCGTGAAGTAGACTGAACTCTCTTTTTGAAAAACAAAATGTGGTGTTGTTTTTTTCAGAAGATATACATGAATGGCTTTGCAAGAAGAAAATCTCTCTGAAAGAGTCAGGCATCTCTGAGAGCAATTCTGAGGAAAACCTTCCACTGAGCCAGTTCACTACTGTGGATAGAGAAGCAATTTGGGCGGAAGTGGAAAATGATCCAGAGAAGCTGGAGTTAAAAACTGAACGGTCTGAAAACAATGACTCTTATAATCCAGTAACTTCACATGAAGCAGATGGTGACCAAGATAATAGTGAGCACACAGAGTCAGCAGACACCAGCACAGGCCATGACAGTGAAAATACATCCTCTTTTTCTCCTTCTGTGGAGCTTCAAGAAATGAGCAATGAGGACAGTGACAGTGCTGCAACCAATGGCAGAGAGACCACAAACCGTGTGAATTCTGTCAGTGCGTTCCTTCCTGAAAGCTCCAAATCCAGTGCAGCACTGAACCTTGTTCGTGCTGACTCTGAGAGGACTCAAGCATCAGAGTCTCTGTCAAGTGATGAAGAGGTGGACTTGGAGCTCCAAGAAATTACCCATTCTAGGTTGCTCAAGCAACAGAAGGAAAAACAGGAGATGGTTGAGGCTCTGTTCAAACACATGCTGCTGTATTTGCAGCCTTATGATTCCAAAAGGGTATTATATGCTTTTTCTGTTCTGGAGGCAGTGCTTAAAACAAACCCTAAAGAATTTGTTGAGGCTGTAGCAAGTACAAGCATGGATACCAGCTCCACAGCACATTTGAATCTTATTTACAACCTCTTAGCTCGCCATCAGGAAGCTCTTGTAGGGCAGAGCTTTTATGGGAAGCTTCAGACTCAGTCCCCAACCATGTGTCCCCATTCTCTTCTAATAGAATTGATCACTTACCTCTGTCTCAGTTTTCTGCGCTCGTATTATCCATGCTACTTGAAGGTCACACACAGAGATGTGCTTGGCAACAGAGATGTTCAGGTTAAAAGTGTGGAAGTTCTGATTAGAATGATGACCCAGTTAGCTACCATGGCAAAGGCATCAGAGAGTAAGAACGTAGAATTCATACGCAATTTGCTAGGAAGATGCAAAATTCAAGAGTTTGTTCTTCTTTCTTTGTCTGCATCTATGTATACAAGTCAGAAACGTTACGAACTGCTTATGGCAGATGTAGTTAATGTGCCTGAAGAAGAACTCTTTGAAGAGAACCTAATCAATTTTGGACATGATCAAATATGGAGTGAACACCCACTCCAGATAGAGTTGCTGAAGCTCTTGCAGGTTTTGATTGTCTTGGAGCACCACCTTGGGCAGATTCATGAGGAGCAGGAGAATCAGCCAGATCTCTCTAAGGAATGGCAGCAGGCTCTTAATTTCCAGCAGGCTATTGGTGCAATGCAATATGTCTATCCGCACCCCATAACATCACAGGGATTATTTGTCTCTGCTGTGGTTAGAGGTCTGCAACCAGAGTATGGCTATGGGATGCATCCCACTTGGGTAGGCTTAGTCACAAGTTCTCTACCCTATTTTGGGAAGTCTTTAGGCTGGACTGTGGCACCATTTATTGTACAGATATGTAAAAACTTGGATGACCTTGTGAAACAGTATGAAAATGAAGTTGTGAAGACATCTGCAAAAACAACTGCAAGGTAAGAGGAGTCTGCAGTATGGGTTATGCTGAAAACTTTTCTAAGTTCCTCTTATTACAGCATGGTGCACAGGAATTTACTGTATTAGCTTTGTGGCTCCCAGAATTTGATTCTTAAAACCTGCTAGACATGCAGGCATCTGTTCCTAGAGCCCAGGTGCAGGGGAGGCAGGATTTGCAGCAGGGCTAAATGCGGATGCAAGAGTGGCCAACAGCTATGATACTGTTTTTACTACCTGTGATATTCTTTCAACTACTGAACAGAAACATTTCTACTGGAATGTCCTGGTAACTTCTTTTCTTTTTCTCCTCCAAAGCTTAACTTCTAAAAGAGAAAATGTTACACCCGATTACCCACTAACCCTTTTGGAAGGTCTGACAACCATTGGCCATTTCTGTCTTCTGGATCATCCAAATCAAACTAAGAAGGCAAGTGCTTGACACCTACCACTTGCTTGATGCCTTGGCACCAGATTGTAAAAGGATACGTGGCTTTTTCATTCAGAGGTGAATCAAGATAAACTTAAAGAAGCCTCACAGCACACCAGCAGAAATGAACTAAATGAAAGCATAAAGGAGACGAACAGAACTGAGTAGTTTTATTCAAAGGCAGGAAAGTTAATTTTAAGCAGATGTTCATTATGACCTTGGTCACACAAATATTAATCATAGAATCATAAAATGTTCCAAGCTGGAAGGCACCTCCAGAGGTCATCTAGTCCAACCTCCCTACACAAGCGGGGTTATCTCTACCTAGGTCAGGCAGCTCAGAGCCTCATCAAGCCTGACTTTAAATGATTTGCCACCACCACCTCCCCAGGCAGCCCATTCCAGTAATCAATCACCCTCACATTGAAGAACTTGTTTCTAATACCCAGCCTAAATCTCTCCTTTTCCAGTTTGAACCCAGTGCTCCTTGTCCTATCCATACAAATCCTTTGTAATAGTCCTTCTCCTGCCTTCCAGTAGGCCCCCCCTCAGGTACTGGAAGGTCAAAAGAAGGTCCCCCAAGAGCCTTCTCTCCTCCTTTGTAGCTTATTACAGTTCCTCTGTCATTAATAAAGTCTAATTTTTTTTGAGTTGATAACATGTTTACATGTTCTCTACTATTTTTATTCCTGACATTTGCCAGAAGGTATTATCCTAATGTTTTCCTAGACAATAAGTTCTCCCTGTGCAGAATAGTTAACAACAAAATCAGTAGTCTCTCATAGCAACAGCATATTACAGAAATGGAATATTTTATAATAGAATTATTTTACGTTTGTCATTACAAAAGCTAACTATCATTCTCCTGACTATGAAATAAGAGCAGTCACTCTGTGGTGAATAATGGATTTTACTCTTTGTATTTTTGTTCTTTCTAGTCATCAAGTTTAGTTGAACCTGCAAACCTAAGAAACGCTAGGAATGCCATTTTGGAAGAATTGCCTCGTATTATTAATACCATGTCCCTTCTTTGGAGTGTTATAAAGCGGGAAGACTCTCAAAAAAGACCAACTGATTTCTTTGGAACAACTAAAGGCTCTTCTTCAGTCTACTTCAAAGCAACCAAAGTAGGAGTTCTTTAACTGCTATTTATCTCATCAACCTTATCCCCTGTCTCAGTAGTGCATTTTACACTGAGCTTGTAGGAATAGCTTTGCTGCTTCCCACAAAGAATTTTTGAAGAACTCTCATGAGCTACGGATTTGTACAGTACCTACCTACTAAAGCAGATTTTTCCTGATTCTCTTCGCCCAGCCGCATCCTTACCCGATTTGTTTGATGTTTTGCTTTTACTATGAGCTTCTGGTAACAGGTGCTGTAGAGCCAACGGCCACTTAATTGTCTGCACCTTCCACAGGCAGCAGAACATGTACCTTTATTGTGGAAAAGGATACGAGTCCGAAAGATTGGTGGGGAAGGCCATTCCATGAAGTCACAAGGTTCAGAAAGGACATCCACGCTTTCTAGACTATTTCTAAAAGAGAAGGCTAGATGCAGCTAGATCCACTCCTAGTCCTACACTTGGTCACCAGTTTGTGTTCAAAGGGTTCCATGTGTACCTACCTATCCTGAATCAATGTTTGCCTGTTTCAGAGCTCTGTTAAAGGACTTTCACGAAAACAGTTTCATAAAGTTAATGTTTGATATATAGCTGAGGGAGGGTCTTTTCTTGAGTCATGAGGTTAAGAGTGGACCCTCATGCTTTGGACTTTCTGTCAGGAAGGAGCTTAGGTACAGTTGAATTCACCCTTAGCCCCAGCAATTTATGACTAAGGATTATATGCACATAGCTACTTACAGGGTCAACATTTGCCTGATTTGTTTTCCTAGAACTTCTAGTGCAACAGATTCGCAGTTAGGCAACTTGTGAAGACAATGAATATAGCAATTATTGAATTGCTATTTATAAGTACACTCTAGTGCAAAAATCAAGCTCAAGTTAGGAACTATCTGGTAATATTTAACAAAGTTGGAGGCACAAGTATTACAAAAAAGAGATCCCTGCTTGGAAGGGAAAGAGCTCCAGGCCTACTGACCTGTCTGGGTAGACAGAATTCTCTTCCACAAAACTAGAGTATTCTAAAGACTGATTTTATACCTATTGACAAGGTGGGGCCAAGTCATGTCTTGTGTGCTGATTGGCTCCTGGCAGGCTAGTGATGCTATTAATTAATAGAGGTGGGGGGAAGGAAAGCCAAACGTTGCTACAGATGTGGACAACTCCTCTGCTTCTGTTGTCAGAACCTCTGACAATTACACCTTGTATCCAGCTCTGTTGATACGACCTATAGCCCTAAGCAACAGTCATGGTATTTGGGCCAAGTTGTAAAAATTCCAGGCTGCCATGGTGTAAAACTTCCAAAATCTGTGCTGTGTCTTGGCCAGATAAGCAAAATGCTCTGTGGTCTGTTACACAGCAAACTGGGCAGTTTTCCCACAACCTAAAGGAATAAAAAAACTAGACTTCTCTCTTCTGTGGATATTGGTAAACCACAGTAGTGACAGCTATCTGTAGGAGGAGAGAGAATATAATGCACTAAGTTATTTTTTCTATTTTGCACTGTTTCCCAAAAAATTATCAAAACTAGTCTAATTGCCAAGTGTACAGAGAGATTTTTTTTCATTGTTGTGTATTTTCTGAACATCTTGGGAAAATTAAGAATGCTTTACTATAAGACAGCCTTTGCCATAAAAGAACTTAGCAATGACCGTTGTTTTTTTTTTCCCTCTGTAGACATTAAGAACTAAAATACTGGACTTTATGAATCCTTTGACAGCACAACTTGGAATCCAGTTGATGGCAGCAATTGCAGCAGTATGGAATAGCAAGAAACCTCATAGGAATCACAGTAAAATCAAGGTGAAGCTAAAGGAAAGACACCCTTAATTTTCTGGTGTAAAGGCAAATGTTACATTTATAGGATCAGTTCTAAAATCTAGGCTTGTATATAGATTCTTTGGCTTTTTATACACATGAAAAATCTTTAACACTCTGATTTATACATGATTTCATAAAGCATCAGGACTAACCTAATGGACAGTATAGCAAATAACATGGACAGTGTGGCTATTTAGTTTGATAGTATTTTTTTATTCAATACTGGATTGTAAATCTCAGGATTGCAATTTGCCTGTTATATTTAATACTGTAATGTTGCGTCAGCTCCATTTCCAGAGAAATGGAGTTAGACTCCATTAGACTTGGTAGTACTCTCTGGAACTAATCATGTATATTCTGAGTAGAACAAATGCTTTCATTTAAGCATGGTGAAGCTGTTTTCATTAAGATTTCTGGAGCAAATCTGTATAAGGCAATTCATTGCATGCTTGATTTGACTTGTCTAATTTAGGTTTTGTGTAAGTATTGATAATTTGTATAGTCTCAGTGAAAGCTGCTTTTTCAACTCTGTATTTTGTCTGGTACAATGATCTGAGGGAGGTGTCTCTTGTTTTGCCAGATTATTCCAGTGGCTAGTGCATCTCAGCTTATTCTGGTGGACTTAATATGTGCACTTAACACATTGAAAATTGACACGATACTACATCTTGTCAAAGAGGTAGTCAAGAAACCAACACAAATTAAGGGAGAAGAGGTAATTCCATGAAGATAACTTCATTTTCTGAATCTATTCCACTGCATTTCCAAACATTGCTAGAAGGAAAGTTTGCTTTTTGTTTATTTGTCTCTTTTGCTCCGGAATAAGTTCTGATTTACAGAATACGGGATTCCATGTTTTGTTCCATCAGTGTAAGGAGGTTCTTCAGAATATTTTACTAGAGAACTTGTGGGTAGTGAGAAGACATGAAGTCCTTTAGTACTGAAGATGCTCCTGGTTTTTGTCCTGCAGATATACAGCTCAGTGACACCATTTCTGTCTTTCCACCCTGACTTGAACTGTTAGAAATGCTTCACATTCCATCTCCTACTTTCCAATTGGCTTTCAGAGAAACCATTTTTGCTGCTGTGCACACAGTTATAAGGAGCTTCTACAGCTCTGAATAAACTGTAGCAAATATTCCAACGTAATGATACTATATTGGAATTAGAGCTCTACTAAAGCTCTCAATTCCCTCATGCTCCTGCATAGTTTTATCATAGTTGGTACTATGAGGTAGAAGTGGCTTCTGGAAAGAATGTTTTAGTCTTCAAACACAAATATTCAACACCTTCATCCTTCTTTTTTCTGATGGCAGTTGTGGTTTTGCTTTTCTTTTCCAGAAATCCTCTCTTGTAGATATTCCAATGCTGCAGTTCAGTTATGCTTTCATTCAAAGGTAATTCAGTCTTTATGATAAAGAGAATTTTCTGTTTGATTCTACTTAGGGTAACGGCCAGCATCACTATTTCTGCTGTAGTTTGATCTTTCTGTCACAGTATCACAGAACATCTTTAGGTAGAAAATGGTTATCCATGCTTAATTGTTGAGTAACAGACAAAAAATAACCAGATTATGACACTATATTCCATTGGACCATTGATAGAAGGTTCTGAATGCCTCTTTTCATACTAATAGAGCAACACACTTCAGGTATCCCATGACCCAAGGTACTTGTATAATTTATTCTAATCTTTCCCCTTGTCCTGTGTTGCCAGATTAATTCAGTAATTATATTCAATAAAACTGCTATGGCTACAGTCTAAGGACATGTAGGTGGAGACAGTTGATCGGAAGTACTGATTTTATCTAAACTCTTCTTCACATACTTGGCTTTATTCACATGGAACCCTTACTATGTATCAGACAATACACTGTAAGCTATGGGGATAATGTAAGCTGGCATGCAATTGAATGGTTAGCTAAACTTTGCTCTTTTTCTTCCACCTGAAGGCCCATCCTTCTTACAGTGCCAGCTGGCATACTGCATGTGCTGCTGGCATTTACTGATGCGCACACATTGCCTGTGCTGCCAGGTGTTTGTACTGGAGTATTGGATTAGTTAGGAAGAGGCAGGATGAAATTTTGGTGGAAGTGTTTAGGTCACCGAGTACCCATATGTTATAGAATCACAGAATGGCCAGAATTGGAAGGGACCTCCCAACTCCTCTGCAGAGGCAGGATACCTTCACTAGATCAGGTTGCTCAGGGCCCCATCCAACCTGGCCTTGAACACTTCCAGGGATGGGGCAGCCACAACTTCCTTGTTGGTTGTTTTTTCCCTGACTCTTAACTTTAGACTTAGGTGTGTTTGTTATCTTTTTTGGCAGACTGCCTGTCTCAGCCTTGCAAGAGAACTTCCAGTCCCTATTAGGACTTCTTAAAGAGTCTGTGCAGTTGAACCTGTCTCCTCCTGGATACTTTCTCCTTCTCAGGTACTGCATGAGAGAGAAGGTGGTTTATAGATGCATTGATTAGACTTCTCCATTTACTAACTCTGAGTTACCTGATTTTTCCACAGTACTCTGAATGATTTTGTGACAAGGACACCTACTCTAGAAAACAAAAAAGACCAAAAAGACTTGCAGGTACAGTTGATCCATGCATACCTTTTAGTTCATAAATCTGGCACTGTACAGCTAAGTAAAAGTGGAGATGACCTCATCCATACTCACTATCTGCGTTCACCTCTGCCTTCAGAACATGCGAATGCTGCATCCACAGGTTGTGGCTTAGGTCTGGTACACAGGGAAGACTCATATGTGAGAGGCTCTAATATTTTCTTTGTCAAAAATGTATGAAATCACAGTGGTAGCTTTTCAAGGCTGTTTTCCCCGGATAATTTAATGATTTTTCTCAGAATTGAAATATAACACCTGTGGTGTCATGAGTACACGTCATATACTTCAGACCTGAAGCACCAGAACTGTCTAGGAAAAATAGTAGTGTAACTATCCTTGAAGATCATAGCTGTGTACGGCAATGTAAATGAGTGTCATTCACCTTTTGTGCAAAAGTGTGGAATAGAATGAGATTTTCTTTCATACTGATTGTGATTTCATCAAAACAGCTTAAACAATACCTATGTGAGTGCAGTTTTGTCTCTGAGCCAAAATAATGCCAAGCATGAAGTGAGACAGTGCTATAGTTATGGTTCTTCTGTGTGCCAACAGAGAAATGAAGTCTCCACTTTTGCTTCAGAGACTTGCCATCTTAGTGTACCACCTAAGTAACACCTTCACAAGTGACCTCTGCTTTGGTTTGGATATTGAGATTTGATTTCCTTACAGTGACCAACTTTTCATTACAGGGAGAACTGAACAAGCTAAAGTGTGACCATACACGTAGTTTGCTCCTGTGTCTTGTTTGCCCTTAATAGAAAGACTCAAACAGAAACAGATTGATTGCCATAAAGCAAAACCCAGTCTCATTTAACCTTTTTTCTCAGTGCATGTTTTCTAAATACAAAAGGAATAAGAAGGAACAGTGTTCACAACAGCAAAGGCAGTGTTATGCTTTTGTTTCTGAGGAGTGGAACAATTCATATCATGTCTCAGATGACAGCTATTGTGTAGTGTGTGGCAGGATTGCTGCTGAATCGATACTAAGCTACTGGAAACAGCTTGCATGGATCCTCATGACTAAACCTCTGTATGATAAGATAACAATGGTCTTTCCTGCTCCTCATTTTCTTGCCTATTCTTATTTTAAGTAAGTACTAGTTAATTGTCTTGAGATAACAGTTAAATCTGAGTTTTTATGCCTCTAAGAGAGAAAGACATCTGATTTTCCTGATTTGTTCCATATAAAAAGAACTTCACTGCATTGCCCAGGTGATAATAGCTTTTATCTGATGACACATTGTCTGCTTATATTATAGGAGGTGACTCAAAAAATCTTGGAGGCTGTAGGTACTGTGGCTGGTTCTTCTCTGGAACAAACTAGCTGGCTGAGCCGGAACCTAGAAGTGAAAGCTCAGCCTCAGATTTTACCAGATGACTTGAACGCTGAAGATGAGAATGGTAATGTAGTTCTGCCTGTCTTTGTGCTGGCAGCTAAAGTGCAGCACAGCTGAAGCATGTTAATGTTTTGTGTGATTTATAGTTCAAGAACAAGAGAGTTGTTTTGAAGTCTGAAGTTTAGCAATAAATCTGTCTGAAGGCCAGCAGATAACAAGAACTGAGACATGTGCCCTTGATAATGAGGATGAGCAGGAGTGAAAAGCAGTCAAAATTAGCTGGAGGATAGTCAGGAGGGCCAGAATGAAGAAGGTTAGAATCAGACAAGAGAGGGAGCTGAAAGTACTTGAAGAGTACTCCCCCAGGAGCACAGACGACCAGCGAGGGGCCTAAGTATGCAGCAGCAAGAAGAATGAGCATGTGTCATCGAACTGTGAATCAGAGAATAAACATAGTTGGAAAGGACCTACTAGGTCACCGAGTCCAACCATACCAACACCCACAAATACCTCAATGCCTGGTCGATGGAAAACACAGAATAATCCCCTCCATGCCTGCCACTATAGCCTGTCCCAAAGCACCATGAATATGACAACTATTTGCATGAAACCTGTCTGTAAAAAGTGCATTCACAGCTTCTGGGGTGCAGGGCTGCTTTGAAAAATTATTCTCTACTCTCCTGGTGCCTAAAAAGGAATTCCCCTTTCACAAACTTCAAACTTGGGTTGCAGATTTTGTGAAGCAGGGGATTTTACAGTAACAGTGCTACTTCATCACTTCTGCTTAGGTCACTGGAGATACAAGATGTTTGGTAGTGTGGGATTTCCATGAGACAGGAGTAACGTTGACAAAAAGTAAACAAACAAACAAAAAGAATTATTCTCCAATAACAATGTGAGTTTAGTAAACATATATTTAGATTGTGTATAATACAGAGGAATACACATTGCGGGTGCATGCAATGCCTGGAACACCAGAGCATGGGGCATGAGGTGTGTCATCATGGTGACATAACTGGAAGCAATTCACTGTAATACTAATATGCCAATGATAGTTCTGTTTGGAAAGAAAACTAGGGAACAGCACGATGAAGGAAGAACTAAATGATCTTATTCTTTCAGATACATTAGTGGCACCATCTTCAATGGTTTCTGCCTCTGCTCCTTCAATATACAGTGTTCAAGCTCTTTCTCTTCTTGCAGAAGTAAGTAGGAATCAGTTCTGCTCTGATATGTGGGATGGTTGTTTATTGATTTATTGAGCACAGGAATACACTAGTTTTTCCTGGTAGATGAAATGGGAGCTCAGATCTTTATAGCATGATTTTTAAATGATGTTTAGATGTTTGAAGATATGCTCTTTTCATTTTTAAGGTTCTTGCTTCTCTTTTGGACATGGTTTACCGGAGTGACGAGAAGGAGAAAGCTGTACCGTTAATTTCACGTTTGCTTTATTATGTATTTCCTTATCTACGCAACCACAGGTGACTTCTCTCTCTGCACATGTTTTTCTTAAATCTGGGGTTTGTTACCATATTGTAAGACTCTTTCTTCCATTTTTCCTCTCCTCTGTTTCAGTTAGGTATGAGCTGTATGTCCCTTAGGAATCAAAACCTTCTGTTGTTTGAGCTTTGTGACAGCTTTTTCTCTTTAGCTGTAGCTGTTCCTCTTATCTGCATTTTTGGCCTGTACTTAAAGCTCCCCCTTTGTTAGTGAATGGAGTGAGGCTGTGAGATGAGGCAGCGGAGCACTGGGTATGTCACATCATAAAGTAGGAAGAGTACAGTAGCTCCCTAAATTCTGCCCAGTTTTTCAGCCAGAAAGAATAGGTGAGGGAGAGATGGATCATGTCCTTTGTCAGCTGAACAGTATGATTCTTTCCCTGTGGGAACAGGATGAGAGAGAGATGAGTATTTCCTTGCTGTGGGGATTTCCTTTAGATCTTCCAGGGGCTTATCAGTTGGACCTGGTTCTTCAGCCTTCCTGACACATCTCTCCCCACCCTCCTCCCAGTGCTATCCACAGATCTCTTAGAAAGCAAACCAAACCCTCTTTTTTCTAGCAGCACTGTTATGTGGCAGGAAGCAACATACCCTTTCTATTCCCTGCTCTCTGAAACTTCCATTCTTCTGAGGTGCTGCTGCTCCTGCTGCAACTGTTACTAAGCTCTCTCTCCTTCTAGCTGCTACTTTTTCTGAGCAGACCAATCTACACTGAAATGTGGGAGAGCATCATCTACCAGTGGGGGGGTAGGGGGAAAGTGGGGATTGTCTTGAGTGTTATCTGGTTCACCATGAAAACCACTAGTTAGTATACAATCAAGAGCAGAAAAGGGTATAGAAGGTCACAGAAGATATAACCAGACATGCCTAAAAGGGTTGATGGGTTGAGTGTAACTGGGAAGCAAGCATTAAAGGCAGCAAGCCTCAGGATGCAGTAGGATTTAAACTTTTGGGCATATACTACTTTCATTATGTTTGTAATTATTTGTTTCTATTACAATGTTTTCTGCCTACTTCACCCCTAACCAAGTCAGATTCTTGATGTATAGAATGTACATCACAAAGAACCTCCTTGGCTGGAAGAGACTAAGATCATCACGGCCAGCCATAAACCTAGCACTGCCAAGACACTACTAAACTCTTGTTGAACAGAGCATATACCACCATGCACATGTATTGGGTGCTCTCTGCCACTGCTGAAACGTTCCTGGGCCTGAGAGCATCATGCTGCTGTGCTTAGCCTGCTGTGTGCCAGTGGCTGTGAGTCAAACACTTGACTCATGAAGCATCTCTGCCTCATGTGTGGCAACGGCACAGTTAGAACTAGCAGGATAAATGATAAACTGAATGAATAAATGACAGCTTCTGCAATGGAAATGGAGTTCTGAAAGCCAAGAGTAGGTTGGCTTTTTTTTTTTCTTGCAAAGAAGATGCTGCCATCCCCTTTGCTCTGAGACTGATCACAACACATGGGCATCAGAATCCTGATAAAGTTGCTGAGATGCCTGCTGACATTCCCTAATGGTTCTCCAATGTCAACTTGGCAAGGCCAGCAGTCCTTTTGCTCAGTGTAACCATAACCATAGTGAAATGATGACTAGTTAAGAAAGTGGAGCTCCTGTCCAGCCCACAGATGTGCTGGATTCTTTTGAGGTTACTCATGTGTGCTGCTCAGCACTTGGACTGTAATCTCTAACACTGTCTTCATGCCTCTGTCCTTCCCAGCTGTAGAGGAGTTCTGTTGCAGGCCTCCACAAAAAAAACGGCCCACCCCTAGAAAACATGGGGACTTATGAAGATTCCTATAAAGGTGTGGTGCCACCTGACAGAAGAGGACCTTGACAGTATCCTTGCTCAACCAAACGTCACATTCAAGCCAATCTGAGCATCCCCTTGCTGATTTGAAACCTTTGTTCAGCTCTGGACAAAGCAGTTACATAGCAAGGATATGTAGCAGGATAGTTTGGTATCTGTGTTTTCAGTGAAACTGAGATGCCACAAGACAAGCATCAGTTCTGGCAGGATCCCTTGACCTTGCTCCCACCAGTTTCAACACATACTCCTTCCCTGCAGTGCCTTGCACACTGCGGGGTTCAGTGCAGAGATGCACAAGGAGAAGGCGGCTTATGTCTTAAGACTTTTATATAAGTGATAATATGAGAACTAAGGTGGGTTACCTGGGTGACAGATGAAAGCTAGTATGGTACCTTCTAAAGCAGCCTGCTGACAAGGATTCAGCTTATTGGAAACTTGCTTTTGGGGACGTTTTTAACCACATCTGTACTGGATGTGGTGCAGGCAGTGCTGTGCTGTGCCATGTTGAATCTGAAAATACCTCCCTGAACCAAGTACAATGGAAATGTGAGAAGCTTCTGCACACGTTATTTTGATCTACCGATCTCCTACTGCTCTAAGTTATGAGCTAATGTAGATACAGCCTAGTTATTCAAAGAATTTTGTTAAAATTTCTGGGGAACCCTGGAGTTTATATTCTAATTGCATAAACTTAACTTTAATGGACAGCAGTGTAGGAGAAAGGGACCATCCTAGTGGACAGCAGGATGACTATGAGTTAGCAATGTTCTCTTGTAGCCAAGAAGGCCAACAGCATCCTGGGGAGGATCAGAAGGGGGATGGTTAGCAGATAGAGAGAGGTTCTTCTCCCCCTCTACTCTGCATTAATGAGACTGCATCTGGAGTATTGTGTCCAGTTCTGGACCCCTCAGTTCAAGGACACAGAGCAGCTGGAGGCTGTCGAGTGTAGAGCAACAAAGATGATGAAGGAAGAAAAACATCTCCCTTACAAGGAAAGGCTGAGGGAGCAGGGTCTCTTGAGCTTGGAGAAGAGGAGGCTGAGGGGTGACCTCGTTAATGTCTATAAATATGTGAGGGATGGGTGTTGAGAAGAGCCTGGCTCCATCTTCCTAAAGTCATTTGGTGATAGGACAAGGGGCAATGGGTGCAAGCTGGAACAGAGGAGGTTCCATCTAAATACCAGAAGGAACTTACCCCATAGTGAGGGTAATGGAGCACTGGAACAGGCTGCCCAGGGGGTTCTAGAGTCTCTTCTCTGGAGATGTTCAAAACCTGCCTGGAAATGTTCTTGTGTGACTTGTTCTAGGTGATTCTGCTGTGGCAGGGAGATTGGACTAGATGATCTTTTAAGTTCCCTTCCGATCCCTAATGATTCTATGATTCCATAGTATAAATGTGTATACAATTGCCATTATTATTTTCTTCCCCCAGTGCCTACAACATTCCTAGTTTTCGTGCTGGTGCTCAGTTGCTCAGCTCATTGAGTGGATATGCCTATACCAAGCGAGCATGGAAAAAAGAAGTTGTGGAGTTGTATATGGATCCAGCTTTTTTCCAGATGGACATTTCATGCACTCAGTAAGAAATGATGGTAGCACTCCAAGTTTATATTTTGAATTTGCAAAGAAGAGCATTAAAGGAAAATAGTTAACATTAAATAAATTAAATTGTTAGAAAATAAATTCTGTTTAGTACTTTCTTCCAGAATTTAATAATGTTAAACATGGCTCTCAATTCCTGATTCTACTAAATGTATTGTAAGCACTGAAGTTTTCATTACACTGCATTTGTCTCATGCTGATATGCCCCTTAGTGATCAGAGAACTGCATATAGTAGAGCTGAAGGACCTAGCATCCCACATGTGTTAAACCAGATAACAGTCTGCTTGTTGGATGCTGCTGGAAAACTGTTTCATTTGAGTAAATGTTTAATCAAAATATTTTCTGAGGTGAATCCATACCAAAGATTTATGGTTATCTAATTCCTTTTATCTCTTTTTCAGCTGGAGATCAATTATTGATCATCTTCTGACACATGAGAAGACTATGTTTAAAGATTTGATGAGTAAGTATCAGTTACTGATACTTAATGGTGTACTTTTAAAATTATGTCTTTTTTTCTCAGTGAGCCATGAAGCTCACTGTGATCACTCATCTATGAATCTAAGAAACTGAAAAGAGAGGAAGATTTATGCACATAACAGCAGAAAGAGGTCTAAAGTACTGGGCAGCCTCATTGAAGCTACAGTGCTTGTTTCTTGTCATTTGCCTGCTAGTGTGACCTCCTCTGTATCCACACCAATTTATTATTCCAATTAGTACACCTAGAAAGGTTTTTTTCTTGTTAAAACATCTCAGGATGTAGAAATTATTTTCATCCCAAAGCACAGGACATCCTTCCATGGCAGATAATCCTTATCTCTGTTCTAGATATGCAGAGCAGCGCCTTAAAATTGTACCCAAGTTTTGAGCAAAAAGCAATGCTGTTAAAGCGTCAAGCTTTCGCCGTCTTCAGTGGAGAGATTGACCAGTATCATCTTTATCTTCCCTTAATACAAGGTAAGATTTGGAATTTCACCTGCCTATTTTTTATGTGTAACATATGTCAACTGTGTAAGAGAGGAATGTCACTTGTTTCCCAAAGAATATTTATTCTTTTTAAGTTTTTAACAAAATTTGTGATGCTGTGAGTCTCTGAATTCTACCAAGTACATAATCTCATTAAGATTGAGAGAAGAATCTGGGTTCAAGGTTTTTTTGGTCTAAAAATGCCACTGGAAACACTGTTTATTTTGTGGAAATCTTCCAGCCAGTCTTGATCTGGTTTTGTTCTCCTTAAACGTCAGCTTTGACAAAACTTTGTCCATTATAAAATCGCTGTCTTCTTCTAAATCACCCAAAACTGATGACAAAGCACAAACTTTGTTTTGCCACCTTGTACATTTTTTATTGCTCCAAACAAGACATGCCTGGGAAAATACTACCCTGGTCTTCTTTGGGTTTTTGTTTGGTTGGGGATTTTTTACTTTTTTGAATGTTTATTTTAGAACGACTGACTGAGAACCTCCGCGTTGGGCAGACTTCTATAGTTGCTGCACAGATGTTTCTCTTCTTCAGAGTTCTTTTGTTACGGATCTCTCCTCAGCATCTAACCTCATTGTGGCCAATTATGGTAACTGAATTGGTAAGGGATAAGTAGTAATTTAAAACTAATTAGCATGTGGGTTTTCCCATTCCACCTGTTTTTCCCTAGTGCCCCCCTGTTTGAAAAGGGACATGTTTTCATAGTTTTTCATTGGTCTGACAATTTGTGAAAAGAATTAGCATTGTCATTAGGAAATGCTTTTTTCATCAATTTTGTTGTTGTTGCTAATACAATATCTTGCATGATTTTTTAATTGGTTGCAAGTTATAAAAGTTAACTAACAGTCTGTGTTGCCTTGTACTGTCACAGGATCACAGACTGTTAGAAATTGGAAGGGACCTCAAAAGATCCTCCAGTTCAGGATCTCCTAGGTCACGTCAGACAGGAACATGTCCAGGCAGGTTTTAAACATCTCCAGAGGAGACTCCACAACCTCCTTGGGCTCCCTTCCAATGCTCTGTCAGCCTCACAAGGAAGAAGTTTCTGCTCATATTTATGTGGAACCTCCTCTATTCCAGCTGACACACACAGCCTCTTGTCTCCTATCATTGGATGACACTGAGCAGAGTCTGGCTCCTTCCTCCTGACACCCACTCTTTCCATATTTATAAACATTAACAGGGTCACCCCACGGTCTCCTTTTTTTCCAAGCTAAAGTGACCCAGCTCTCTCAATCTTTCCTCATCAAGTAGATGGTCCACTCCCTTCATCTTCTTTATGTGTCTGCGCTGGACTCTCTCAAACAGTTCTGTGTCCTTCTGGAACTGAGGGGCCCCAAACTGGACACAATATTCCAGCTGTGGTCTCACCAAGGCAGAGTAGAAGGGGAGGAGAACCTCTCTTGATCTAGTAACCACCCACCTTGTAATCTACCCCAGGACGCCACTGGCCATCTTGGCCACATGGGTGAACTGCGAACTTTCAGCATTCCCGTAATCTATCCCCTTTAATCACAATCTGTTTTTTTTAAAGATTCAGACATTTCTACAGCTGGAAGATGATTTGAGTGAGGAAGATGAACCATCAAAGTAAGAATTACCATTTGTCTGACAGAGAGCTTTTGAAAGCTGGCAACAATTGTATTTGTTCTATATCTACAAACTTCTGTTTATTTATTTAACTTTCTGGGATAGGGATGAGACAACAGGATTTTTTGTTATTGTACTTGTTAATTTCTGGTGCTGATGAGTCCTAGTTTAGGATTTCCAGCACCTCAAATAATATTATGTTCAAAAAATGATAAGTACCATTCATTAGTTAAACCAGAAGAGATGCTAAATCAGAATTTGAATATTTTAACATGCTTCTGTTTTTTCTGAATATTCTAGACTATTTTTCTTCTAGCAGCCTTTTATACTAAACACAGAATTACAGTAAATACAGAATTTATATTAAATGGAGAGTACTTTCTGTTGTGCACAGGTGCAAGTGCTCATCTGTGTAACTGTGTACATTTCTCCTTTCTTGAATGAATTAGTGGATTTATGGTTTAATGATGTATTTCTTAATTGTAACTAACACAGGAGCAACAGTAAAATAAGCAAACAGAAAGTCTCGGGTGATGGTAGTGGATCTGACATTCATCAGAATGAGCTGTCCTTGTACTTGTCAGCCTGTAAGTTTTTGGACACAGCACTTTCGTTTCCACCTGACAGGATGCAGTTGTTTCAAATGTAAGTCCTTTAATTACTTACCTGTTCTCCAAGTTGTTGGCATTCCTATCCTTTATTGTTATTCCAGATCTCTTTTCTTCTAGAATTAATTTTGCAAGTGTCACTGTTGCGCTTGTAATTTGGGGTCTTCGGTCTTGTCAGTGTAGGGTATTATGTTCACCATTCTCATTAGGAGGTTCTCTAACTTAGAAAAATTGGGAGAAGAGAAAGATGGAGGCTGTTCTTTGGCTTCCCTTTGCACACACTTGGGAAATTTTTTTCAGCTAGCTGCATGTCAATATTCACTTGATAGTAGAATCCTTTTTCATTAAGTCTGGCTGTGGTAATAGCATGAAATTATAGTTAAGACCTCTTTTTCCATGAACAAGCCAGTGTTCCACTAAATTGTGTGTGATCCAGAAAGGTATTTTCTTTCTAGAAGTCGTCTTATCAATGCATCTGTGTGTTTCAGGTACAAATGGGCATTTGTCCCAGAGGTGGACACAGAGTCTTCAACTGTAACATCTCACCTGGTAGAAAATCACCAGGAATGCAGACCACACACTATAAGAATCATGGATCTCCTCAAGATTAAGTATAGGGTAAAGAAATAATACTTCATTTGAGTCTTATTTTCTTTTGTCTTTAATAAGTAACTTTCTTTTCTAAACAAGTGGCAAGATGTTAAGTTAGGTTTTTAGATTCCGATATAATTTATGAGGCTTTTAAAAAAAACAGCCTGCCTGCTTTCACATCTTGAAGCTGTCAGATTGCCTTTGAATGTAAGAGTACAATAGGCAAATTTTTTAATGTTCCCTTAAACCTGCCCACAACCATCCACGAATAAAAATTAGTCTCAGATGGCACCAGTATTTAATAAAGGATATGCGGTCCTTTGTACATTAAGGAAATAGTGGCATTAGTATTTCTCAGAGATATCTTTGTATTCTGTTGTTGTTTGATGTCTGATTCTGAAGGCTAGTGCAAATTTGCAGTCTTCTGAACTTGTTAGACTTTTGTTTAGTAGCATCTTGAATCCAAATATAGAAGTAACTCAGTATGCCACCTATACAGTCAGGTCATGGGCTGGGCTGGATGATCTCAGAGGTCTTTTCCAGCCTCAATAATTCTGTGATTCTGTGATCTCTTAGTATAGAAAAAGTATATAGTAGACAGATGAGCCCTAACAACATGGAGTCTTAATGCAAAACCTTCGCTAAATCTTGGTTTGTTTGTTTGCAGGAAACAAACAACACGGAGGCAATTTCCAAGAAGCACAAATTCCCTCTTTTGAACCTACGGTCTATATCCAGCATCACCCAGCTCACACCATTCTTCAAGACTCTATGTTGTGCATTTACAGCAAATGGGAATGAGCCCCAGAATTCACATACTTCTGCCTCTCTTGCTGTGGACTATGTTGGCAGCAATGGCATAAAGATCTTGCAACAGCTTGAACAGAGTGTTGAATGTGACTTCCTTGAAAACATGGAAAGTTAGGTCACATGGTGGATGCTTGGCTCACAGTGAATATATAGAAAAAAAACAAACCGAAAGGGAAAACTTCATTTTGGGAAAAAATGAAAGGGAACAGAGAAAAACACAGGTTTTCTTCCTGCTGGTGTGGAGAGCTCTTCAATAATCCAGGCTTCCGAATTGGTGTTAAAAAGCAGGATTTTTCAGTTTCTGTGGAGAGGAAAAAGAGTGCAGTGTAGTGGTAATTAACCCCAGTTACTGTATTCTTTTTCTTGTTTTCAATGTGAAGGATTAATGAGATTTTGTAAATAAAGGAAGAATATTTTTGACTTGGTGAATGTAACAACTGTACTGTTTAATTCAGTAACTTCTCAAGTAAGTATTTTAAACTGCTTTTGGAACTGTGTTCTGAAAGTAAATTTAAGAAAAAGCTAATATTGCATGTCAGTTTATACTCGGTTTGCAGATAAGCCATTTCCTGAAGTTAAAGCCTGCTTCTGTTTACTCTTTACTGCAGATTTACCATGTTTGTAGTTTCAACTCTGTACTATAACGGCATTCTTCAGGATCAGTGATTCCTAAATAAAAGACAGACATGCATAAAAGACAACCCTACGCAGTAACATTTTTGTAATTTATGTTATTTGAGAATTTGACTAAAAGTCTTCTCCATTGTTTTTTTAAATAAAAAGCTCTTTGTTTTTTCAGTGACTCATGTCACTTGCAACTCCTGAAATGCAGCTCAATTAAGATGATTGTGTAAAAATATAAATTGCCATATACTGAGAGCCTGCTTAAATAATTCAGGTTTTTTAAGAACGCTTTTTATACACAATAATGTATTCGGCTGTTTGTAGGTGTCAAAAGAGGTAGGGAGGTCATCACAGTGCCATGACTACAGTCATCTTCAAGGAGCAGATTGTTTTGAACCTGCACTGCTGCCAGCACCCAGAACAGGGATTAGTTCTACCACCAAACACTGCAGCTACATATCTGAAGGACACTTCTCACAGCCAGGGAAGAGGACCATTATACCAACACATACAACAAAAGGTTTCTTAGAACATTTTATAAATGAAGAGTCCTTTGAGTTTTGTTTGGTGGATTATCTGAGTGAATTTGCCATGCTGATTTGTCTGGAGGTTTGTCCTGTTTTTCAGGGTGAAAAGCTTTGTCTTGTCTTAAAGTAAATTTGCCTCTAGTGAAAATGGTTGTGTGTATCTTACCTGTAGACCTGTCAGCAATGACAAAGTTGGCTGAAGCCTGTTTCTTACATGCAAGGCTGACCCTCATCAAATATCGTTCCTGTTACCTATGTTTTCAAAATATCTCATGTCTTTGATATTACAGATTGTCTGATTTCCACACAATAATATCATCACATTACCTGATTAACTAATGCTAAGGCATACTTAATCTACTATATTGTCTAAACTCTCTATTTCAATCTGCTCCATCACTCTCAAATTCAATGTCAAAGTATGAGGTCCCTGCACAGAGCTCTACAGACCTCAGCTGGGATCCCAGCACCAGGGGCTCAAAGCTCTCTTGTGATCTTGTAGTTAGCCACTATACATGCCGAGGGAGAGACGGCGCTGACATGTCAGCAACCCTCTCATCACAAGCCCTTGCTGCTTCAGATTTGGCATCCCCATCATTTTCATCCTGGGATGCCAGTCCTCTAGTCTTGGGACAAATTTTCTGGGTTCGTGTGTCTGAAAGCAACAGCACAGAGCACAGGGAGGGAGCTGCTGCTGCAGCATCAGGGGATCATTGACTGACAGGCACTGATCCCTGTATTGAGGTCACCCTGCCTTGGGGAAAAGGCTACGCTTATAAGATGTTGGCCAGACTTCAATCTGTACACTTCTGTGTGCATTCAGAGTAAGTGCCCTGGAGGTGTCTGTCACCTTTTTCTTCTGTGAAACTGAGCTTAAACATCCAAGGCTGGAGGAGCATATGTTTTCAGTAACTTCTTGAAAGCTGCTTTTCCATCACTTCTTCATAACTGGTGTAGCTCTTATGAGTTGCATGATGTGTTCTGCACCGTGGGAACTGCTCACAGAACCACTGACTGGTAGGGGTTGGAAGGGAACTCTGGAGACCACCTAAGTCCAACCTCCTGCCAAAGTGAGATCAGCTAGGGGCAGACCACGCAGGAACACGTCAGGCAGGTTTTAAATGTCTCTGGAGGAGACTCCACAGCCTCTCTAGATACCCAGTGCCAGGGGCTCTGTTACCACGCCTGATCACGCCTCGGGGGTCTCTGGCAGGACGAGCGCACATCCTCCCCCACCAACACCCATCCCCGCTACCTTCTTCCCGCCACCCAAGCCCGCCGGCAGGGGGCGTGTCCCGCGAGCCAGGCCCCGCCCCTGCCCGCGAGGGGTTGCGCTCGTTCGCCGGAAGCGGGCGCGGGGCGGGGAGCGAGGCGGCCGTTTCTTCCGCCGCGGCGCTCGCTGCGGCAGTAAAGATGGCGGCAAAAACACAGGGCGGGATCCGCCTCAGCGCGGTGAGTGAGCGGCGCGGGGGACGGGCGCGTCCGGCCTCCCTGGGTCTGGGGACGGTCTCGTTCGCCTCTGGGCGGCGCGGGGCCGGCGCTGTCCGGGCGAGACCTGAGGAGGGGGTAGGAGGGAGGCGCTGGTCAGAGGGCAGCTACCGCGGCGCCACCGCTGGAACTGCTCGTCGCTGCCCCTCAGTGGGGAACGCGGCCTGCCTCGGGCCGTGAGCGACGGCTCGGCTCGGGGGTAAAGAGTTGTTGGTGGGTCGCTGAGGCGAGTGGCTGCGGAGCCTGTCCTTGCCCCGGGCTGTTCTCTCGCCCCGGCCGGGCCCTCCGCAAGCCCAGCGCGCTGCGGGTCAAGCACCTCACCGGAGGGAAGCGGCGGGTTGCGGCGGCCGGGACGGAGGAGAAGGGCAGGGAGCGGGAGCTGCCGTGGGGGCCGCGGTCTCCGGGTCTGGGTGCGGTGCTCAGGGTCGGCCGTGTTGGCTGAGGTTCTGTGGGAGGGGAAGTCCCAGCCTGTGGGTGGGTTGTTTGGTTGTTGGAGGTAGGGGCATTTCGCTGTTACGTGACCTTTAAATGGATCCTCGTAACCCCAAGTCTTAACTGCTTTTTGAGTGAGGCCTAATTACATTTTAACTAGGGAGATGTATGTGAGTGCGGCTCAGCCCATTGCTGTGTTGTGCATTTTCGGTCACAGTGTTACTCATCGCAATTTTTTGGTGGCAATTGGTCATTTTCATTCTTGTGTTAGTAGGGATGAAATTAAAGCTCCTTTTCCACTCGTTGGATATGTCATCAATTAAACAAGATTTTCTTGAGCCTTTCTAACTTCAGCTAGCTATACTTCTAGCACAACTCATTCATAACCTTACTTAGTGAATAGTAGAAAGAAGCTGTTTCATTTACAGTATGCCACTTCCAGACATTAGAGTGAAAAGTCAGTTTATTCTCAGAACTGCTTAAACCACCTTAATATAAATCGCCATGATTGTAGAGGATAGCTATAAATCCTACTTATTTGAAACTCAAGGATTACACTTTCAGTTCAGGTCTTTAATTCTTGTGTTTGGTATGCTTTATTAGGTAAATGTCTCTTTTTTGATAACACCATATTAAAAAACCCAACAAAACACAGAGGAGGTCACCATCTGCTTTTAATGTATTAATTTTCTTGAGAAGAAAAATGTATCCACGTTAATAGACTTTGAAAATAAACCTTGCATATCACAAGTCAGACTGCAGTTTAAAATGTTCTTGATACCTACACTCTTACAGATGAAAAATCTAAGCTAAATATGCTGCAATTTTCTAAATTGCTTCTAGTATGCTAATTCTTTTTGTTTGTCAATACTTAAAACTGAAAGGTTACAGCCTATTTCCAGTGAAAGCAATGATTTTTTTTTTTTTTTGTGGGCTTTCACTAGGTTGAAGCAGTCTGTAGAGGTTTTTTTTAACAGTTTGTGTCTTACACTGTAAAGAACTGTCTCAGCCCCTTCTGTCAGCAGCTCTTCTTTGGAAATATGTAGGGTTTTACAAAAATGTTTCCTTTAGTTTCAAAAGTATGTACAAACAACGTCGGCAGTGTGAGCAAGTCTGGTAGTTCATTTCCACACTGACATTTCTCTCCTCCTGTTGCTCTACTAAAATTTTTGCAATAATGAGATGTATCAGGGAAGTGATCAAGTTTAAAAAAGAATATATCAAATGATGGTTTTAATTTGGGTCACCTCCCTGATGTGATTCATTACACAGTCATATAACTGGAGTAGTGTAACTGAGAGGGAGGACAGGAAAACGGCAATTGGGGTTGCTTCCCACAAATTTTATATAAGGTAAAGCTGATTGTTCAGTGGTAATTTGATTTCATCTGCAAGGGATGGGAGAGATCTGATTTTCCCACAGTTGTCCAGCATTTTTGAGAGGAAAGCTGCTTTGGTTCTTAAGTATTTGCTGGTCATCATTGTGGAAGACACTCCTCTTAGTGTAGTTTAGTCTCTTTATATCACTGCTTATGCTCTTTGAAGGAAGGGGAAGTATAACTCTCTTAAGAAGGAATATGTCTGCACTTGGTCTCACAGGGCTAAAAATTAAATCAAAGACCATTTAGGAACAAAATGTATTGTGCTCAGAGACTAAAGCCATGGCCAGATTCTCTCAGGTGCAGTCATACTAAAAAGGAGTGGTCACCAGGTGACTAAATCTTCACTGAACTTCACTTATTCATGAGCTAATTAAAGTGGTGCTTTCATGAAGTGTAGGGACAAAATTAGTTTGAACGTTTCCTGATGAGTTTTCATCAGGAATTTGAGCTGCTGACAGATGGGCACGCTTTAAAGCAGACTATGAAAATAATGACCTTAAACCACTGTGATCCTTTTCTAATCTGTTTTTGCCACGTTTCTTTGTTTCGATGCCTTACATTAGCAAATGGTGCTGTCTGCTCTGAAGTGGACTTGCTCGTGAACAACTCTTGGGATATTTGCTCACATTTTGATGGGCGAAAAGATACTGGACCCAAGAACTAAATCCTGTTTCCATGTTTCAACCCATCTACTTGTTTCACATAGTTGTTCACAAGATCCCAATTTAGTGTACCACCCTCAGTCTTTCTCAAAACCTTCCTGCTTGAAACAGCAATCTGGAAAAAGTAGTCCTAATTCTGGTGTTTTGCTTACATAGAGGGTACTATTTGTTCAAGATTTTATTCTTTCCAAAGTTAATCACTTATCTGCAGCAGTGAAAGGAGGAATGGAGAAGTACTCTGTTACACAGGCAACACGTGAAAAGATTTTTCTTGCTGTGCACACATGTGCTTTGCTTCAGAGAAAAACCTCGCTTCCATATGATTATGTATATTGGTGCTGGTGACAGCATCAGCATTGTCTGGTGGGCAGGCGAGGCTCACAACTATGAGTTCATGCTTTTAGCAGTACTACAGTCAGGACTTTTTTCCATGTCCATATTGCCAAGGTTACAATGCTAGCAGTAATTCTGAAGGTCCCAGTCTTTACCTTGTGTGTGCTTGGAGCTTTTCACTGGCTAGAACTGGAGGAATATTTCAGCACTGAGTTGAGCAGATGCTGGATGCATGAAGGCGCATCTGTGTGGTGGGTGACTTTTTAAGTGTTAGTATTTGTTTTGACAAGGAAAGATTTCAGGCAGAAATAGAACCCTGGTTGTTTCTTGTGTGTTTGATAACAAAACTGAGAAAGCAAAGGAAAAAATGCTGCCAGTGTTTTGAAAGGTTGCAGTGAATGATAGATCGTAAGATACTGAGTTGTTGTACAGCAAAGGAGAAAAATTGGAAAGATCCTTTTAACCATGTGCTATGGAGTACATGATGTTTCCATTAGTAGGCTTGATTTAATTTTCTTCTTGAATTCTGAGTTGTTGTTAAAGATGTCTAGGGAGTTTGAAAGGGACACAGTGACAGTCTAACATAGATCAGGTTTTACGAAACTGTAGTTTTAAAGCACAGATGGCAATGTGGAACTTGATGTCTGTTCGTACTTGTACTCTAGCTCGTAGGAGGAAAGCAGGGAATAAGTTACAATCTGAAAGTGTTTCCCGTGCTCTTGTGACTCAAGATGAGGTTTCCTGACAGTTTATGTTGATGTGAACTAGGGCTGCTGCTTTGCTCCCACTCTGGTACCTAGCTCACAGCTCTACAACTTGCTTGTAGCATTATTCCTTTTTGCTGATAAATGAACTTTCAGACTTAGTGGTTGCTTCCACGTAGACTTGGCTAATGATATAAAAATGCTTGTCAGTGTACTACTCCTGTAAAATTCAGGAACTATGCATCTCTACATGTTGTTTACAGTATTTCTGTGATTTTTATATAAACATAATGTTGATTATAATTTTTATATAGTTCAAGAACTATTTCCAATGTTATGTATTCATAGATAGAGCTTTTTATGCTATCAACACAACTATGCCAGCAAGGCGTATGTGCAGTGGGTTTGTGCTTAAAGGACTTAAAAAAAATATAATTACAGGTAGTCTCAGTGGCAATGCAACTGTATTAAATTACTCCAATAATTTCATTGGAGAATGTTTAAGTTATATGAATACTTGGTTCTGGTTTTGCTAGTGTTCTGATCTGGGTGATTATGTATGAACCAAGACTTTCGTAAATACTCATGTCACTCGTATCTAAAAATACACAAAGTACCTATTTATTGTATTTTCATCTAATTTTAGTAGTGGCCAAGTTACTTGTTGTGATAAGCAAAGATAAAGTGTGTGAGATCAAATTGATAGAAGCACAGACCACTAGCTGAAAGAATCTGGCTGATGATTTTGATCAATATGGGCAAAAGGAGCAATGGCATTGGACAGTGAGCTGCTGACTGTGTTAGGTGCTGCTTACTTTTTGGATTGAGCTTAATACTTATGCTTCAAAATGTATGTTTTTAACACTTGAGAGTAGTAGTACAAGCCCACTTCATTTAAAGTTAACTTATTTAACATCATGTCTTATGGCTTGGTATCATTGAGGAATGCCAACTAATGCCATTTCTTTGTGGTTTGTTTCAGCTTTGTCCAAAGTTCTTGCATACCAATTCCACCAGTCACACCTGGCCTTTCAGTGCAATTGCAGAACTCATAGGTATGTCAATCAATAGTTTGTCTGAGTATCTGATTGTCGTGCTTTTTTTCCTGTTATGAAACTACTTCCCTTCAGGTAAGGGAAGGAGTTGATCCTGTTCTTACTATTCAGAATCATACAGCTTAATTTTTTTTTTACAACCGGATTAAATTTTTTCTTTCTTTGTAGTATATATATTACCTGACATCAGCTGCAGGGGCTTTTATAGGATTTGATACATTATGTTTACAGGGTTTATGAAGGATTGACAAATGTGAAAGACTGAATGAATTCATTCCCTTCTAGTCCACCAAATGTAAGCCTACTGCTTTTTGCTGTTCTCAGGCCAACAGAGTAGTGGAGCTGAATATATGTTTCCTAGATGTGGGGGCACATTTCCATCCTGTAACATAGCTGACTATGGACAGATTAACACAGAAAAGAGGATGGTAACTTTGCGAGGACCTGCATAAATATAACGTGAACAGCACAGGTGTCCTTATCCAGTTACTGCTTCCTGGCAAGCCAGGTTTAAAGTTCAGAAATGGCACTTACATATACTCTTACTTACTTAGCATGTGTACTTAGCCCATGTTTCTGTGACCTGAGAGTCTCTCTAGTATCTGTGTGTTAGGCTTTCTATCAGTCTCTGGCTTAGGCCTTGGATCTCAATGGTTGCAAGTTTTGTCCAATATGGAAGTTTGCTAGCAGAACAAACACAGGTGCACACACACACACTGAGAAAAGACATCACACTCACACAGCAAATTGTTAGAATTAGTGTTGAGTAAGATTGTGTAACAGGGTGGCATTGAGCCCAACCATACCAGCATTCAGCTTGATCAATCTGCCTGTGTTATTCCCCCTCTGCCCATTCTTCCTCCCTCCACTTTGAGCCTTCCCTTTTCTTCAGTTGTTCTGGTTTGAAAATTACCAAATTTTCACATATTGTGGTGCTTTTATGCCAAAAAGGCATTTTATTTTGGAGCTGAAGGCAGATTTTCCAGCACACCTCCTACATCAGTTTCTGGACTCTACAGGTGATTGGTGGACAGAGTCCATAAAGGGAAGGTATTTCCTGCTGCTTCTCCTTCTCTTCATTGTCTTTGCCATTTTTTTCTCCCACTTCTGCTGCAACATGTCTTGAGAGATAAGGAGCTCCTCTAGGAGAGATCGGATGAGGGGGTGAGCAATGTCTCTTAACCCACTGCCACCAAAGGGTAAAATGCAAAAGAAGTTTAAACTTGGCTGCACCTCTGCTGTGGAGGTAGCTGCAGCCCTCTTTTGTACAGGAGCTTGAACATAGGGAAGCTGAAGAGGCAAGCTGATCTCCGTACCTGCAAGCCCCCTTCTGTGGGGGTGAACCTGCAGCACTCCCGTCTTTTGCTGAGGGCTCACGTACAGAAAAGCTGTACCAGCTCGTTCCTGTCTTTGGCAGTGGGCCAGAGTAAGAGCTCTACTCCTCCAAAGCCATGCTAAACACCTTTGAAGATGCCAGACAGAGATGAGCTCTTAACCCTCTACTTCCCCTGGTGCCTGACCACAGGGGAGAAGAAAGAAAGGCTCTGATAAGGCCTGTAGAAAGCCCTTGGACAAGACCCCGACAAGCCTGTTTGCCATGGCACATAACCGCACCATGTTGGCTGTCCCATCAGGCTGGCAAAGATCCTGTATACTCTGCCACTGAGAGAAGCCTCTACTAAGAGAGAGAGAAGGGGATCACAAATACTGATCTCCTAAGCCTTTGACAAACAAGGAGTCTGGAATCCTGTTGTATCCTCTACATTTGATGCTACTGTAACCTCAAAGAGCCCTGAGCCGACAGGAGCTAGAAGTATGATGGAGACGTCAGCGTGCTGATGTCTGCATGAGGATCGGGAAAAGGAACTTTTCCACAAGCACCAAATGTATATTTTGTGCTGTATTCCTGCCCCCTACCACCAACCCCTTTCTCTTCTGGAAAGTGGGATGTGAGTGTATGTGTGTGGTGGCTGTTGTGATGATGAGTGTTGGTGTACACTCTCTTGTCCCAGAGCTCTCATCTAAGGCCATACCCGATGTATTAGCTGTCTCCCGTTTCTCTGCGTGTGTAAAGTGTGATACAGTTTCTGTTTTACCTTTTTAAGTTGCTTTGTTGCCTTTGAACTCTTGGTGAGAGCTGGTTGTTGTGCTAGAATTGCTGGCACCAACCCGACTGATTTAGACCGTCTCCCTAAACCATTACATCGGTGCTTCCTCAAAACATCTAGAAGTAACTTTCACACATTGTCACAGCTACTCCTCAAATTTTCTGATTTTTCTTTTTTTGAGGTTTCCAGGTTTCTGGCTGAACACATTCAGGGTTATGCTTGGGTGGTTCCTTCAGGTCATAAGAGTTCTGTTCTTTGTTATTGTCTGCTGTTAGCTAGGGCTTGAGTATCTTTAGTTTATTAGCTCCTGTGTGTAATCTTGCCTTTGATTTTTTTTTTTTAAATTTTTTTTTAAGTAGCATTTAACTAGTTACCTTGAGAGTTTCTTGTTTCTGGAGTTAGGGAATGGTTAGCACACTTTCTTCAACTGATTCCTCAAAACAAAGGTGTGGTTTGGAAAGACTTGCCAAACTTATTTAGCAATTTGCCACTGCCAAAGGGCAGTGGTCATGCATTCCTGCACTTCTTGTGCATGAGTTTTACTGTCACTAATCCAGAAGATCAACCTAATTAGTTTTGGGAAGCTGAATTTTTCAGTTAGAGAAGGCCATAACTATCACAAAGGAAACTAGACCCACACAGCTTTGGGAAAGGCAGACAGTTGTGGCAGTGAGTCGTTTCAGCTGCATTTCAGAGGTGCTGGACAAGGCTTGCAAACTGGTCTTCTTCCTTTGCCTCTGGTTTGTCAGAGGTGGTGTTTTGCCAGAGCTTCAAAAGCAGTGTAGCAGCATTTTTGTTGCAAGTGCTTCAAGCTAGTGATATTGATTAAAACAAGTTTTGTAATCTGTCTTTTACCTGTGATGTGAAGTTATACCATACAGCAAATGGAAGCCTGAATTGTAGTGAGTGCGAGTTTACCTCAAATGCGATCTGTAAATGGTCTGTGTGCTAAGATTTGCCTTTTAGATCCTGGTTGCTCCTGTCAACTTTTCAGTAGTTTTTCATTAAGCATCAGTTAGGTTAAATTGAGGTAACTAGTGGTGACACTTGGAGGAGAGTAAAGGCCATCTGGAGAGTTGTGGATCTAGAAAATCAGATGATTTCCACAGATTTTAGTTCTTTTTAAGAGTATTTCCAAACTTTTGGTTGCATTCTCTTCTGTTGATGCTGAAGTTTATTTTGCACAATTTTTCACTGTAGATGCAATTTGTACCTCATGCTTAGAGAAAGCAGGCTACCAAGCTGTGCTTCCTTTTTATAGGCTGCAGTGTTGTGCTGAACTGTTTATGGCCCTCTAGCAGGCAGTGAGATGAGGCACTGCTTCTTTCTTTGCTGCCACATGCTACCCTCTTCCTCCCTGTGCTTTCCTCCCTTCACAAATTCCATGAGTAGCACAGTACTGGGGAAAGAGGAGAAAAGAGGTATGAGGAAGTGGTGTTAGGGCAGATGAGATTGAAAATAACTGCCAAGAAATGTTTGTGGAGCTGTGGTTTCCGTCTCACTTGTGGTAACAATGCTGTCAGCTCTTTCAAATCCTGTGAATAGAAAGTTTAGTCTAAAGCATTATTTCCATCATGGGAAAATCATACCTTAAATATGAAAAGCTTGTGCTAGCAAGGTACATATTGGTGACACTTGGCTCCTTTAATAAGGAATGGGAGTGGTAGCAGAGCAGCAGCATTTTTTTCACCTAAGTCTTCTGCACCTGCAGAGTCATATTTCTACATTTGCAGAACTATCTGGAAAGGGGGGAAGCTGGGCTTCAGGTTTTTAGATTGCTTTTTGGTTGTTTAGTGTCTCAGATTTGGTTATCTGACATTGTGTTTCAAATCTGATTCCCAATAAAAACCCCACAGGCCTTGCAGTAGGTAGGATGGTGTTGTGGCTGTGTATATTAGTCATATGCCGTTGCCTGCATTGAGGGCAATAACCCAAAGCTTTCTGAAAGACACTCGGGAGAGACATCTCCATGGCTGGGAGAAAGTACATGTTGCAACAGCTGCTTGGGACACAGGAAACTAAAGTAAAAACTTGGTTTCATTTTCGATTCTCACTTTTGATTTGCTTATCTCCACCTAAAATTTTTGCCTCTATATTGCAAAGGAAAGTAGTAACTGGGAAATCTGTTGGTTTCAGGTTTGCCAAGTTCTTATGCAGCTGTGCATTGCAATGTTAACTGTGAAAAATGTGGTTATTTAGAAGACTTAGCTTTTAGTGTAATAGTTGCTGTAATAAACACTAGGCTTCCTCCTTCTGTGCGAAGCTGACCGAAGTTCTCTAGAGGAGATGTTTTTGTCTGTGCCACCACAAAATTTCTGGAACTAAGTTACATATGTAACTGTGCAGCTGAAAAATTACTACAGTTTTGTAAGTTTAGCATGTGACTCTTCAGGGTCATAGGGCTTTGATTAGGGAACTACATTAAGCTGCCATATTTACCACATAAACATATGCAAGCATAGCACCATGATAAAGTAGGGGAACACCTATTCCATGTAGCTGCTTGGCAGTGTCACAAAACTCAAATTGAGCAGATTTGGTTATGTACATATGCCTGCTAGCGAAGATATTGTTGCATGCTGCGTATGGATTTAAGTAACTTTTTGTAAGAGTTATAATCTGACATCTTCACTGGAGTGAAGCACTTAAACTGTGTAAGCATGAACACATTTTTAATACTTGCTTTTTAGTATCCCACCCGTGTTTGCTTTTTTTTTCTCCTCAGATAATGCTTATGATCCAGATGTGAGTGCTAAGCAGATATGGATAGACAAAACAGTGATAAGCGACAATATATGCTTGACGTTCACTGATAATGGAAATGGTATGAACTCGGATAAGCTGCACAAAATGCTAAGGTGGATAAAACTTTTTCCATTTTTTTTCTTAGGAAAATCTCAACTTCTGTACTAGCTTATTCCTTTTTCCCCCTAATCAACTAATTTTGTTCATAAACTTAGCACTTCTGGGAGTGATTATCCAAGTGATTCTGGAATAGACAGATACTAGTAAGACTTTGACACAGCTTTGTCAGTGTGGTTTTCTAATATTATCTTTTGTATTTTCCATCAACCTTCCTTTTTAACTTTCTTGGCAGTGGTAGTACTGCGTAAACTTTGTAGAGTGCCCCTTAGTGAATCTCAGAATCTGAGGTTTTTGAAAGGAAGATTCAGTTCAAACCCTGGACTATTGAAAATAGAAGGTGTCATGGAAAACTGAAGGAGCAATGATTGCAGTGATACAGTTTGCCTATGTTTAAGAATTCCACAGGGCTTGAACTGATCTTTCTGCAGCTTTTGTTTCTACATTGAGTAAAGAGGCTACTGTTCAGTTCCTCTTTTAGTAAGGAAGGTTGCTCTGCCTGCAGGTGAATATCTGAGTTTGAACTTGAGTAACCTGAATGCACGCTGTTACTTCTCTGTGCCTCTTAGATACCGTAACTAATAGCTTGCTTGCTATATCACATCTTCTGTATGCGGTTACCTGTTTTACCTCAAATGTAATGAGTAGGTACTAATGGAAGGTCCATAGATCATACATTTCCAAGCAGTTGAAGGGGATGGGATAAAAAAAGCTTTTGAAGATTTTCTTAGTATTTATTTTGAAGCCATGTGATATGTAACCCTGTAAACATGCTTATTGCATAATTTCAGGCAGACTGTATTTCTTTTCCATACTTCAAAGATTAAATTCAATTTCCCTGGATTCTTGCAGTCTGCTTTTAGCAATGTTTTATGGGTAACTTTAAGAATTTGCTTAACTTGACATTGTTTAATTGCACACTAGTCCCTGGTCTCTAAAAATCATTGTGTTCAAGTCTAATTTGGTAAGTCTTGCATGCATCCTTTGGGTTTTCAAGTTTTATAAGGCTTTTATACTTCTCTCATATTTTCGTATGCTTCAGCTTTGGCTTCAGTGAGAAATCTGTGATGAATGGTCGTGTTCCAGTGGGACTGTATGGCAATGGGTTTAAATCAGGATCCATGCGCCTGGGAAAAGATGCAATAGTCTTCACCAAGAATGGAGAAACTATGAGTGTTGGCCTGTTATCTCAGACTTTCCTTGAAGCCACAAAAGCAGAACACGTCATGGTTCCGATCGTGACGTTCAACAACCAACATATCCTTTCAACAATTTCTGCATGAAAAGTTATGGGAACATGGAATATTTGGATGATATCAGTAAAGGAAGTCTCCTTGTCTGGTCTTATGGATACCCTAAAGAAATCATAAGATGCAAGGGAGGGTATAATTTGTTAAAATCTTTTGTTTGTAAGAGTTCTGAGATGTGGAATGAGACTCAATGAGGTGAGTACAGGTTACAGTTGCAGAATTTTCCTTTTCTTATGAAAGTTAACTTCAGTGTTATTCTCCTTAACATAATGCCTACGACACATAAGTGATTCAACAGAATCAAAGAACAACCTGAAGGCCATCTTGACACATTCTTTATTTTCCACTGAGGAGAAATTACTGGCAGAGCTAGATGCTATAATAGGGAAAAAGGGAACAAGAATTATCATTTGGAATCTTAGAAGGTAAGATGAAGTCCAATCTCTTATGTCTCTCCGTTAATTTATGATTATCGTTTGGTGTATACAAGCATAAAAAGTATTCTTGTGGAATAATTCCAAAAGACTGGTCAGTAAGCTGTAACTGGGAGGCTACACTCACATGATTGGGTGAGCCTAAACTCATGTGATGTTATGTTGTAGAAAAACTGTTGCTAATATCCCAACTAATAAATAAAAGGAAGGAGAATGGCTTTTGCCAGAAGGGAAATTGAAATGCGTAGATGAATCTGTTATTGCATACCCATTGAATTCTGAATGCAAAACTTCTTAAAGATAATTGTTTGTGCAAGCAACTATTACTGGCTTTTTAAGCTTGGAGTCAGCAGTATCGTGGTGGGATCTATACCTTTCTAAACGTCTTAACAGTTAAATAGAAATGCAAGAAAATACAGTTGTGTATACTTTCCTATTTATCCACTTCCATCTGAGATTATTCATGGCAGTGTAGATTTCCAGATTTTTCTAGCTTTGACTTGAGCTGCTGTAGTGGTGGTAAGCAAGTGTCATCACTTTCTGTCTTCCTTCCCTTCCCGTTATGTGTTTGTTGCTCCCTTAGTAGCAGGGAACCTGATTGGTCTGTATAGTACAGCTGTAGTGTGCCTTAACCAGGTAGTGCCATCACAGTTTAAGAAAATACTGTCTTCTATGTTAAGTGTTTAGCTTGCTGTGTTTTTTAAATACCTTATCTAACAAGATATCCATATGAAACAATTTTGAATGTTTCAGCCCCGTGCACCTGGCAGGAAACTGTTTAGCTTGGTTTTCAGTTTATCTTAATTGTTGCACATCAGATAAAATGCTGTGGTGGGGACAATTTGCAGGTCAGGAAACCACATCTGGATGGGCATAAATTAAATGTTGCAGGACAGAAATGATCTCAGTTTATTACACGAGATTTTGGAGGGGGGTTTATTTCATTAATTTCTTGTGAGTAATAGGGTCACGAATCACATTTATGTCAGGAGTTTTTAATAAAAAAAAGCAGGTAACAAATCTATTACTAACTCTGGTTGTTTCCTGTTGTCACTTGTTCCATAAGAAAAACTTCACCTCCATTACATTTGAAATTAATTTGCATTGCCTGGACAATTTTGTTTCTTTTCAGGCAGTAATGTTTTTATGAATGTGGATAACCTCATTGCTTGAGCAAAGGAAATAGAGCAGACTCAGCTGACTGGGCAGAGTAGCTCTCATGTTCTGAATTTTGGAAAGTATTCATTGGAAGCTGTGGGAAAGAACACTTTGGGGGGGGTGGGGGAGGGAAGCGGAGGGTAGTTAATGTTGCTTCTAATACCTTGTAATCAGATCTGCTTTTTTTAAAAAAAAAAGTTGTTTCAGCATTCTATTTCTGGAGTATTTGTGCAAGTATTTCCATATTGTGCAAAGGCACTACTAGTGAGTGATAATTCATTTGGAAAGCTCTTGTGTCACTTCTGCGCCAAAAATTCTTAGGAAGGCAATTTGTAGTGTGCAGAGATCTTGGATTTAGAAGTCATGAGTGTATCTTTGTCCATCCTAAATGTAGAGCTTTTTAAAAATAAAGTTTACCTGTTTAGTTAGAATTAACAAATGTCTCATTGCTCTGACTTCTCTTGCATTTCTTGGGTATCAGATAGGAACCAGTGAACATTTTGATGTGAATACTAGCAAATCGACATGGCTCGAAGGAATTTCCTTTCTCTTGGATCTTTGTGATACCCACTGGATCCACAGCAGTGTCTTATGTTGCCTGTTTTTCCATAAAAAAATTTTCCATCTCATTTCTTAGAGATAAAAATGAAAAAACAGAGTTTGACTTCGATAAGGATAAATATGACATCAGAATTCCAGAAGATTTAGATGAAACAGGCAAAAGAGGATATAAAAAACAAGAGAGACTGGACCAGATTGTTCCAGAAAGTGACTATTCTTTGCGAGTATGTATATAATTTTTTCAATTTTGTCTGTTTTTGGAAGTAGAGGATATATATTTTTGATGTAGTACAATATAATGTACTAAAGAGCTGGTGACTGGGGGGGAGGGCCCATGTCACTGTTGAAAAGTTAGAGTTATATATCAACGTTCATTTTGAAAATTGAAGGTGGAACATACCTGTGAACTTGTGTAAATGTTTACTGTTTAGAAGAAAATTACCAATCACCAGGTTTTAGTTAGTCTTGCAAATAACTTTTGCTGTTAAATGTAGCCATCATTATCCACTGTGGAACAAAAAGGAGATGTAGTCAGTAGCTTCAGAAATTAAACATTGGGTGGGTATGTGTGTGTGTCAGCAGAATAAACATTCTATTGTAGTGCAAATATACCTGAATATAGTACTGATGTGAATCTTCGCCAACCGAAACCTATGTTTCTAAAGTGTCATTTCTAGGTTTCATAGAGAGGTAAAGGAGTAGAGAAGTAGCTGTATTGTTTAAACACATGCTTGCAAACTGTGACAAGGCTTTTCTTACATCTAATTGATACAACTATTAATTCACAAGCTTTCACAGCTGTTTTTTGTAAGAAATTATTCTAAGACTAGTTGAAGTCCTATATGAAGTCCTTCAGTTCTTAGAAGTGGTAAATATATCTTCATAAACTAAATGCAAATTGTGTAGATCTACACATAAGAAGGTTGTGTAGCAGTTATCAAGCTATCATAATGTGAAGTCATTTGCAACAAAGTTAATATGCTTGTTTTTGTTTTAAAGTTTGTACGAGAGTTTTTAAACTCACTGTAAGGGATAAGAAAGGAGGTTTCTATGTTTGAGAGCTAATTTAGTGCATCTTGAGACACCTGATTAACTTATATTCACAAAAGTTGTCTTTCAGTTCAATTAATTTGTGGTACAGATATTTATTATGCAAACTTGCATGTTTTTCTAGATTTAACTTGGTGGGGGGGGACAGGACACCCCATTTCATAAAATTGAATTAAAATTGGAATTTGTCTTCCAAAACGCAGTGTGACTTGTAAAACAGTAGTATCTTGATTTTTGTTTTTGAGCAGGTTTTTATAAGTAACTAGAGTCACTTTGTGTTTTGTAGGCTTATTGCAGTATTTTATATTTGAAGCCAACGATGCAGATCATCCTGCGGGGACAAAAAGTGAAGACACAACTGGTTTCCAAAAGCCTTGCTTTCATTGAGCGCGATATATACAGGCCAAAGTTTTTGAATGTATCCTTTTATAAGTGTATACATCACTGTGTGCTGAATTTAGTGATGTCATACTTTATGTAAGTGTCTGGATTACATGAGATGTACTGCAGTTATACTCGTGGGTTATAGGGTTTTAAATTTTATTTAGCTTTGCTTTCATTGTTGGAAAGCATACTGAAGGAATGAGATCAATAGAAGAGAATCACAGAAAGTTAGGGATTGGAAGGGACCTCAAAAGATCATCCAGTCCCCTCACCAGACCAGGATCCTCTAGATAAAGTTGGACAGCAACATATCCAGGTGGGTTTTAAAGAGAAGGAGACTCCGTAACCCCCTGGGGCAGCCCCTTCCAGGGCTCTGTCAGCCTCACCAGGAAGAAGTTTCTTCTCATATTGATGTGGAATTGTCTCTGTTCCAGATGACACACGTTGCTCCTTGTCCTAGCATTGGATGCTACTGAGCAGATCCTGGCTCCTTTCTCCTGACACCTGCTCTTTCCATACTTATAAACATTAACAGGGTCATCCCTCAGTCTCCTTTTTTCCAAGCTAGAGACCCAGCTCCTTCAGCCTTTCCTCATCAGGTAGATGCTCCACTGCCTTCATCATTCCTGTGTCTCTGCGCTGGATTCTCTGAAACAGTTCTGTGTCCTTCTGGAACTGAGGGGCCCAGGACTGGACACAATATTTCAAATGTGGTCTCACCAGGGCAGAGTAGAGGGGGAGGAGGACCTCTATCCATCTACTAACCACTCTGCTTCTGATCCATCCCAGGATGTCATTGACCTTCTTGGCCACAACAGCACATTGCTGGCTCATGGTCATCCTGCTGGCCACCAGGATATCCAAGTGCTTTTTTCCTACATTGCTCTCCAGCAAGTCAGTCCCCAACCCATACTGGTACCTGGGCTTGTTCTTGCCCAGATGCCAGACTCTACACTTGCCCATGTTGTATTTCATTCAGTGTCTCTCTGCGCAGCTCTCCAGCCTGTCCAGTTCCTGGCATCAGAGTCCTCTGGTGTGTCAACCACTCTTCCCAGTTTTGTGTCATCAGCAAACTTGCTGACAGAGCACTCTAATCCTTCATCCAAGTTGATGAATAGATTGAATAGTACTGGTCCTGTTACCAGCCCTTGGCTGACTCCAGTACACCCAGGCCTCTAGCTAGACTCTGTTTCAGTGACCACTACTCTCTGGCTTCTGTCCCAAAAAGGAAATGCTCCTGGACCCAATGTAGACTTAGCACACAGAGTAACTTTTGTTTTGCTAAGTTAGACTAACCAGATTTTTCCTTAATAACTGGCAAAAGGCTAAAACAGTAAGAATTACTTTTGGATTTAACTGCAGAAACAAAGATCATTATGGAATAATGATGTACCATAAGAACAGACTCATCAAAGCTTATGAAAGAGTTGGCTGTCAGTTGAAGGTAAGAAATTAAGATTCAAAAAATAAGATATTTAGATGGTATTTTCACAACTGTTGATTTGAAAAAAAAGAATATGGATTTATACTAGGGTATTGGTGTATCCTTTATAACTGTTCTTAGTTTGTGCAGCAGTTAAAAAGTGTATCAAATTATATGCAGTTTTAATGTTTGACTTTGAAACTAAGCTGTATACATAAAAAAACCCAGATATTACAGGACCAGAAAAGGGATGGAACAGAGGGGTTTTTTTCTAAAGGGTTTTGTGTCCATAGGTTTTTATTTTTTAAAGGAATGCTAAGTCAGAAAATTTGTTTTTACCTAGTTTTTGTAGCTTATAATTATCTTTGATAAACTTTCACTGGTAACATGGAATGTGTGTCATTTTTTTCTGATAGATCTTAAATTTCTTACAGGCAAACAACATGGGTGTTGGTGTAGTGGGGATTATTGAATGCAACTTCCTAAAGCCCACTCATAACAAACAAGATTTTGACTACACAAATGAATACAGGTAAATGTATGATTTTTTTGCAGGCTTTTTATTGAGTAGCCTTGTTCACTGTGAAATACTTGATGGTAAAGGCTCCTTCCTTTCCAGGTTGTAGGAATAAAAAGTGGTGTTCCATCATTAAACTACATTACTGTTCTGAACAATAGGGGTGGGATGGTTACATCTGCCCTGGTCATACACTGCCTTCACTGTGCAGTCACTAAAGTTTAGATTCTCATACCCATCATTTTAAAGTGCTCTAAACATGGTTGATTGCAGTTGTGCACCTCATTGATTGTGAAATGAGTGCAGAATAACTTCTTGCTATGTGGATATTTGTATGGCACATGACTAAAATTTTGCTTCATGAATCTCCCACTATTTTGCGTAAGAATTTTTGCTTGGCCTTTTAGGGTTTTTTGGAAAACCTTTGGATATTTTTGAGCTATTCATTTCAGTTTGTTTTATGAGCAAAATTGAATTGCTCTTAAAAAAGCATTCAAAATACCTGACATCTTGAAGGCAGCAGTGATTTGTGACACTACTTTGTTTCACTTTTTAATTCTAACTCAGGTCTGCCACTTCTTCACAAGTCTGCATTCATCTCATCAGTCAGTATCTACTGTGGTATTCTCTAGAGTTTAAACACTGAACCACATTTGGAATTTAGGCTGATTGGAAAATTCAGATATAATTTTAAGCCAGGTGAATTTCCTAGTCTCTTTACAGTGTTCTGCTGTGAATCGATTGTGTGGAAGATGCGGAAGAGAGGGCAAGCTAGAGGGGATGAGTTACCAAAGCAATTTTTAGGTCAAGGTGTAAAAATTGTCCAGGGAATATTTCATGAACACAGTGAGAATTGTTCTACCTGGTATTACCTTCTTTCCTTTTGATGATACCAAGGCTGTTTTCTATGCTGCCTTGTATTAAGAGCAACCACCTTCTCCAGCTGTTCCAAGGACTTCCTCCTGCCCACTGTTAAGACAAGGCTGTAACATGTAACAGCCCAAGGAGCACAGCCAGAGGCAGAAAGCACAGGTCACTATTAGACTTTACATATTGTAATGACAAGTTTATATAACTTATTGCACAACTCATGATCATAGAGGCAAGGCAGACCACCTCAGATAAGAGATATTCAGAAAGAAAACCCAGAGGCAAAAAGAAAGTACTTTAACACAAGGAAAATCCATCCAAACCGCCCATTCATCAAATTGACTGTCTACCACATAAGGTCCGTTATGTAAGGTCCATTATTGGCAGCAGTCTACTCACAGAGAGGGGAAGGAAAAGAGACAGTCAGCGTAGCACTAGCACTCTCTCCCCCTCAGGGCGCCTCTGCAAGTAGCCTCGTATCCTGTGCTGCTGCTGTGATGCTTTCCCTTCTCAGGCAGAAGACTTGTGGCCATTTGAAGCAAAGCACCTATTGCCATTTAATGGCCAGTTTCCTTTTTGCAGGTTCATCCAGTAGCAGTGCAGTAGCAATCCACATGTTGCCAGGGACACACGCACACAGAGTACACTGGCGTGGTTGGTTATAAAGACCACTGCAGACAAGGTTGCCTTTACCCATATATATGTTTATACGTGTGTGTGTATAATACACAATAATACACACACATGTATGAATGTGCACATACATGTTTAAAAATATAAACAGTTAAGTTTCCTTTCTTCTCTTCAGCTGACAGAAATAGTGAGGATGCACACATGACACTCAGGGTTCACGTGCACATGTACCAGGGGACCAGGAAATACACAGCTTCTCTGTCCTCCCAGTACTCTGGTCAGGATCTCATGCTTTCTTACCTGTTTCACACTTCTCCTCTCTGTGCTGGCTAGTAGAGTTTGATATTTGCTAGCAAATACACATGTACTTGTCTCTTGTAACATGGACACAGTATTCACAAGTCCTTCTGGGTATAGATCACATGCATATCCTTGCCAGATACTCCTGCTCAGATGTAGTAGGTTCCATTCACTGCTGAGTCCAGTTTAGAGTTTGCTAGCAGACATACACGAACACTGTATGCATTTGGGGACATTGGGATTTGACTGCAGGAAAATGTTGACACTCATCATAGAATGGTCAAGGCTGGAAAGGAATCACAGAACTGTTGAGGGCGGAAGAGGCTTGCGAGAGGTTGTTAAGTCCAGTCTGTGGCCTGACATCATCACAACCTAGTTCTAGCATTAAGTATCATGTCCAATCTATCCATAAATATCTCTAGGAATGTAGACTCTACCACCTCCCTGAGCAGTCCATTGCAATGAGGACATCCAACCTAACCTCCCCATGGTTCAGCTTAAGGCCATGTCCTCTTGTCCTACCATTAGTTGCCTGGGAGAAGAGCCTGATCCCCTGCTTGTCTATAACTTCCCTTCAGTTAGTTACAGAGAGTAATAAGGTCTCCTCTGAGTCACCTCTTCTCCACGCTGAAGGACTTCCAGGATCATCAGGTCCAACCCTACCAGCATCAGGCATGCAGGCTGTGACCCACAGTGCTACTCTAGTAACCAGGACTAATCCACTCACTTGTCCTGGTCTACCNACCACCTCCCTGAGCAGTCCATTGCAATGAGGAAGGACTTCCTAACATCCAACCTAACCTTCCCACGGTTCAGCTTAAGGTCATGTCCTCTTGTCCTACCATTAGTTGCCTGGGAGAAGAGCCTGATCCCCTGCTTGTCTATAACTTCCCTTCAGTTAGTTACAGAGAGTAATAAGGTCTCCTCTGAGTCACCTCTTCTCCACGCTGAAGGATTTCCAGGATCATCAGGTCCAACCCTACCAGCATCAGGCATGCAGGCTGTGACCCACAGTGCTACTCTAGTAACTAGGACTAATCCACTCACTTGTCCTGGTCCACCTTTTCTTTGCGGAACACATTGTTGCCTCACTTGATTGAGTAGCTGATGACACATCCCTGGTCTGATAGGAGGAGCTGGTGCCAAATAAGCATATACACAGCTCTCATCAGTAACTGGTATTTAGTACTTGTCATACATGTAGACATGGGACAGATAATGAGAAGATGTAAGATGATAGGACAAACTGTGGCGATCAGACACAGCTCAGTTAAACAGCTGGACTGACAACCTGTTTTACATGCAACCAGCCCCTTTTTCACCCTTAGTTTACCTTGTCAGTTGGCTCGGTTCCATTGTTCCTCTCCAAACATCCTAGTTTACATTCTTATCAGTTGCAAAATTCCAGTTTGCAGTTTCTTGATAGTCTGTCAGTCTGTGACCAGCTAGGTTTGTTTGGGTTGTGGTGGGTTAAAACTAATTGGTCAGCATTTATGACTGTGTTTTGTTTCCTTCCCTTTCCTTATCCTCACAACTTTATCTTACAGTACCAAGTATTGCTACCAGTTAGTGTGACTGTTCTTACCACTACTTCCCTAGCCAGATTAAGTTCATCTTTGTGTGTTCTTATTGTAGCTCCTTTGACCATACACACTTAAAGAGGAACAGGCACTTTCGTTTTATATGCCCTAACACTTGCTTTAACTGTGGGCTTTGGAATTTAGGATATTTACTTGCAAACATGGGTGAGATAAAGTTTGGCAGGGGAAGTCACTGCATTTTTCAAGCTGCGTGTTTTGCCATCAGGCAGTTGTGACTTAGTTTCCACTAGCAACCTAAACTGTCCACAACACAATTATCTTCTGTTGTTGATTTTGCACTACATACAAGGTAACACAGAAAACACACCGGGGTGCTGTAATAAGCAGAGCAGTTAATTGCAGCAGATGAGGGGCTGCAGCAGTATAAATCTAGTCATTCCTACTGTTGAAACAGCAGTTCTCTGGAGAAGGAGGGGCAGCATCCTAACAGCTGCTGCAGACAATGCCTGTATCTTTTAAGTGATATCCACAGCCTGTGCTGTTCTTTGCTGTGATACTGTAGCTTTAAGCAGTTCCTATGTTTCTGCCACTGCTGTGCTAGGAGATCAGGGAATTGGTCAAACTGGAAAATAGCTCTTGNTTTGATATTTGCTAGCAAATACACGTGTACTTGTCTCTTGTAACATGGACACAGTATTCACAAGTCCTTCTGGGTATAGATCACATGCATATCCTTGCCAGATACTCCTGCTCAGATGTAGTAGGTTCCATTCACTGCTGAGTCCAGTTTAGAGTTTGCTAGCAGACATACACGAACACTGTATGCATTTGGGGACATTGGGATTTGACTGCAGGAAAATGTTGACACTCATCATAGAATGGTCAAGGCTGGAAAGGAATCACAGAACTGTTGAGGGCGGAAGAGGCTTGCGAGAGGTTGTTAAGTCCAGTCTGTGGCCTGACATCATCACAACCTAGTTCTAGCATTAAGTATCATGTCCAATCTATCCATAAATATCTCTAGGAATGTAGACTCTACCACCTCCCTGAGCAGTCCATTGCAATGAGGAAGGACTTCCTAACATCCAACCTAACCTTCCCACGGTTCAGCTTAAGGTCATGTCCTCTTGTCCTACCATTAGTTGCCTGGGAGAAGAGCCTGATCTCCTCCTTGTCTATAACTTCCCTTTAGTTAGTTATAGAGAGTAATAAGGTCTCCCCTGAGTCACCTCTTCTCCACGCTGAAGGATTTCCAGGATCATCAGGTCCAACCCTACCAGCATCAGGCATGCAGGCTGTGACCCACAGTGCTACTCTAGTAACTAGGACTAATCCACTCACTTGTCCTGGTCTACCTTTTCTTTGCGGAACACATTGTTGCCTCACTTGATTGAGTAGCTGATGACACGTCCCTGGTCTGATAGGAGGAGCTGGTGCCAAATAAGCATATACACAGCTCTCATCAGTAACTGGTATTTAGTACTTGTCATACATGTAGACATGGGACAGATAATGAGAAGATGTAAGATGATAGGACAAACTGTGGCGATCAGACACAGCTCAGTTAAACAGCTGGACTGACAACCTGTTTTACATGCAACCAGCCCCTTTTTCACCCTTAGTTTACCTTGTCAGTTGGCTCGGTTCCATTGTTCCTCTCCAAACATCCTAGTTTACATTCTTATCAGTTGCAAAATTCCAGTTTGGAGTTTCTTGATAGCCTGTCAGTCTGTGACCAGCTAGGTTTGTTTGGGTTGTGGCCTGTTAAAACTAATTGGTCAGCATTTATGACTCTGTGTTTTGTTTCCTTCCCTTTCCTTATCCTCACAACTTTTATCTTAGAGTGCCAAGTATTGCTACCAGTTAGTGTGACTGTTCTTACCACTACTTCCCTAGCCAGATTAAGTTCATCTTTGTGTGTTCTTATTGTAGCTCCTTTGACCATACACACTTAAAGAGGAACAGGCACTTTTGTTTTATATGCCCTAACACTTGCTTTAACTGTGGGCTTTGGATTTTAGGATATTTACTTGCAAACATGGGTGAGATAAAGTTTGGCAGGGGAAGTCACTGCATTTTTCAAGCTGCGTGTTTTGCCATCAGGCAGTTGTGACTTAGTTTCCACTAGCAACCTAAACTGTCCACAACACAATTATCTTCTGTTGTTGATTTTGCACTACATACAAGGTAACACAGAAAACACACTGGAGTGCTGTAGTAAGCAGAGCAGTTAATTGCAGCAGATGAGGGGCTGCAGCAGTATAAATCTAGTCATTCCTACTGTTGAAACAGCAGTTCTCTGGAGAAGGAGGGGCAGCATCCTAACAGCTGCTGCAGACAATGCCTGTATCTTTTAAGTGATATCCACAGCCTGTGCTGTTCTTTGCTGTGATACTGTAGCTTTAAGCAGTTCCTGTGTTTCTGCCACTGCTGTGCTAGGAGATCAGGGAATTGGTCAAACTGGAAAATAGCTCTTGTGTTAGGCTCTTTTAATACAGATGTTCCCTGAACCATTTTCCATGTGGTGGCACTAACAGCTGCCTTGGCAGAGGGGGAGGAATTAAGAAGTTAAAGGACAGTAATATGTGTTGTGTACTGTATACCTGAAGGCTGATGCAGGGAGCATTGGATGTTTTTCCCTTGTTGTTTTTTAAATGCCCATTTGTAATGTGGGCATAGAGATAGGTTGTCTTTTAAAGGTTTTTCTGCGGAGTGCTGCTTTAAAGAGGAACTTTCCAGTGCAAAACATACAACCGATGCTGTAATTTTATGACCAGTGTAAGCTGACCTGCCTTTCTTCCCTATTCAGAAGAGAGATGTGATCCCATCCATCTGTTGCTGCTTGTTTGTGTGCCCTTGTGAGGTTTTGTGCCCTTCTGTGTTTTCCGGTGCCGAAATTTATTGCTTGGGTTCAGACCTGGTCTGGATTGCCTCTCTAGGTCAGACTGCACAAACATTTCTATTAAATCAAGAGACAGAGTGATGTAGGTATTGGAATAAGCCAAGTAGGGAGCGATTGACATTCAAGCTCTGGTGACGTGGCTGCTTTAGCCTGATGGCATGCAGGCAAGAGGCAGTCCTAACTCACCTGTGAAGCTTGTTATTTTCCTGAACCATGCTCTTCTGCATGTGCCAGTTCATTTAGTCAGTGAGCTGCATGATGAACCCTGATCAGGGAAAAAAATCCAGCTAAAAATTAAGTTGTGTTAAGGCTGGCATACTTCTGTTAGCAGCAGGTAGACTTTTATACTACATCAAAGTGATCATACATTGGCAATCTTTCACATAGTAACTACTGTATGTCATTGTAGCATGGCCGTGAACCTGCGTTTAATGGATGCACAGAAACATCAGCCGAGTACTATGTACTAAATGGTTTCACGCTTGATTCTTCCATGACTGAGGCTGAACCAACGAGGTAGCTTCAGAGTTTGCACTGTACATTCAACAGCACTTCTGAACTGAGCACTCCTCGTTTTAGTCTTGGCACTCCAACTCATCTTTACAATAATTACTTTGGTGACCTACATAACTGCACAATTTCTAATTTCTTGGCTTTTCTAAGAGCAAAAAGCTTGCTGTTCTGCTAATACAAATATTAGAATGGTTTGTTACGTTCATTCTTTCGCTGTAGTATTTAAAGGTTCTGTCTGTGTTAGAACTTGATTATTTAAGGTGGTCTTTTAAAACCTTTTATTTTTAGACTTACAATCGCAGCATTAGGAGAAAAGCTTAACGATTACTGGAATGAAATGAAAAGGAAGAAAAATGAAGAATATCCGTTAGCTTTGCCAGTTGAGGAGATACAGTGAGTATCGCTTCTAAATATAAGTGTTCTGCACACTGTTAGTAGTCTTTTACACTAAGTTGTGAAAAAGAACTCTCTGTGAAAGTCCTGATCTTTTTTTTTCCATTACAGAAAGCAGCCTGATCAGACATGGGTACAGTGTGATGCGTGTCTGAAATGGCGAAAGCTGCCAGATGGAATAGAACACTTGCCAGAAAAGTGGTACTGCTCACTGAACCCTGACCCCCAGTTCCGGTAAAACCAGATTTGAGTAATGTCTAAGTGCTGCTTTTACTTTTTATCATCTGTTATAAGCATGGATCTTGAGCTCTTTATGTTGTGTTTTTCCCCCTTTGTAACTCAGGAATTGTAATGTGCCAGAAGAACCAGAAGACGATGACTTAATACATCCTACATATGAGAAAACTTACAAGAAAAAGTGCGTACTAGAGACTTGTCTTGGGAATCTCAGCACTAGAAAAAGAATGTGAAAGCTAGATGCCCTTTTCTCGCACCTTTGCCATAATCACAATGGTTATGGGAATATATCCAGCCAGAAAGTAGTGCCCTGAAAGACTTGACCGTAGCAGTGAATAAATAGCAATGTTCTTTTCTCTGTTGCTAGTGTGTTTCTCTCTTGGACTTAATAATCTGTTTGACTTTCTAAATCAAAATTGGAAAGCAGTAACAAAAGGTACTGCTCTCATTTAACAGTGACTGAGGAGAGCAATGCAGCAGTTGGTGTTCCAGTACAGCCCACAGACTGGAGCATTGTTCCATAGTAGTAAGCAGTGTGAGGATAATTTGGCATGTTAGAGAAACAAGCGACCCAGGGCTGTTAGGAGATCATGTCTAGGTAACCATGTTATTTTCAAGATCCACATTCAAGCTCCTGAATATCTCAGTAGGCTTATTTAAAGCAGGGTCTTTTTAGCCAAGATATATAGAAAAAACCTGACAGGGTACTTTTAAGTAATGCTGGCTAACATTCTGGAAGTAGGAGTTTTGGGGGTGGTTCAGTTTTTAAAAATAAACCTTAATCTGAGGGAGAACTCATTTGAAGTTAAGTTAATGCTAAGCCATGCCAGTGTCTTGTATTAATAAAGAGCATTTTTATTCAATAGACCAGAATATTTTTGTTAGAACTCTGTGTATCTGGCTGAGATAAGTATGATATGTTTTTCAGATTTTTGAGGTTCATTTGGGTTTATAATGAACATTCTTAACCTAAGCCCCTAACTTTTTTTCTCTGTGTTGCTGTGTAGAGACAGGGAAAAGCTGAAGAAGCGACTAGAGTACAGCCACCAGGTAACACTTCCAGTTGATAGGAAACTGGCTCTGGTAGCAGAGTTGTTCTTGTGGCAACAAAACTGCAGTTTTTATCAAATAATCTAGGTTTCAGTTTGCTTTGGCTAGCAGTCCACTTGACTGGTTCAGTGTCCTGGGTTTGTTTTATTCATGACTGTACAGTTATGCTTCTTATTAGTAAACCAAAAATCTAGTCTTCACTGTCCAGCAATGGAATGGTTTGAGAGGGCCATAGGTAACCCTCTCATAAAATAAGATTAGAAAAAAAATGCCCTACGATAAAGACTTGTAGCATCTGTTCTTCTTACAAGAAAAGACACAAATCAACATGGCTGAGAAAAATGTGTAGATTGTAGCTCAGAATCAAATTTACTAAGTGTGATGTAGCTTAAATTGCTTTTCAAGTGCTAACCTAAGATTGCTTCATTTGTGGAGAAGAGATGGTGCATATGCTATTTTAACCTATATATTTCATTGTATTAATTTTTCTGCCATTGCTTTTACCCAAGTACAAAGGTAATTTCTGGAGTTGTAATTCATTTTGACAGAATCACAGAATGGTAAGGGTTGGAAGGGGGAATCTCCTCTGGAGATCAGCTAGACCAGTCCTGCTAAGGCAGATTCACCTTAAGCAGGTTGCCCAGGATCGCATTCAAGTGGAGTCTAGTTAGGCTTTTTCACTGCAAAATACTGAGCCTGGGTTCACAGAGATACTTGCAGTATGCATAAGAAATGTCAACCAGAATTTTAAGTGTTAGCAGACAGAACTGCATAAACATATTCTGAATAATCTTCTGATATTTGTTTCTTTTCATTCTTAACTAATATTATCTTAACAGATCAATAATGAAATTTTTTTGAAAACACCTGTTTCTTCAAGTAAAGATTTCAGAACATTCTCAACTGTGAGTGGAAAGGAAGCTATTCCAAGATCACTGTTACCAGAAACATCAAATGCTTCTGTCAAGAGACCTCTGCTTATTTTAACTAGATCAGTATCTTCACCTCATTCTGATTCCGATAACAGGTTAGTGAATGTGTACGAAATCAACTCATTTGTTTCTAAAAGTAATGACTTTAAAGCGATGCTGTTTGGTGTAGTTTCATCTTCATATGATAGCTGAGCAAACTCCTATGGAATATTTGGGAGTATGGAAAGCAGCAGGTTGATTAAAGGTACCTAGAAACCTTGTAAACAAGTGAAGACAAGGAAAATTGCTTAGTAGTCGGTCTGCCTAGGAAAAGACTGTGTGTTAACCACACTCTGCAGTATGTTTCCTGTTGGTTAAGAAGCAGATGCAGAGGGTTGCTCCTGCAAATACTCTTTGTGTTTCCAAATACCATGTGAAGGTAATAATTTAGTATGTGGCTGTCAGCCACTTGTTTTTTGCAGGATAAATATTTACTCTGGCTACAGATCTTAAAATACTGTGCAGGGAAGTATCCCTTCTTGGTTACTCAGAGGTAGTCTTTCATAGTAAACAGCAAACGTATTTTGAAACTGCAGTATTTGAGCAATACAGTAATTACTTTAATATTAATTTTGCTTCTCAGTCTTAAGCGGAAGACATCTGGTTGTGTGACACCTGTTTTGTTAAAAACACCTCGATTAAATGACAAAACAATCAACAACCACGATGATGATGATGATGAAGATGTCATAATATTGGAGGAGAGCAGTACTCCAAAGCCTTCAGCAGATTCTGATGTTCCTGCAGTAAAAACTGAATGTATTACTTTGGATCAAGAGGAGAAGCAGAAAGAAAATTCTAATGTTGAAGACACTTGCAGAGTAGCTACTTCAGACTCAAGAAGTGAACAGCTGACCTCATCAACACAGACAGAGCTCCTCAATTTAGTTGTTAAAAAGGAAGAGGCAGAAGATGACATCGATATTCAGGCTCCTGAGGCACAGATGGAAACTGAACATCGTAATGTTAATGGTGTTTCTGAGGCATCTGTACATCTGGTAAATGACCTGAAAAATCAGCTGCAGTTATTAAACAAAGAAAAAGAAATGTACCAAAGCAAATGTGAAGTATTAACCAAAAAAGTAGAAACACTGGAAGAGAGGATTTTAGAAATGAATAACAAATATGTAAAAAAAGAAATGTGCCATCAGTCAACAGAGACAGTTTCTTCGTCTGAAGAAAATGTTCATGAAGGAAGTTTGGCAGAAATGACTGTTCTGTATGAACAGGCCATGGAAGAAATAGCAAAACTGAAGGAGCAATGCAGTACCCTGCAGAACCTAAAAACTGAATGCAGCAAGTGTGCTGATGGTGAAAGTAAGAGCGAAGTGGACGAAATTGCTGTGCAACTGGATGATGTTTTCAGGCAACTGGACAAGTGCAGCATTGAGAGAGACAGATACAAAAGTGAGGTAAGTCTGTTTAAAGCAGCAGTGTTCTTCAAACTAACAATTTGGTTTTTAACGTTTGTTTCTTAGCAGTTCAAGTAGACTGTATTGTATGGTGCTCAGTCCACTAACTACTCAAGCAATCTAAAAGGGAAGAGAAATACTAAATTAGCCTAGGTGTTTCTAGTTTTTTGCTTCTGTAGATAGAAATAATCAAACCTGAGATTGGCTGCAAGGCTCTGAATGGCTCCAACTGCAAAAAAAAATCCTAGAATCATTTTAGGTTGCAAAAGACCTTGAAGATCAAGTTCTACCATTGAAATACTGAGCAGACTTACTTGTGTAGAGGTTCAGCTGAGAGGTGACTAATTTAAAGCAGTTTGTCTTGGTTGTCTTGTCTTGAAATCTCATGGAAAATTTAATTAAAAGCACTCAACAAAGTAAATTATTTAAATCTGAATAAGCTGTCTTTATTTTAATCCATCACAATTTTGACACGTGAAATTCTTTTTATTAACTTTACAGATTGAACTACTGGAAGTGGAAAAAAATCAAATCATGTCTCAATGTGAAGAGCTCAAAGCAGAACTCGCACAGCTAAAAGCTTCAATTCCACAAGCAGTAGCACATGCAAATGATTCTACCACCAGTAATGTAGAAGACTCTGTAAATTTTTCTGATGGAGAAAGGTATCAGTTTTGTTCTTCAGATTGTATTTGAAAAATCTTATTGAAGGTCATGTCTGATGATCATACAATAAAATGTGATGCTTTGAATTCTTTTCTACTGCCTCTTGTGACTCCTAACTTACTAAATTTATTTTATCGAGTGATTGATTTAATGGTTGGGGTGTTTTTTTATGACTTAAGTATTTCAGTGAGCAAGGCTGGCCGTTGTACAATAGAATGCCGTACTGACAATTCTTAAAGGACCAAAAATGCTACATAACTTCTAGACAAGTCTTCCAGAACAAGCAGAGAGAAAGGAGGCAGGAAGAGGGTGGTCATTAGCTCATGCTGTGTGTAGGTGACCTTTGCTTTTATATTCTATTTTTCTTTCTTGGATCAAAAGTGGTCTACTGAGAAGAGTTTAGGTTTTGTTTTGACACTTAATTTTTCCTGTAAGAACTTCTCCCTGCAGACTGATTCTGTGAAATGAGGCTGTGTCCACAGTGTCTTTGAACTAAAATAGAGTTTATAATTACAAATACAGAGCTTGCAATGCTCTGTTAATAGAAACAGAAAACACACAGAAGCATGTATATCAGGTGGAACCAGGAATTGAGTAGTCTAGCAGGAATATAGGCTCATCACCTGGGCATCTAGGATGAAATTGAAAGCCAGAGCTCAGATGGGGTTAAAACTGGCAAGACCTGTGAAGGGCAAACAGAAAGGCTTCTGTAAGCACAGTAGGAGCAACAGGAGAACTAATGAAAATGTGGGCCTGCTGCTTAGTGGGCATAGGTACTTAATAGCAAAGGACTTGAGGTGTGTGAGGCATGAACTACTCAAGATACCCACTGTCACCTTGACCTTGTTTTTTGCTGGTAAAATCTACCTCCTATGACTGCCCAGGTCCCTGAGCCAAGTGATCATCTGAGTGAAGCATTTCCTGTACTAAAAGGTGACTGAATGAAGAGACCATTTAGGCAAATTTGACAGACACAAGTCCATGGGACCAGGTAAAATGCATCAGTGTGAGCCAGCCAATGGATGGAGAGTTTGGAGATGTCATCACAAGGCAAAAAGTCGTGTCAGTTGAGGTTCCTGATGCCTGGAAAATGGCAGTCTTGTCCGTATTTAGTACAATCAGGAAAAGCTGAACTGTAGGCTGACCCATGTGGCTTCATTCCCTGGGATCTGCAGCTCAGATAGTTAAGGTGATTGGGAACAACCAGCACAGATTTCTGAGTACAGCTCCTACCTTTTTGCTTAAAGTGGCCTGTTTGGGCCTTCATTTTAGCAAAGCTTTCAGGATAGACTGCTGTAGCACCATAATAGTGAAGCTTGTGAGGTGTGATCTGAATAGGTGGGCTAGGAGTTGGGTCTTCAAATTGGCCAGACAGCTAGCTGAGCTGAGGGGTCGGTACTGAGGCCAGTAATGGTTAATACCTTCATTAGTGGCCTAGGTGATGGAGCAAACTGAACTCGGTAGATTCAGATTCATGATGGCATGAGGTTGATGTGGACTGTTGATATTCTGGAGGGAAGGACTGTTGTTGAGGGACTTTCACAAGTTGGAGAAATGGACTGAAACAACATTCATGGGAATCCAAGAAAGGCAACTGCAAAGTTCTGCACCCATGTTGGAAGTATCCCAGGCCATGCCATGCAGCTGAGCAAACTGGAGGTTTCTCATGTGGAGGTTGTTCAGAAGAAGATAGCTTGTGATGCTGGTGGACTAGAAGTTTAATGTGAGTCAGTAGTGCACTCTTGTGGTGGGAGAGCCCAGCACCTACTTGGCTACATGGGCAAGAGTTCAGTCTGCAGTTTGGGGGACGTAATTCTTCTATACTGTTGGACACTGTGAGACCAAATATCGGGAGTATTGTGTCCAGGTTTGGGCTACTTGGTATATGAATGACGCTGCCGTGTTGGAGCAAGTCAACTGAAGGATCACTGAAATGGGTAGGATCCTGGAGCATCTAATGTAGAAGGGATGCTGAAGGAAATAGCTTTGTAAAGAGTAGGTTACCTTGAGATCCTGGTGCTCTCTTCTGCCACCTAGTAAGAGAGTGTAGAAAGGATGAAACCATCCCCTTATGAACACAGTGACAGGACAAGAGGCAACAGATATAAACTGTAACCCAGGAAGTTCTGTTTGAATGTTTTAGAAAAGAATGTTTGCAGGTCAAAACACCTGCAAGAGAGATGCATGGAGACTGTGGGATCTCTGTTGAACACAATTTTCAGAACACAAAGTTCTAAGTCACCTGACCTGACATAGCCCTGTTTTGCCTCTGTGTTGGAAGCAGGTAAAGAATTGACTGAATGATTTCCAGACAACCCTTAGAACTTTTATTATTTCTTGATGGTTCAGTCTCCCCTTTATCTGCCAGTGTTTCATTGTCGTGTAGCATCTCACTTGTGCCTTCTAAATGAATTAGCAAATAGAAGTTACTTGCAAGTCCTGCATATACCACAAATCCTATTGGCATATGGTGGTGCTGTTCAAGACTAGCTGTTGCAGATCATTAGGGAAATAGTGGTAGAAGGATATGCACAAGAGAAGGGATGAATGATTTGGAAGCGTTACCATCAGAAACATAACAGAGCAAGGGGATCCAGGAAAGAACAGAAATAGAGACGGTGTAGCATTTCCCTGGTATTTTTATCTCACCTCCTCTCTATATATTAAATCCTTTGGACAGACTCTTTCTTGCCTTTGCTTCTCTCTAGCAGGTTGCATTTCAAAACGTATAAAAATACTGGTGTTTAATATTGTTTTGAGAACAGTAAGGTGTTATGGCATAAAGATTGTGCCAGTACCTATTTGTTAAGTTAAAAACCTTGAGAAATATTCCTGAGCAGTGTTGGGAGAGGCAGAATTCAGTTAAGCCCTTAGCATTTGTTCAGAATGAAGCAAATACAAACCTTCAACAAACCTTCAAAATACAAACTTGGAGTTAAGTTTAGAAAAACTGATAGATTTGGAAATTGCCTTGATGCAGCTTTAACTGGATCAGGTTTTGTGTTGGTTTACAGAAGTCCTGTACAAAGCTTTTCCAATGTAAAACATTGGTCCAGCTTTGTTAGGTAAAGTGCTGTGTATCTGAACATAAAGCACGTCTACATCTAATCGTGTCTACCTATTTCCTTACAGCCTGAAACTGCGCTCTCTTCGAGTGAATGTTGGACAACTCCTGGCTACAATCATGCCTGATCTAGACTTGCAGCAAGTAAACTACGATATTGATGTAGTGGATGAAATTCTAGGGCAAGTTGTAGAACAAATGCATGAAATCAGTAGTACTTGATATGTTAAGATTTTAACACTCTTACTCGATCTTCCAGCATAACCTTTATGTAAGTTCAAAATTGTATATACTGCTGCTTCACTTTATATATTTGATATAGTCTGATCAATAAGTGTATATACTCTGCACATTTAGATGCTCCCACAGATGCAGTGGGTGTTATCTTCACTTCCTCTTAAAGGAACGCAGTCAACATCGACCAACCCTGATGTACGTAATTAAGGATTTTGCTTTTAAAACGTATTTGTAATTAAATTTCCAAATATTTTTATTATTAGGAATCTTAATACTTTTCTACAAAAGCTTTTTCAATTACTTTTGCTCTTGTATAAGCATCAATACCTGCAATTATTTCCTATCTAAAGTGTCAGCAGTGGAATATATTCAAAATGCCAAGAAGAACCTTCCCTGATTTTCTTCTCAGAACAAACCTTAGTAGTGTTGTTGTATACTACAGTATTGTTTCATTGCTATCAGCAATGTTGTATCTTGCATTAATGGGATAGAAATGTAACTTGATGATGAAAATTTTGGCCATAGGGGTAATGTCTGTGTTTTCCTATCAAAATAAGAAAAAATATTTCAGGGTTTTATCCTGAAAACTGATTGTCTTCAGCTCCCTTCTGGATGTTTTTTTTATTTTGCTGACTAACTGTACATAGTTTTGCAACGTAAACAAATCCATAGAACATGGCTAGGATGTTTCAGCCTTTGCAGTGATGGAAGAAAACCACATGCCTGTTTGTGTCTTGCCCTTGCTGTTGATTGCTGTTTCCTATGTCCAAGACTTTGTGTGTATTTGAGCACAGTCTGACGCATCTTAAGTTCTATCTTGCAGTTTGCATTTGAGCACAGCTTCAGTGGACAGATTTCACACAGCTCTTGCCTCCTGTTTTCTAACTTGAAGCTGGCTGGTAGAATGGGAAGCAGCCTGGTGGCCTCCTGTATAGAATAAGCTGGAGTAGCATATCCAAAGCTAGATGGGATGCCTGGGCAACTTCTGCTCTGCATAAACCACCACATCTTAAGACCTGAAGACCTTATTTCAGGGAAGCCCAGTGCTGAACAGAATGGACATAGAGATTCTGTGATGTGTACAAATGCTTATTTGTGGACCAACATGTGGTCCACCTTGGAGTCATTCAGGCTTGGATGTGAGTTTAATTTGAGATTAATTTGCAAAACACACCTTCCTATTAGGACGAACCAGTTAAATAGAACTACTTTGAGAAGGTGGCATGTTTCCCTGTGTTGTGGAAATTACTACGGAGTGAGGCTGAAGCTGAAAATGTTGAATTATAACTTGTTTATACTATTTTAAAGTTTAGACAACTTCTAGTATAGGCAAGATAGAGGAGTCCCTCTGCACCCTCGGTTTTTTTTTTTCCCCCATATATGTTTTATAGTCACTCTCAAGTCACTACTTGCACTAATGCTAATGCAAAAAATTCCTAAAACCTCCTGGAAGAAATGGTACCAAGAGGTTACAGTGGTGGCAGTGTTCTCAGCCAATGGTGTGGTTTTATTTTGATGTCCTCAGGAGTGAGAAAAGAGGTGGCAAGGATGCCTTGTACTCGGTGGTGGTATTTGTCATCCAAACAATGATCTGGAAAAAAGGGTTCTTGCTTTTAAAAAAAATCCTAAAACAATTCTGCTAGCAATCATGAGGCAATGTTGAGTATGTTAATTCCTAGTGTGTGTTCATTCTTTATGAAGCCAGCATTTTTGGTTTTCACACTGCTCACTGCTACTGTTCTGGTTTAATGAGGTTAATGTTTCTTTAGGTGTGGTTCGGTCAGTTTCTTTTGAAGGATGGTATTCTGATTTCAAGATGCTCTCTATTCTAAAACACCAATAAAGCTAATGCAATACTCTTGTACTTTATAAGGGATAAATTGAATGTTTGTTTTTTGAAGAGGTGGCTGTAATATAACTATGACTTTTAAAAAGTTTATATTTTCCATTTATTGGTGCGTGGCTTTCAATTTCTTACCCATTATTTATTTTGTTTCCTCACACTCTATAGCTAAATTTTTTAAAGACCACTGGTAAAAGATAGTGTGTGTCTGTATTAAAAATGGCAAGTCTACCCTGTACATTTACACTTTGGAGGGTGGTGGGTTAATAGAAATGGGTTTTATTTACTTGTTAAAATGTATTTTTTGTAAAAAATAAAAGAAAATATATAAATCTGAGTTTGCTGGATCAAAACTTGTATGTGATCAAATGCAATGGTTTTGTTTATAAATAAATACTATGCAGAATGGATGATGTTTCTGGCTTATTTGAAGAATTTGGTCTCATACGAAACTGGTTCAGTCTGGTTTTGAGCAGAAGACTTGGATGCAGCAGGCGTGCCTTCAAATTGAGCAGGCATCCTAATTGAGTCCCAACCCAGCTGACTGGCTCTGTTGCTTCAGAAGGTCTGTTTTGTTTGGGCCTTTGACAAGGCTGTTACTGGAATAAGATTTGGGACAAAAATGTATTCCAAGGCCTTGTCTCAGGGGATTGTTGTCTTTGTGATACTAAGGCAGAAGACACAGGAAGGGGGACTGAGGTGCTGGAATGTATCCAGGGAAGGGTCTGAAGCACATGTCCTGGGAGCAGTAATTGGAGGAACTGATGGTGTTTAACCTGGAGAAAAGGAGGCTGAGGGGGGGACCTCTTTGCTCTCTAGAACTGTGTGAAAGGAGGTTGTAGAGTGGTGAGGGTTGGTCTGTTCTCAAGTAGCAACTGCGAGAACCACAGGAAATAACACAGCTTGGTGACTTGAAGTCTCTAACATTGGGTCAGGCTGCCCTGGGAGCTGATGAAGTCACAATCCTTAGAAGTATTAGAGACACTCAGATGTAGCCCTGAGGAATGTGGTTTACCTGTGACTGGCAGCTCTGGGTCAGTGGTTGGACTTGATGAACTTAAAGGGCTCTCAAAACAATTGTGACCTGTGCTAGCCTGGCCATATTTGCCTGGAAATCCTCATTGTCCTCCAGTTAAATTTAAAAATTACAATGTAAAAAGTCTAGTGTATATATATAATAAACCTTTTCTGCTTTCTCACCTGTAGCGTTGACAGCAGAAACTACTGAGGGCTCCAGCAGGTTAAGCTTTGGCTTTAACCACATGGCCAAGTGATGGTTCTGCCTGCTGAAGCTAGGGAGGAGGCAAGAAGCAGCACAGCCATCAGGACTGCGGCGAGAAGGGTGAGTGGATGCAGTGGATGTGATTTATTTTGTTTGTCATTGTTATTTCAGATGGGAAGGTCAGTATTTGAAAGAAAGGGGTTGCCCTTTGCTCAGTACAAATGTAACAGCATCTCAAATACGCTAATGCCTTTTAAATGCATGTTTATTTGTTTCTGGGACGTCTTTGGGGTCTTTTAGTTTCGCTTTGTAGGTTCCGCGCATTTTAGTTTCTAATTTGGAATCCTTCCGGCAAAAACCTCACCCAACGCAGCAACGCTCCCCGTTCCCCTGCCTTGTCCCCCTTTTCGCTTTCCCGGCGGGGGCGCCCAGGGCTACCCAGGCATCCTCCCCGATCCTCCGCCTACAGCAACCTGGGGATGGTGGTCCCCGGACGCCCGGCGGAGCGCCCCGGAGCCCCGCCTGGTAGTCGCTCCCGTCTCCAACAGGAGGCGCTGCCGCCCCTCCGGGCCCTACGGAGTCGGCGGTGGCGCGCAGGCGCGGGGCGGGCTGGGGCGGGAAACGCGCCCGCGCGGGAGCCCGGCGGTGCCGCAGGTAGGGGCAGTCGGGGCAACCGGGGGAGGGTTTCGAGGCAGCACGGATAGGGTCGGGAGGTTCCCGCCCGGGCTTCATGCTCTTGCGTGTCTCGGCTCCTCGGTGTCGGTAGGGAAGCCGCTGGGACGCACGTTCGTGCCGGTCTCGCGGGTCTCGGCCCCGCGATTGAGTCGCAGCCCGCTCCGGGGGGCTGGGGGCGAAAATCGGCGGTGTCAACCGCTGGGATTCGCTGTCTGTTGTAACTCTGACCTGCATCTCTGTCACAGCGTCTGCTTCCAGCGAGAGGCGCGGCTTTCTCGTACCAGTCAGCCGGAGCTGCTCCTTAGAACCTCCTGCTGGTCCCTGCCGTGGGGCTGGGCTGGGGTGTCTGTGTACAGGGCTTGGGAAACCCTCATCGACTTCCGCCGCCTCATCCATAAGAAGCAAGAATTTACCTAGCGTCTGTTGTCTTTGCTTTAGCCAACATGAAGGTCATCACCTGCGAAATCGCATGGCACAACAAGGAGCCGGTTTACAGCTTGGACTTCCAACGTGGAGCTGATGGGAAGATCAACAGACTGGCCTCGGCAGGTGTGGACACGGCTGTACGAGTGAGTTTCAGACCAGATTGGTTTGGTTTTGTAGTGTGGTAGAGCGTGAAATGGTTTATTTGGTTTGTAATGCAAGGTAGGAGATGGCTGACCAGTATGTGATGCTGGTGGGGGATGGTTCAGGGCAGGAGTATGGCATTGTCCAGCTCTTCAGGATGACTGTCTCACGTACATTCTGTCCTCGAGTTCTACTGCTGAGTGCTGAAGTCTTTATTTTTAGAAAATTACCTGCGTCGACTGTTGGGTGATATTCCTGAACAGTAACTGCTAACTTAAGGCATGATCTTGTGGGTTAGTGAGGAGCATCTGGCTTGAATTTCTTTGATCTGCCTTTTTATAGGTAGGCGCTGTGCAGTTTAAGGAGTTCCTCCTGCAGGCCTTTTCCCTCTGCTTCAGAAGGAACTGTTTGTTGGTGCTAGCAAGATTTCTCAATCGGTTGTTCATCTGTTTGAGAACAACTTATGAAATGTTGAGTAGCACAGGCCCCAAAAGATGCTGCTGTAGGATCCAGCTTTTTAAAATCCAGCTGTTGTTTACTGCCTTCTCAGTTCTTAATGCATATGAAGAGGGTAGGTTACCCATCACTGTTTATGTTTGAGTTCTGTTGGTTGCTGCAGTATCAGGGCCTGGTGATTTCCTTTAAAAGACACTTTTTTCCCCCTTGTTTATTAAAATCACTACTGCTGACCTTTCCATTTGAGACAGTTCTTCATACTCGTCTCTCAGCCTGGGATGCTCTGTACTCCTTAGTGATGAATTCTTCTGCAAATAATTCCTGTAGTTATTCTGCTGCGCGTGTATGTATCGGTCAGTCTGTGTGTGCAATAGACACGGGAAAAGAGTACCTTTCTTTTGTATTTTACTCATGCATTTTTTTCTGAATAGGAAAATGCTTTGTTTTAGCAGAGAACTTGAGTCATAAAGGTGAGATTTATAGTCACGCTTAGAATGACTGGGTTGGATCCTTAGTGCAGTGTTTTGTGAAATAAGCCAGTATTTCTTAATGTATTTACCATTGGATTATAAAATACATTAACACACCTGACCTGGAGTACTGGGTGCAGTTCTGAGGCCCCCAACACTTGAAGGATCTGTTAAAGCATGTTCAGTGGATGACCATGAAAATTATCAGAGGGCTGGAGCACCTCTCTTTTATGAAGACAAGCCTAGAGTTGGGGTTGTTCGTCCTGGAGAGAAGACGT
>VZRI01006484.1:0-18109 GCA_013397515.1 Upupa epops | reverse complement strand
TATTCAATAAGGCATGTAATGACAGGATGAGGGGGAATGGTTTTAAGCTGGAAAAGGGTAGATTGAGGCTGAACACTAAGGAAAAGTTCTTTAATCTGGGGGTGATGGATCACTGAAACAGGCTGGCTGGGGAGGTGGTGGAGATGCCATCTATGGAGGCATTCAAGGTCAGGCTTGATGGGCTCTGGGCAATCTGTTTTAGTGAGACATGGCCCTGCTTGTTGCAGGGTGGTCGGACTAGATAACCTCTGGAGGTCCCTTCCAACCCAGTAAGTTCCATGACTCTATGATTATGAATGTTAACTGCTATGAAATGTACGTGATCAGAATGGCTAGCTTGGACATGGTAAATGGGATAAAGGCAATTAAAAAGTAGAGGTTTACACCAGTAGCTTCAGCTGAAACTTTTCCCTTTCTTCTGGCAAACTGACTTCTTAGCTGATGATGCATGCAGTTCAGGGATTTTGGCTGAATATGTAGGCTGCTGAGTATTCATTCAAGTCATACTTAGACCAACACATGTTCTATGGCCAGAACAATATCAGTCTTTCTTGACATAAAAGATACTGCTGCTACATCTTTCTTTTGGAGGGAGTTGCGCAAAGAGGTGCATTACAGAGGTGAAACTGGCAAAAGTTACAGGGGTCTTCACTCAGGCTGTATTTTGTTTGGTGATTTCCTATCAAGGCCTTGTTGTGTTTTGTTCATGTTTCTTAACTCAGGTTGCATCCAAGAGTGGATTTGCATCACCTAATGGTCACCTTTGTCCCAGAATATAGGGACAGAATGGTGTTCCTCTTGTGGCTGAAGCAGGGAGACATAATGGTGGCTGTGGTCAGTTCATCATACATCCTGTCTGTGGCTCTTGCCTCCTCATGCTTTTCCCCTGCTCCATTGTGGAGTCCCTCCCATGGGAGACAATCCAGCACTAATTTTTCCAAAACATGGGACCTTCCCATAGGCTGTAGTTCATAAACTGCCAGAAAACTTGCATCTCCATGGACTTCTCTTCATGGGCCACAGCTCCTGCTAGTAGCTTGTTTCAGTGCAGGCTCTTCATGGTCTGCAGCTTCCTCCAGGGCATATCCATCTGCTGCAGTGTGGGATCTTCCATGAGGGCTGCAAGTAGATCTAGCCCCACTGTTAACCTCCTTGAGCTGCAAGGGAACAACCTGTTTTCCTCTGATCTTCCCCAGGGGCTGCAGGGAAATTTCCACTCCAGTGACTGGAGCACTGATTCCCTTCCTTTATTGTTAACACTGGTGTCTACAGTGCTGTTTCTCTCATGCTTTTCTTATTCTTCTCTCACAGCTGCTGTGCAGTGCTTTTTGCCCTCTCTTGAATGTGTTATCACAGAGGTACACCAACAGCACAGTTAGGCTGAGCTTTTGCCAGTTACAGTCCTGGAACTGGTTGCAAGTGGCTCTGTCCAGCAACAGAAGCAGATTCTGGTGTCTTTATTCAGGAAGCCACCTCAAAGCCTTTCCCACTACCCAGACCTTGCCACATAAACCCAGTACTCAGCTGTAGCTCATAGAGGGAAAATCAGTGCAGCTGGTACAGCTGCAGCTTTAGCTCTGAAAGTGTCAGGCACTAAGCTGGGAGTAGCTGCCCAAGGAGTAAATTGTGGGTTACTGGAGCAGTGTGTGTCTATTACATCTCATTCCTGAGAAAACATCTGTAACGCTTTTGTAACTAGATATGGAAGGTGGAAAAAGGGCCAGATGGAAAGGCCATCGTGGAATTCTTGTCCAACCTCGCTCGCCATACCAAAGCAGTCAATGTTGTCCGCTTCTCTCCAGGTGGTGAGATCCTCGCATCTGGAGGAGACGGTAAGAACGACTTTTCATGTCCCTTAAACGAGATCATTGCAACATTGAACCAAATGTACTGCATTAACGAGCGGAGAAGAAAGAAGCTTTCTATGTTTTCTTCTACAGATGCTGTTATTTTATTGTGGAAGCTGAATGATAGCAAAGAATTGGAACCGCTGGTTTTCCAAGATGAGGATGAAGCTCAGCTCAACAAGGAGAACTGGACAGTCATTAAAACTTTAAGGTAGCTTCATATTTTATAAGTTAACTTTCTGCTCCGTGTTTTTTGCTTCCCAGTGGCTTTTATCATCTGGCACAGTCTTCTGTGTAGCATATGTACCACCTCAATGCTCTCTAAAGTTTGCTTGCTTTAACATTGAGCCTGTTGTTGGATTTAACTTTTTTGATGCAGTGCCAACCTACATCTTCTTCTGAGGCACAAGGTTTGCAGTTCATGTGGCATAACTGACGTGAGCTAGGGTCCATGAGGGATGCAGGACAAGGGGTCACAGTCTTGCGCTCCATCAGGGGAGGTTTAGACTTGACATTAGGAAAAGGTTTTTCACTGAAAGAGTGATCACGGGCTGCCCATGGTATTTAACGTTAGTCTGGATGAAGTGCTCAGTGGCATGATCCTAGATGTTAGGTTTACTTGGTTGGTTTTAGGTTGGACTGGATGATCTTTAAGGTCTTTTCCAGCCTCATTGTTACTGTGATACTGTGAAATTACTCCACCCACAAATAAGGGATATAGATAGAAATATATTACGCACACAAGATATAAGAGACAAAACAACAAAGGCACGTGCTGTCCCCACCCAGGTGATCTCACACAGGAGACAGGGCAGCTTTCTTCCAGGGGAGTACAGCAAGGCCCCAAGATTAGTGTCCCTGCTGACGGTGTTGGTTGGATTTGGTTGGGCCCCCATTCTCTTTCCCAGGAGTCCTTTTACACATTTAGCATCCTTACATGTAGAGCCAGTCCATGTGAAGGAGGTAGGCAGAATATGCCCAGGGTTAGGTAACTTTATCAAACACTGTGCATGTCCTGCCAGACTGGTGGGGGCATCTTGACCCCCTCTTCCCCTTGCATTAACTCACTCAGTATTTTCCCATCCCTAATAAAGCTTAACTCTTAAGATCTGTGAAGTTAGTGTGACACTTGACTTAGCTTTGTAGCACAGGTTTAGATTGTTACTAAAGTAGATAAAACAGTTCATGCGGTTTGTCAGATGGTAGCCGTGAGGCTCAGCCAAGCTTTCTCAACTAGTTCATCTTGATCTTGAAGTTTAATAATTTAAGCTTTCGTTTCAAGTGTACAGTGATTGGTGAAATACATATGGTGTGCCTGTGAAGGTAAAGTATTAGCCTGTAGTGGCTAAAGCATCTAACCATCACTGGCACTTAGACTACAGCTGCGTTCTGCTCTCACTATGAGTGGTTCTGGCTTGGAAATACGTTTTTGAATAAGCAGTATGCATTACCTGCATTGCTCTCTGTGTAGTACCTGTTCAGTTTCAATCTCTGTCTATACTGATAAAATCATTATGAATTTACACTTGTTTACAAAAAATAAGTAACTCTGTGTGCTGGTTTGGGGGTTAAAGGTGGGACCCTCTAGAGCAGATTGTCCTAACCTATCACACTCTGCTAACCCTAACTGACACATTCCCTGCACCTTCTGAGTTCTGTGTGAGAACAGCTTCATGTGCAATTGGAACTGCTTGAAGCACCAGCATCTTCAGCAGCATCAAAGTTAATCTCATAAACAAGCAAACATGAGCCCCATTCCCTAAACCTGGGGTTGCAAGTATTGTTACAATCACTACACTGTATGCCAAGTCTCTAAACCCTTCTAGGTGAGTCTGAAGATCTTGCCATGTTCAACTATATCTAAACCAACCTGGATTTTCTGTGTTTCATGTGGTTCTGCTGAGAGTGCATGCTTATTTACTACTTTTAGGAAACCCATAAATAGACAGAAGGTTTTCTTGAATAGCCAGACTTCCTCATTACTTCAGTGAGATGTTTTGATCTCTGTTTGTACAGGTTCTAGAAATGCTCTGTTTCCAGATGTCTAGGTATAAATTTACTGTTTACTTTATATATGGGCTCTTCATTGGTTGTGAAGAAGACCTGTTGAAAAGACAGGCTTGTTTTGAATAGGAAGGAAAGGTTGTGCTTTTAAAAAATATTCTACCACCTGAATATGGAAGTGTTTTTTTAAAAGCTATGCTTTTAATTTTACTTCATTGATGCTTTATTTAACCCAGAAGCTATAAAATTCATGTTTACGTGTAGCCATTCTTTTTTAAATTAATAATTGGTTTCTTCTCTTCTGGCTTCTAGAGGCCACTTAGAAGACATCTATGATATTTGTTGGACCTTAGATGGAAATTACATGGCATCCGCTTCTGTAGATAACACAGCTATAATGTGGGATGTCAATAAAGGTAAATACTGTGTTCATCACTTGCGTCTCGTTCTTGTTTTGTGGTTGCTAGATTGCTGGCATTGTGAGGGATAGCCCAGCATGTAAAGCTACCCTCAGGCCAGAAAAATTTGTCTTAGAGTATTAGGGAAATAAAATCCAGTCATTTTGCATTCATCTTTAACTCCTATGAAAGCAACTTGTTGTAGTACTCCACCCCACACCCCAACAGCTGTTTTGCAATATGTGGGATTGTTTTAGGCTCTGTTAGACAAAACACTTGTGTTCGTTCTCATACTACTGCAGTGGGATTGCCTGTATTCTCCAGGAAAGGCCCATCTATAAAAGTGCTGGTGGTATCCAGTCAGGTTAAGTTGCTTTACAATGGTTTGATGTTTTCTTATTAGCAGTGTAATCATTATTTTCACCTTTTATTTAATGTGGAGGTACTTACCTTTTCTGGAGTTAAATCTTTTCTCTCACATTTCTAATACTTAGTGTCTGATTAACAAAATTAAAGTGGAACCCAGGTTGATGTTGTAGTGCATGTGCAAAAGAAAAGATCAGTGTTCTGTCTCTGATGTTTCCTGTGTTCTTGGTTTTGGTGCCTAATATCTCTCATCTCCAAAAGTCCTCACCACAAGAGTATGTGCCTAGAGCATAAGTACATGCAGAGCCATTGCGACCAAGTGTCTTTTCACAAAGATGTGTCTTTTCACAAAGACGTGTCATCACAAGGAGCATCTCCCTGACAAGGAAGAGCTGAGGGAGCTGGGTCTCTTTAGCTTGGAATAAAGGAGACTGAGGGGTGACCTCATTAATGTTTAGAAATATGGAAAGCGCAGGTGTTAGGAGGAAGGAGCCAGACTCTGCTCAGTGGCGTCTAATGATAGGAATTGGAAGGTGGTTTAGGCACCATCCCTGGATGTGTTTAAATATCATTTAGATGTGGTGATTAGATACAAGATTTCGTGGTGAACTTGGTAGAGTGAGGTTATTGGTTGGACCTGATGATCTCAAGGGTCTTTTTCCAATGTGGATGATTCTATGTTTCTGTGATAATTGAGCATCTCTGGCTTAAGGGAGTGCTTGAGGTTAAATGGTTGGCAGCTTACAGGGTAGGCAGTAGAATAGTTTGCTCTGCCCTTAGACTTTCTTTTTAAGCATCTGCTGTTGATCGTTATCAGAGACCGAATAATGCACTGGGAAGACCTGTAGTGTTAGGCAGCATGGCCCCAACTCTATATTCTTTGTGAAGTGTATTTTTTGAAATAAAATTTTCAGCTTGAAGCAGTTCTTTGCAACAAAGCAGCATTTAACCAGCAGAAGAAAAACCCCACCTGTCATTAGTACTCATACAAAGTATTTAATTAGGATTATCTGTAATTTTACCTCATCAAATGCTATGTGTCTGAGACAGCAGTGGAAAATCCTTGAGGTCAGAGAGCTCATGCTATCAAGAGATCTTCATGACAGCATAAGCTTCATGTGGAAAAACATGAGTTAGCTCTGCCATAGAATTGTTTCTGAAAGCTGCCCATGTGTAAGCCTCAGTCAGCATGTGCGTAGTACTTTTTCTTCTCAGTGTCTGCTCCACAGAGTTGAAGACTTTATACAGCCCTGTATACAGCATGGGTTTAGGAAAGAGAGGTCCTGCCTAACCAACCTGATCTCATTCCATGACTGGGTGAGCTGCCAAGTGGATGAGGGGAATGACATGGATATGATCTACAAATACTTCAACGAAGCCTTTGTCGCAGTCTCCCACTGCATCCTCTTGGAAAAACTAGCAATCCATGTCTTATATGAGTGTACCCTCCACTGGGTTAAAAACTGGCTGGATGACAAGGCCCAGAGAGTGATTGTGAATGGTGCCTCATNGGGGTTGAGAGGCTGGAGAGCAGCCAGGTAGAGAGAGATCTGACAGCCAGCTGAACAGGAGCCAGCAATGTGCCCAGGTGGCACAAAAGGCCAATGGCATCTTGGCTTGTATCAGCAATAGTGTGGCCAGCAGGACTAGGGATGACATTCTCCCCCTGTACTGGGCACTGGTGAGACCTCACCTCAAGTACTGTGTGCAGCTCTGGGCCCCTCTCTTGAAGAAAGATTTTGAGGTGCTGAGGAAGGGACTGGAGGAAAAGTGTGATGACGAGAGGCTGAGGAAGCTGGGGTTGTTTAGCCTGGGGAAGAGGAGACTTGGGGGGACCTTAACATTCTCTATAACTACCTGAAGGGAAGTTGTAGACAGGTGGGGGCCAGGCTCTTCTCCCAGGCAACTAGTGATAGGATGAGACTGGCAGGGCCTGAAGCTATGCCCGAGGAGGTTTAGGTTGGATGTTGGGAAACCCTTTCTCATAGAAACGGTGATCAGACACTGGAATGGGTTGCCCAGGGAGGTGGTGGAATCCCTATCCCTGGAGTCGTTTTAAGGACAGCATGGATGTGACCCTTAGTGTCCTGGTCTAGCTGATGTGGTGATGTTAGGTCATGGGCTAGGCTTGATGATCTCAGAGGTCTTTTCCAGCTTCAGTGATTCTGAGTTTCTGTGCTGGTATTCTGCCAGTTTCGCTTTGGTGTTAAACAATATCCTACACTTGCCTGAATGGTTTTTTTCTCAGTCACAAAGGTTTTGAAATACTTTTGTCTTGGAATATGCTTATCTCACACATTTAACGTGTAAGCTGTGCTGTGTGTCCGAGTTGGGTTGTGGAAACCAAACCTTAAATTGGCACAACAATCACTTGTAAAACTTCTAGAGGTAGATAAGTGATAAAACAACTAGTTCAGATATTACTGGCTACCATCAAGTTAAGAGCTTGAATGTTGTGTGAAATCATAATGATTTATTTATGTTTTGAAACATTTAGTCTTATTTATGACATGAAGACAAAGTTTTCAAACACACTTGAGTTTAGAATCTGAAAGCTGTTTGTAATTTCAGGACAGAAGGTTTCAATATTAAACGAACACAAGAGTTATGTCCAAGGAATAACCTGGGATCCTCTAGGCCAGTACATTGCAACGCTGAGCTGCGATAGGTGAGCTGATAATCCAGATGATTTGCCTCTGTATTTCTTTACACTTGAAGATGAATTAAAATTCATTACTCCATACAATTACTTTTATGCTTGTTGATATTGTTCTGTAAGATGGTCGATGTGAAAGTGAAATGACACGAGTTAATCTTTTGCTTTTGGTAAATGATTCCTGAAGTCTTGAGTATCCCCTCTAAGCAGCATAATCTCTCTCTCTAAGCAACTTAAGTACTTTTGTAGGAATTTTTCTTGAAGAAATGAGTTCTTATCATATTGCACATCATAGATCCCAAACACATCCTGAGAGAGTGCTGCGTTCCGTGGTTGCTGATGAGTTAATAAGTTCATCCTTGTCTTTTTACTGAAAAGCATAAATAGGTTAGACAAATCAGTTAAAATACTTTTCTACAGATATCTGTCTTTAACCCTCTTGTTCCCTCCATCCCTGACACTGGAAGTGATGTCATTAGGAAAGCCAAACACACACTTCATAAACTTGGTCCTTGTCAGCGCTTTGGGTGAGCTTAAACTGTTCAGGACATGTGTGCTGCTTGCAGGGGTTTGCAGCTTGCTGGTAAATGCCTGTCATCTGGCACCCACTGCAGAGAAAACTGCTCTAAGAGTGGAAATGTAGATTTTGGTTTAAGATATGCAGTAAGCTCAAACATGGTGAGTTAATGGAGGCTAGGTCTTTATGAGCCTCTGTCTGGTGATATCAGCTATGTGTGATTTGTGTGCCTGTATTCAAATCAATAGCAGTGAAACACAAGGAATAGAGTGATGCTGAAGTTTTTCGTCTAGTGAAGTCACAAGCAAAGGCTCCTCTCACATTTCAGATGCTTTTCTGAAAGGTTAGCTAGTAGCATTGGCTCACTGGGGTCTACCAGGATCCAAGCCAGTTGCTGGGACTGGACACTCATGAGCCTGGGGGAGGGCAGACCTCTTTGCCTTATTGGCAGACCAGCTTAGTTCATGTGACTTCCAGAGCCAGTAGTTCCACAACTGTTTCAAGCCATCTGCCACAGCCTTACTGTGTATTTTATCACCCTAGCTGTGTCAGAGATTCTCTGTGAAGCTTTTTCAGCACATTAAATCAGCGGAAAGTTGTCTGGTTTTTGTGTTGGGTTGGTTTTCTAACAGCTTAACAAACCACTATAACTCGGTGAAGAGCTGAGCTGGCAGAAAGGGAGTGGTGGGATGAGCAGCTGGGTTTCCTTAAGCTACCTGCTGTTTTAGTTTGGAGTCTTCCAACATTCTGAGTGGAGATGTACTCCAGTTTACATTTATTCCAAAGGAAACTGAAACATGGAGATGTAGCTGGTTGTCTTTGTGTTTCACAAACCTTACCCAGTCAAACAATGGTTGGTGATTCACTAGTTATTCAGCCATCAAAACACGCTCCTCACAGTGGTGCCTCATGAGCAGAGTTTTAATTATTACATGATTTATATTTGGTGGCCCTCACTGAGAAGTCAGGTCCTGAATTGTGCTGTGAAGCTAGGGAAGATGCTCATAGCTGTCTGTGCTCTCTACCGTGTAGGATCCTGCGGGTGTACAACACGCAAACCAAGCGTGTGGCGTTCAACGTTACCAAGATGCCGTCTGGCTCAGGAGCTGAAGGAGAGGTACATTGTTTTCCTGTTAATGGTACTGGAGAATCTGCTGGCTGCTATTTTATATTTATTGTTCTGCTCCATGAAACCAAAGGAGGAAATGTTTTCCCTTCAGCTAAGTCTGGATATCAGACATTTTTGTCTATATCTCACCTTTACATTTTGTAAATAGATTGCTTCAGGTTTTCCTCCAACTTTATGGGAATTACTAAGAAGAGGGACGCTGCAATTGATCTGTTTCAAGTTCAGCTGATTAAAGTGGTAACACAATGACTTTGAGTGTGACCTAGATAGGCTGGAGAGTTGGGCAGGGAGACATTGAATGAAATTCAACAAGGGCAGTGCACAGTCTGGCATCTGGGCAAGTACAACCCCAGGTACCAGTACAGGTTGGGGACTTACCTGCTGGAGAGCAGCATAGGAGGAAGGGACCTGGGGGTCCTGGTGGACAGCAGGGTGGTCATGAGCCAGCAATGTGCCCATGTGGCCAAGAAGGCCAATGACATCCTGGGGTGGATTAGAAACAGGGCGGTTAGTAGATTGAGAGAGGTTCTCCTCCCCCTCTGCTCTGCCCTGGTGAGACCACATCTAGAATCTTGTGTCCAGTTCTGGGCCCCTCAGTTCCAGAAGGACACACAACTGCTTGAGAGTGTTCAGCACAGACCTACAAAGATGATGAAGGGAGTGGAGCATCTCCCTGCTGAGGAAAGGCTGAGGGAGCTGGGTCTCTTTAGCTTGGAAAAAAGGAGACTGGGAGGTGACCTCATTAATAAATACAGAAAGGGCAGGTGTTGGGAGGAAGGAGCCAGGCTCTGCTCAGTGTCATTCAATGACAGGGCAAGGGGCTATGGGTGTCAGCTGGAATACAGGAGGTTCCACATCAATATGAGAAGAAACTTCTTCCCAGTGAGGGTGATGGAGCATTGGAACAGGCTGCCCAGGAAGGTTGTGGAGTCTCCTTTTCGGAGATGCTTAAAACCTGCCTGGACATGTTCCTGTGTGACTTGATCTAGGGGATCCTGCTCTGGCAGGAGGATTGGTCTGAATGGTCTTTCGAGGTCCCTTTCAATCCTTAGCAGTCTGCAATTTGTAATGGTGTGGAGAAAACAGTATGCATAGGGAATTCTTAATAAATGCTTCAAATTTGTCAATAGCTTCAAGTGTATGTTTTTGATACGGCGTTGCAGTAATATTTTGAAGTAAAAAGACTGAAATTTTCAAAAAGGTAGTCTGATTTGTAGGAAAAATATGAAATAGGTTTTTTTTCGGAGAAGGAAAGCAAAGAATTCTAAGTGATCCTGAAATAACACCTCCAAGCTGGCTATAACCTTTCAAATTCCTTCTCTTCCTTTTTTTTTTGCAAATATTTGTTTTACAAAGACAAAGGAATAGGCCTGAGAGCGAGCTTTTTGCCATGATAGGAAGTTATCTTTAAACTTCTAAGTTTAGATTTGAAATTGAATGCCTAAGGAACAGACTTTTACATTGTTAAATATTGTTGTTCTTCAGGTTATTAGTGTTTTTCAATTAGGGATCTAATGTGACTGCCCTTGAGGTATTTTGATGATTAGCTGAAGAAAGATCAAGGACGGTTTTTCTTAGCTGTGAAGAATTTATAGCACAGATGAAAGTGAATTTGAAGGAGCCATGGTTTTTAAAACACAGTGGTTTTTGTATTTTGAAAGTTGTGTCAGGTTGGATTGTGCAACTGTATGGTTTGTCTCACTTGAATTCCAGCTGACATGTTCATGGCAGGTTACCCAGTCGTATTCTCAATGTTACAGGCTAGGAGCTATCGGATGTTTCATGATGACAGCATGAAGTCATTTTTCCGCAGGCTCAGTTTTACTCCTGATGGCTCCTATTTACTCACTCCAGGTATGTGAGAACATGTACTCTAACTTGCATCTGTCATGCTCTATGTAGAATGAATGTGCAGTGAGTTTGCTTCCTCACTACTCGGGGATGCCGATTTGCCTTAGTTCTGTTCCTGATTCTGCTTATCAAAGAACATAGAGACTCCACAATGGCTCTTCATTAGAAGTCACCAACGTCCAATTTCTCCTGTGATAAAAACAGTACTTGTGGCATCTTTTTAAACCGAAACTTGTAAACCATAACAGAATGGCTCTGTTAAAATAGAGGTGAAGAATAACTAGTTGTTTCTTTTGACTGGTCTATCTTGGTTTGTATTCTTTCTTAAGAGCAATCTGCAGGCATAGTAAAAACAACACTGTGAAGAGGGGATCAGTTTGCCTGTATAAGCACTCTTTTTATAGAGGTCTGACAACATCAAAAAGCAGCTTTGAAGGGGAAGTATATAAGGGAAACAAAAACAGCACTAAATAAATATTTGGGATGCCTTTTTTAGTTATGTTCAGCTTGCACAGTCCTTGCTCAGCTGTCAAGCCTAATTCCTGAGAAGCGGAATGTTTATGGACCTAAGTGTGTACTCAGTACCTTTTGAGTCGATGAGTAATGTTTTAACCTTTATTTTTGCAGCTGGCTGTGTTGAATCGGGAGAAAATGTAACGAACACCACATATGTTTTCTCCAGAAACAATTTTAAAAGGTAGATTTTTAATAACATCAAAATATCTTTTCATTTAAAAAAAAAAGAAATGAAAGCAAAATGCTGTTTTCTGAAATACTCATTCTTTTTGAAAGGCCTGTGGGTCACCTGCCATGTCCTGGAAAGGCAACTCTCGCTGTTCGCTGCTGCCCAGTCTACTTTGAGTTGAGACGAACGTTTAATAAAGGTACTGTAAACCCTTCAGGGACTACAATTTCACAGCAAATATAGGAAGAGGCCAGTGCAGCTGTTTGCAGTTTTACGCCCCTGCCTTTTGACATTCCATGGAGATAGCCTTGTACCACATCTTAGAGGCTGTTTCTTGATTCTGAGACCTTGAATTCACCTTGCATTGCTTGAGAGTAGCTTGATGCAGTGCATACAGTTCTTACTGGGCATCTTGAGCTGTGGAAACACTGTTTAATATTTTTCTTCAACTTTTAGTCATTTTGTATGAATAAAGGTAAATACCATGGCTTCTCACTGAAGGAACAACACTGAAATACTTGTTCTTTTAGTCTCGACTACCTACATCACAAAAGCATCAGAGTGGTGGTGTAGTTTGCAGCAACCATTGGTGTTTATGTAAGGAATCAAACGTGAAGTGCTGCTGGTGTTACTGGCCTGAACAGGAGTTCTGAGATGGGGAAAGGATTGTATAAAGTTGCCTAGGAACTTACCTGGCCACTGAAAACCAGCCTTACTGTGGGCCCAGTGGGTCCAGGATTGTTTATATTTTAGCAATGTTGGTTTTACTCTGTTGAGCAGTAGAGCTTTGCTGCTTTCTTTGGAGGCTTAATTGGTAGCATTCCTCGTAGGAGTTAGAGCTTGCCTCTTACTGTATTTTCATCATAACTTTAGATCCTTACAAAAAATGATGGTGCGATTGCAAGACTGGCTAGGAGATGAACCCAAGATAACAAAGAGATCATTTGTTTTGACTGAGTCCTACCAGATACAACATGGTATACATTTAGCTTGATCCTGGTGACACTGTGTCCTAAGAGAGTGTAGTTTGGAAGTTCATATAGGTACACGGAAAAGTTTCAGCTGGAATATGACAAATTTTACAGAACAAAATCCTAGCAGTCTAAATGGACAAAGTTTCTTCCTATTTCTGTCTCTTCAGCTAAGACAATAGAGGAGAAACTTCAGGCAACAGAAGTGTTAGTGTGTGATAGAAAATGCATTTTATACGTCTTGATTATGCACTATATATGTCTTGATACTGATTAGTAATGAAATTGTTATTCAGACTAAGCTAGTACAGTGACTGCCTTGCAGTGAATTCTCCATGTGTTTATTTCTTTGCATTCTAGATGAAATCGGTGAAAAAACTTCCCCTGCTTTATTTAATTTGCCTTATCGATTGGTGTTTGCTGTTGCTTCAGAAGATTCTGTGCTTTTTTATGATACTGAGCAGTCCTTTCCCTTTGGTTATGTTTCTAACATCCATTATCACACCCTGAGTGACATTTCATGGTAGGTAATTGTTATATTCTTAATACACAAAATATGAGGACAAATAATATATTCTGAATATAAGAAATAATAGGAGAAATGTCCTTTTCACATATTGGAAGTTCTACATTATATTCCATGTCTTGCTTTATTGTTATATTTGTGACATGCATGTAGTCACTGACTGCAGTATCTGAACAGCAAGTGACAGTCTGTAAACTGGAGAATTATGGTTCCTTATTGGTTGGGAGACAAGGTGCAAGCACCCAAGGGACACACAGATGGAAAGTTAAGTTAATGTAGTAAGTGTGTCTGTGGAAAGTACTCATTGCTCAGGCAGCATAACTGGTAGTAGTGAAGTTATTTGGAGGTAATCACAAAATCACCCTGGTTGGAAGCCACCTTTACAGAATCACAGAATTACTGAGGCTGGAAAAGGCCTCTGATCATCAAGTCCAGCCTATAAGACTTGAAAATCATTAAGTCCAACCAAGTCCAGCCTCGTAGTGCTAGGTTAACAGCTGGACTGAAATCTTAAAGGTCCCTTCCAACCAGAGTTATGTGATTAGTCCAGCACTGCCAGATCACTGCTAAATCTTGCCCTTAATCACCACAACTACATGGCCTTTAAATACCTCCAGAGGTGATGACTCCATCACTGGATAGCCTATTTCTTTATCCAGCAACCCTTTCTGTGAAGAAATTCCTTCCAATATCTAAACACAAAATCTGAGTGCAGGTGCTAAGACCTGTATCTTGGCCAAACTCTGCTTTGTCTGCACAGTTCCCCTCAGGTTCTTCAGTATCGGACAAAGTAGTTTATTACATGGAGTCAGAACTGGAGCTGAAAATTGAGCCCAAGTCTTACAGTCAGGATACACCCCTCTGCATGGACAGGACTTCTCTCATACCTTTCTGGTCACATACCTAACCTAAGGGGACCACATGGTGGAGGCCTCTGGTTTCACAAGTTACAGCTGATGGCTCAGATGCTGAAAACCGTTGCATGTCAACAGGAGTGATGTGGAAGAGAATTAAAAAATCCAGTGTTTTTAATCAGCGACTGGCAGATGTTACTTGGTGGGTTGAGCACAAAGAGCCCACTCGGGTGAGCAGCACAGTGATTCTGAGCACTGCCATTCCTTAGAACAAGGAGCACAGCTCAAGAGCTCAATCTGCTCTGCTGCTCTGAATGTGGAGAGTTCTGCAATGTTTTGGAAACTGGCTGAGTATCTGTGCACCTGCAATGGAATCATATTTGCTGCCAGATCAAATGCTTGTGGGTACTGGCAGCAGCAACTTCCAGGAGATCACAGACATCACTAGGGAGCTTAAATCAGATGTGAAAGCTGGAATGGCTAACATCTTTTGTTTGTTTGAACTGGATGTCTTTCACTTGACTGCAGTTTTATTTAAATGTATACATGTACTTGGGGAAGGGAGGAGGAAAATACAGGTACAGCATGTTTTGTAGATGGAGGTGTGAAGGTTGAAGATATTGACTATTAATGCAAAAAAATAAATCACAATTAGGTCCAGCGATGGAGCCTTTCTTGCCATTTCTTCCACGGATGGATACTGTTCATTCGTTACCTTTGAGAAGGATGAACTGGGAAAGCCGCTAAAGGAGAAGCCACAGATAAATGTCAGGACTTCTTGTACAACAGATAAGAAAGTGAAAAAGACCCAGTCACACAAAGTGGTTTCCCCGGGCTCTAGGCTGACAGAGGGGACTCCCTCCAGCAGGGTTGCTGATCCCAATGCTCTCACCCTCCAACCTAGAACACCCACAGCTGCTGGTAAGGACTTGCCTTCCACACCTGTTGGCATTAAAAATGCTCCAGTCGCATCCTCAGATGAGAGGAAAGTCAGCCAACCAGTCAGCCAGAGCACTAAAGTAAACCAGCCCAGGAGGATTACTCTCAACACTTTACAAGCATGGAGCAAGACGCCAAGGTGAGATTTATATTGCAGTTTCCAGTCATAAATACGAAGGCCAAGACAAGCCGTGCCTGTACTGCATTTAAAAGTTGAGGTTTAGACACAAATTCCCAGCCCTGTGTCTTGGTGGTAGCTGTCTTGACATGGAACTTTTTGTTCTAGATGTACTGTAACTGAAGGGTGACAGTGCCTCCTGAATTCTACAAGTAGATTATATTTTTGTTGGATGTGTGAGGCAGTAGCAAAGTTAACCTGAATGTTGCACCTTGTCCATATGGCAGCAGCAGGTGACTGTTGTCAGGTCCTGTTTACTGTACAAAGACAGTGCCTGAAGCCTTCAGCTGACAGGAACCACTTAGAGACCCTTCTGACAAATATTTAACAAGTAAGGAGAGCAATTCTAGACAGCCCTTCAGTGCACAGGTGTGGGTGTAGGATGTAATGCCTTGATTAAGGTCATTTTCTAAGGTGAAGATGGAGGTGTTCAAAAATTGCCTCGACTTTTGTCTGTGAAAGCAGGCTATTTTAGAATTAAAGGAGTTTATGATAATTTCTCATAGGAGTGTTGCAGTTAGTAGGTGGCCAGGGAGGAAGTGGTGAGTGAGAAAGCAGGATACTGGGTTTCATTAACAAGCTAAATGTTGGAGGTGATGTCTTTCTACACAGCAATGTTCATCAGTACCAGAACCAACAAGTTAGAGAATTGTAGATAGTTAGAAGTGCCTTTTGTCTGGAGGGTAGGGTGAAGCTAATAAACCGTTTATAGTTGAACAAGAGGAACTACATTTAACCATTTCACCTGACCACACCATGAGAGTCATCCTGTAGTAGTGTGCATGGTGCTGCTTGTAAGACTTTCCTTTTTTAATGGTTCATTCCTCTGCTGCTTTTGTGCTTAAGAAGAGATTCAGCAGAATAGGTTTACAGTAATCGATGATGGAGCTCAGCAGATAAAGTAATTCTCTAGAGTTCTTTGGGGTTAGGGAATAGTAGGTGCAGCCTACTAGGACAGCCTACTAGTCTACTGTTCCTTAGCTAGTAAATAGTAGGTGCAGCCAGTCTTAAATGTAAAATATTTGGCCAAGATACTGTGCTCTGAAGTTAATATTAAGTGCTAGGCCACAGGTAACATGTGCAAAGTACTTTTTAATGGAAAAGATCACCAGTGATATTGAGACTACTTCAAAAAATTCTGTAGTAAACACATAGCAAGAGGAAAAAAGTACATCTAAACTACATTCAAATTGAACTGATTTTATTTCAAATCAATTTTAAAGTATCTGTGAGCACGATGGCATTAAGGTAATTTAACTGCTTCCCTCTTTTAAAGGAGAATAAACTTGATTCCACTGAAGTCAGATATGCCAGCCTCTGTATCTACAGATACAACTCCTATACCTCCTTCCTCAGAACAGGAACACGGTAAGTTTTTGTGGCTGTTAATATCCAGCAGAGCCTTTTCCCAGTTAGCTCTTTCTGTTACAGTCTTCTGTTACAAGCTTGTAGTGCAAGCACAACCAAGCATAAGCCTAAACCTAGTGGCAGATTGAAAACACTTCTTAATTGTCTTAGTTTGTTTGAAAAGGCACTTTTTTCACAATATGAAATGTGTTCTCACTGTGGCTGCTCTTGGGAAGCTGCTGTGTAACAATACATAAATTCACTTGGTTGCAAAGTTCTTCAAGTCCTACTGGTGGTTTTTAAAGACCCTTGTACGTTCAGCACATTGTTGATTCAGATTCTGGACTCTCAGCAAGGCTGGATACTGTTTTATTTTGTTATGAGTGCTGAATTGTTTGTGAATTCAGCAAACCAGTTTACTTTCTTAGTTTGAATTTACTTTGCTTAAATGATTTTCCTACCTGCCTGTTTCAGAGAGGCCACTACTATCTGATGACAGTCTTCAAAATCTTCCAGCATCGAAACGTCCTAGAACTGAGGATATTACTCTTTCTACATCTGGTGAAGATCAAGTCAGCTCTGATTCAAACAAATAAAAGCTAAGCTTTTAGTAGACTCTTCACAACCTGAAGGTGCTGCAGCCGTATCTGAGACTGAATATTTGTTTTTTCAATTGTCAAATCCTCAACTCCTGATAAAGTACGATATGCTTGTTTGACATAGTGCTGCTGAGAAGGTAACTGGGAGTAGAAGACTTCCCTTCAGGAAGGTAGCTTTGCAGAAGGTAAAGTAATTGGAAATGACTTCTCAGTGTGTCTCTACTCCTTCAAGACAGTATTCGTCAGAGAAATGCCACAGCTTAAGGAAATTGGGGAAATACACGTATTGAAAAGACATGCAGTAACCTAGGAGTCTCCATCAAATTCCCTGAGCAGACTTTGTGTTAACTGTAACTTCTTTCAGTAAACTGTCTGGCAAAATCGTAGCATTTCTAAGGACATAAATTCATAACAATTGGGTGTGGTTTAAGACTGGGGAAAAAAAGTTTAATTCAGGTGTTTTGGCTTCTGTCCCTAGCTTGTGCCAAGTACTTTATGTTCTCCAGGACATAGGAATGGAACCTGGTGTTCAGTGCTGAGAATGGACTAACATTGTGACTGATGTGGCTGAAACATAAATGAGAATTGCAAAAGACAAAAAAGCAGTATAAATAAACCCCCTCAAGACCTTAACATTAAACAACAGAAGGGAGGTTTTGTTTAGTTTCTGTATTTAAGAAAAGAAGCAGACATGAGATTTTCCTGAGGCAGTAAGATTTGAATGTATGTATTAGAAGTTCCTCCTTTTTTTACAAATTTTAGCTCCCTTGGCCAATAAAGTGTAATTCAAATCCAGTGTATGTTCAACTTGTACAAGTTGATTGCTTTTTTTTAGTGTTTAATACTTGCGCTAAGCATTTAGCATTTAATTGAATTGAGATCTGTGGATTGAAAATGACAAGAAAAAAGTATTTGGAAGTTGCTAGAGTGGATTAGTTCTCGTGCACAGACTTAGCACCCAGAAGTACAGTGCTCAGCCACAGCCTTTTGAGCTCATCCAGTCGATTTTGTTTAACACAATGGACTTATTTTAAAAAAGTCAAGGTAATTTATAATGTCAGTAGGCATTCTAGCTGATGATAGAAGAATTTTCTTCCAAGTATTAGACCATTTTTGCGTCATTTGAACTTCCACAGTACATGGGAGGGGAAAGCTGCAATTGATATTAAAGTCCTTGGGCTTTCTTTCTTCCCTGGGGTTGGTGGGTTTTAATGTGTGTATCACAGACTGTTGGGGATTGGA
>VZRI01006483.1:117362-179891 GCA_013397515.1 Upupa epops | reverse complement strand
CTGCCCGCCCGCTGCCGCCGCCCCCCGGCCGCCACCATGCAGGAGCTCATCGCCAGCGTGGACCACATCAAGTTCGACCTGGAACTGGCCGTGGAGCAGCAGCTCGGGGCGCAGCCGCTGCCCTTCCCCGGAATGGACAGTGCGTGCGGCACCGGGCCGGGCCTCCTTCTCCGCCTCAGGGGGGGGGACCGGGGCTGGGCTGGGAGGCTGAGGGGTGTGGGAGGGTTCTGGAGGCTTGAGCAGGGTGCTCAGGACTTGTCCTTAGTTCCTCCCGGGTTCTGCGTTCCCTGGGAGGTCTCTGGCTTAATCCGGATGATTTTCTTTGCTGCTTAATGGAAGGTGCTGGTAGTGCCCGGCCAGGCTGGGAGGTGGAAGTTGAGGGATTGCAGTGAATAAACTTCCGTTCCTGTGCTCGGGTGAGAACCCCCAGCACTGTTGAGGCTAGCTCTGGGCTCCTAGCTTGAGGAGAACATGGACCTGTTGAAGAGGATCTAGAAGGCGCCACAAAGATGATCTGAGGGCTGTAATCCCTGTGCTGTTAGGCTAGGCTGAATCTTGGGGTTCAGCCTGGAGAAGTCTCCAGGGTGACCATACCATGGCCTCACTTTACTTAGAATCCATAAGAAGGCTGGGCACAGGCTTTTTAGCAAGTCCTCTTGCAACAGGACAAGGGATGATGGGTTTAAAGTAAATGAGAGAAAATTCAGACTAGGTAGAAGGAAAAAGTTCTTCACTGTGGAGGTGGTGAGATCCTGGCACAGATTGCTCAGAGGGGTGGGAGAAACCCGATCCCTGGAAATACTCCAGGTCAGGTTGGACCTTGAGGCTCTGAGTGTCCTGTTCTGGTTGAAGACATCACTGCTCGCTGCAGGGAGGTTGGAGCTTTAGATGTCCCCACCCAAAGCACTCTGTGATTCTATGATTTAGTTTATTTTCAGTCCGATTTGATGGCAGAGAGATTTGATCTTCAGGTGTTTCTGTGGCCTGGCCTCTAAACTTTTTCCTTCAGCCTAATAATCTGATACAGGTAGTCCCAGGAGACTCAGTAGTTCACAGAAATTTTCTGGACAAGCTACTAAACGAATTTTAGCTGCCTGAAATATTGTGGTTCCAATAGGAATGGGGATAACACAATGGTTGCCTTAAGTTGTTCTGGTCAAACAAAAATACGACTGTCTTTGCCATGAGTGTATTTACAGGGTTCACTGCTTGACTTTACAAAAGAGGAAAACCTCGGGGAGTGGACTCTCAATATCTGAAAAGCAAAACAAGCAGCCCTAAATCTCTGCCCTGGGTGCCCCCCAAGGAAAATACAGATATTTGTGAGGCTTGAACAAGGAGCGTATGCAGGAAAGAGAATTCTCTGAATCAAGACGCTCCTTGTCTTTTTATGTTGAGGACCAGGTTGTGGGGGAGGAAATCTTTTAAAAGCTGCCACAAAACTTTGTTGGAATTGCTTATACTTCTTTGTTTTCTCCACAGAATCAGGCGCAGCTGTCTGTGAATTCTTTTTAAAGGCGGCATGTGGAAAAGGCAAGTGATACTTGTAATACAGCTATGGAGGTGGAAAAACTGGGGGGAAACGAGACTTTCTAGCCCTCTTGGTGGTAGTTTGTAGTGTTTATAGTGATGAGAGGATAGTGAGATAGAGGGCAATCCTGAAGGGGTGGTTTAGATTGGATCTTTGGAAGAAGCTCTTTCCTGAGAGTGATTGGGCACTGGACCAGGCTGCCCAGGGAAGGAGTGGAGTTCCCATCCCTAGAGAGGTTTAAAACCCAAGTAGCTAGAGCACCTGTGGCCATGGTCTAGGAGTTGGGGAGATGTTGGGATGAGGGCTGGACTTGGTGAACCTGGAGGTCCTTTCCAGCCATTAGGATTCTATGAGTCTATGATACGGGAATAATTGCAGCAGTTGGTAAATAATGGTGGTTTTTGAAGAAGTTGGGAGGTGAATTAGCAAAGCTACTGGTAAAGGAAATCTTCAATTTACCATAAGCAGATGATGCTGTGTATGAGCTTGGTAGAGTCATAGAAGAATTTTGACTGCCTGGAGGTCCTGATCATTGAGTCCAACCATTTCCTAGTCCTGTCATTACCACTAAACCCTATCCCCCAACACAGTATCTACCCCTTTCTTAAAACAGCTCTGGGGATGGTGACTCCACCATCTCCCTGAGCAGGCTGTTTCAGTGCCCAACAACCTTTTCAGTAAAGAGGTTCTTCCAGACATCCAACCTGACCCTCCCTGGCACAGCTTAAGGCCATTTCCCCTCGCCCTATCACTGGCTGCTAGGGAAGAACAGACCAATCCTTCCCTTTCTACAATCTCCTTTCAAGTAGTTGTAGAGAGCAACATGGTCCTCCCCCCAATCTCCTCTTCTCCAATGCCCAAACAGCTTCAGCTGTGTTGACACTGTGAGCCTGTAGTTGCAGTGGTTCATGGTTGCTGGGGTTAATACCTGGAGGCTATGTTGCTTTTGCTTAAGGGTAATGTTTGACTGGAACTCCTTGTTTTGCTACAAAAGGCCACATTCATGAGAAAAGATGATGCTTTCAAAAGTGAGGTCTTCTGAAGCCCCTCTGGCAGAGGGGAACAGTGTGTTGCTATTTTCTTGTGTCATGGATTTTAACTGTTCATTTTTACCCTTCTGCAGGCGGGATGTGCCCATTCAGACACATCAGTGGGGAAAAGACAGTCGTTTGCAAACACTGGCTACGAGGACTGTGCAAAAAGGGAGACCAGTGCGAGTTTCTGCATGAGTACGATATGACCAAGATGCCTGAGTGTTACTTCTACTCCAAATTTGGTAAGGGGCGTTGTAGCTCCCACTTAGTGCTCCTTGCTGGCGTGGGCGTCTGTGAAGAGGATCCTGGTACCACCTGTCTTCAGAGTGTTACAGTTCTATGTCTACTAGATACTGTTAGATTTGTAATTTTTCCAGATCTGCCTAGTCCTTTGCTTCATTATCCCCCCTCAGTTTGTGACTGATTTTTAGATCTCTCCTCTCGCAAGAGCTTGTCCCTCAAGAAAAGAGGGGAGCTCACATTTTTTAGTGAGTTTTATGCCTTACATTTCATTTTGGGTATGAGATGAGCAGGCTGAGCAGTTGGTCTTTGCATGACTCTTATTTTGGGGAGTTGATAAGCAGCGGAGGGTATGGGAGTGCAAAACTTTTATGCACTTGCTTTCCAGCTCTGGGAATCTGGACATAATGAGGCAACTTGCTGTCAGAATCTTACAGTCTTATAGGTTTCCTTGGATTGAGGTTAGTGCGCAATTTGTAGTTTCTCCACATTTCTGGTGCACTATATGTTTGACTTTTGTTACCATGATTGTGCTTTCCAATTTAGTTTCCTCATTGTTTTTAAAAACACTCATAAATAATCCAGCTTCGTAGAGCGTCGCCTGCCAGGGTTGAGTCTTAGTGTTCTTCATGTAGGTTAAAGCAGGCAGGCAGACTGTTGTGCCTCACAATTACCCGTAACAGCTTTGTAGGAGCTACATGGTCGAGGTAGTATTTTAAGAGTTGTTAGTTCTCAAACCTGCACAGTTGACCAAGCAGTGTCTTTCCCTTTGGTACAGGGGAATGCAGTAACAAAGAATGCCCATTCTTGCACATTGACCCGGAGTCTAAGATCAAAGACTGTCCCTGGTATGACAGAGGCTTTTGTAAACACGGTATGTATGTCACATGGTTGCTGGCTCTGTGGCTGTACATCAAGGATAGGGTGTTGCTACTCTTCCTTTATGTGTTATGCTTGTGTACTTGCTGCTGCCGAGAGCTGGGAGACATAGATATGGAATGTGACTGAGCTTTGTGTTGCAGGTCCCCTCTGCAGACACCGACACACTCGAAGAGTTATTTGTGTGAATTACCTCGTAGGATTCTGTCCAGAGGGACCTACCTGTAAATTCATGCAGTGAGTATCCTTCCAGGCTTCACCTGTGATCCCATGTTTCCCTTGTTGTGCAATATATGTCAAATGAGGGTGCTCCAGTGCTTCCCAATGGCTTTGGAGATTTGGCCAAGCTTTAGTCTGTACCAATTTGAAGATAAGGGGCAGGGCTTGTTCAGGAAGTCACCAGTAAGACTCTGGACAGGTGATCAGGTGCCATCAGTGTAGTGGGATCATGTGGGTTTATATTCCAGCAGACTCCGCAGCTCGAGGAATAAACCATCAACTGGACTGTCATTTTGTGCCTGTAATTGCTGAGTATCAGTGCAACAAGAAGCGGGGAGGGGGAGATCTGTTTTCTGAGAGCCGGATTCAATTGGCTGAACGTTTGTTTTGTTGTTTGGAGTTACTTGTCTGAGGTGCCAGAAAAATGTTGGCATATGAGTTGAGAACCAATCTTCTTGTTTCTGTCTAAACCAGCCCTCGGTTTGAACTGCCAATGGGAACCACAGAGCAACCACCACTGCCTCAACCGACACAAACACAGCAAAAGGTACACAGTTCCTCCCCTTCTCTACACACTCACCCTCAAAGCATTTCTCACTGTGCTTTAAAAGGAGGTTTATTGTCTACTCTCTAAGCTCTTGAGTCTCGTTTGCTGGACAGCCTCGAATGAGGGAAACCCTTTACCGTTCTACAGGAGGTTGTGATGTTCTTTCTGCCAGTAAGAACTTGGGGACAAATGCAAATAAACCACAAAACGCTGTCCCTTCTCTTCCAGTCCTTCAGTGACCTTTGTCTGATCACAACAGACTGCTGCTGCCTTTGTCCTGAGACTCTGATGTTTTGCTTTGGTCTGCTTCTTCCCTCACCTGTTAACCTTCACAGTTCTCCAGTTCAGAGGCTAGCAGTGGCTGTTCTGAATGCACTGCCTGAAAGGGAGGATGCAGTGCAAGAATTAAGCAATGAGCAGCCCTGAGTGCCATTATAGCGATGAAAAACCTGCAGTTGCTCCAGCTTTACATGCAGACCTAGTCCCAGAATGTTACATAGCAGCATATCATACATGGTTGTGCAGGTTTTGTGATCTGTGTGACATGTCTCAGGATGACAGTGATATTTTAGCAGCCTAAACCTCCTCTCTAAATCTGCTTTCCAGAGAAAAGTGAGATCTCTGGGCTTTGTCAGCCTCAGTGCTTGCATTCTTCTCTCTGGTGCTCCAGCTGGCAGGGCACCCACACACAGATTTGAAGGAAAAACAATCATTTAATATATGGGGTGGTCTTCCCTTCTTAAAACAACTATCAACTTAAAATAACAAATAACAAAGGTCTTCATCCTCTATGCACTTAACGAGTCCAAACTTCTTCTAACCAACAGAGGACACCCCAAGTCATTGGAGTCATGCAGTCACAAAATAACAACACTGGCAACAGAGGACCCAGGCCGTTGGAGCAGGTCACCTGTTACAAGGTAATTCAGAGGAGGGTGATGAAGAGGGAAAGCAGAAGGTGTGAGATTTCATAATGGCACATCACCCTAACCACGTCCCCCTGGTTGCTTGTCAGGGGCGAAGGAGTGAACTGTTGGTCCCGTAGAAGCTTTGTTCACAGTGTAAACAAGTTTGTGAAACGTATACCCTGCCCCATAGATGATGTGGTTTGCTGTGTGGATGCAGTTGTGGCATCGAATCCTGAGGCCTCTAGGTCTCAGATTTAACAGACTTTGTCATTGACTTGCTGTGACAGTTGAGGTTGTAGGGCAGGCTCCATAGATCTGTTAATAAGTAGGGAGCCCCCTATGGTGGCAGCTAAAGGACATAGCTGAAGTCTTAAGTTTTAAAATGAGAGTTGTTAATAGTTTTATCTGATGAGTCAATTTGCTTACACTTTACTTATGCTATAGAAAGATTTTCTCCTGTTAGCCTGGAAGGCCTTTGCAGTGGTTGAGTATTCAGACTGGTCTGTATTTCGGCTGTCAGTGCATTGTGTTGCTGTCAAACTGAGGAGTGAGCTCTTTCCCTTAGTTGCTCATACAGGAGCACCAGGAAAGCTGGGACATGATTGTTTCCATCTGTACTTATTTTCTTACAAAATCCTCAGTCCTAGAAAGGACAAATGATCATCCTGACCCCTCAGCTTTGACAGTGGCATCGGTGTATGTGCTGGGTGCTGTGCCTTAGGTACTTGTTTGGGTGGAAATTACTGTCAGTGGACAGTGGCTGAATCCATTCTGCTGAAAACCATCAGTGCCACACCTGGAGAACACCGGTGTGCCAAGTACCAACCTTTCTCTGGGCTTGACTGGCTTAAAGGTCCAAAGTCATGAATCTTTTGTTCAGATGCACTTTTCTCAGCCTAATTCAGGTGAGTCCCCAGGGATCTCTGTTGTCAGGAGATCCAGGGACCACTTTTGGAAGCCTCAAATGCTGACATTCTCATGCATCACAGCCTCTTGCTGCAGATATCTGTGTGCTGAGAGCTCTCTCCTTTGTGCTGTGTCATGGTAACGTGGCATCCAGAAGTGGTAATAGCCCATAAATGCTGTCCCTCATGTTACTGTGTTTCACTTCACCTGCTGTATGCTGCATTTTCTGCTGTGGGAAAGCCTCCAAATGGGAGCAGTTGCCGACTACCTTAATAAAGGCAGCTGGAGGAAAAAAGCTGTAACTATCTAATAATTCCTCCTCCTCTCTCTCTTGCTCTCTTTTAGTGTGGCGAAAAAGGTCATTACGCCAACAGATGCACCAAAGGACATCTGGCCTTTCTCAGTGGACAGTGAAAGAGCAGCACGACGGGCACAAGGGAGCTGTTAGCACTGAGGAAAGGTTTCTGCCCAGCACTATGTCTTGAACTATTAATCAGGTTGTCTTTTAATGCCATTACTGAGAAGAACTGGTCAGAGGCTGGCTGCTGCTAAGCAACATTTTTGTAATTTGTCCACAACTGGTTTTTTATGTTTTAACCTTTTTAAAATAGATTTTGGCCTCCGCCTGTTTTCATTGAGCCCTACCCAAAGGTAGATCCCGAAGCGGCTAGGTAATGCAAACCTCTCACCGGTGCAGCACTCGCTGTGAATGCATCTTAATGCCCGCATTTCTTGAGTGTTTTCCCTCTGCCACTTCTCTTTGGAGAACCTGCAGCGTTTCAGCCCTCCCTGTGGAAACAGGAAGACTGACCGGGAAATGCTAATCTTGGAAATAACCTTCCCTTTGGTGGGGAAGCAGGATCCTGCTGTCCCGTAGATCTTAAAAAGCAAAGCTGTGTTCCCAGTTGTAGCCAGTAAGCTGGTGGCCGATGCAGTGCATCGGGCTGTAAGTCTCATTCACTTGCTTTGTTTCTCTGCTGCGTGTTACACTGAGGGTTTGAAATCAATCTTCTGGGTGAGAACCAGTTGAGGGGAGGATAGATTGGCATCCCTGTGGTTAGTCAGACAACAAGAAGCAGCGGCAGTAGCAAAACTGCAACTGTGCTCATTTTCCGTTTGCAAAGCGGGAGGAGGGAAATGACTACAGTCCAAAGAATAGGAAGAGAAGACCTTTATCTCAGCCCCGCGTCAGCCAGCTCACACTGAGCAGGTATTTCTGTAGCCTAGAGAAGTGGAGGTCTGTATTCTTACCGAACACCGCTTTTAAAAGCGGCAGAGCATTCAGAGAGTAGTTTATGAAGCCAAACCCCATTTATTTTGTGAGAAGACTATTTCCAAAGGGCCGATGATAAAATGTGAATTAAAAAACAAACAAAAAATTGCACCTCCAATGTGAGCTTTATTAAGTCTAATCCATCTCCCGTGTGCTCACTGCCTTTATACTTTGTTTTTATTGAAGTGTACCGATGGAAAAAGCTGGCTGTGAATTTTTGTTTGGTTTGAAGAACAAGGTGATAATGACTCGATTAAGGGCCTGTGTTGATTTGAATGACTGTGGAGAGTTGGAGTCACTTAAAATACAAGTCCTGAGCCTGACTGCGGTGTGACAGACCATCAGATACATCTCTCATGAGCTGTTAGCTCTAACTGGGCAGGTGGAAGGGAACTGGAACACTTGATGTGTTTGGCTGCCTTTCCTGGCTTGGTCAGGAGTTTCATATCATTGCTACCTGAAACCTGTAGCTAGTGGAGAGATTTATCTTGTCCCTCAATGGGTAGGCTTCTCTCTCCCTCCTGTTCAGGAGAGGACACTGCAGCTTGTACCCACAAGACCCAGCTCAGTGTAGGTACTGGGGTCCCTGGGGAGGGTCATCCGCTGGAGACAGACCCACAGCAGCTTCTTGAAGCTCCTATTTATGTGTAGTGTCTCCTGTAAAACCTATCACTGCTGCATTTAAGTCAAGCAGCAGTGTTTAGTTTAAGGTCAGGGAGCTTGTTTTAAAAGTTTTACACCGGTTCAGAGTAACCTTCCAGCTGCTTTCCAGTGAGAGTAGGTAGAGTTTTGATAGAAAAGTTGGGTTATCAGAGGTAAGAAGCATTACCATCCCAGCAATGGAACGTGAAACTCTTTAAAGGAATTAAAAAAACTCCTAAAAGCTCCCTCCTTTTAGTAAAAACTTAAATAAACCCATCTCAGCCCTGCAATGGTGGGGAACTGCCCATGCACCTCCAGTGCCTGGCTCATAACTGGAAACAGGAGGCAGCACCAAATCACCTAAAGCTCAGGTGTTGTATAGAATTAGACTGGTTTGGGTTGGGAACTTTAAAATTGATCTAGTCCACCCCCCTAAGTGAACAGGGATGTCTGCAACCAAATCAGGTTGGGTCAGAGCCCCAAGGTCCGACCTGACCTTGGATGTCTCCAGGAATGGGGCTTCACCCACCTCCCTGGGCAACCTGGCTGTGTTTTTCTTTCAACTCAAAACACATCCTTCCAGCTAGTTGTCCTGCTTGTATGGCCAATAAGAAGCAACCCCACGCTTCTTACTTTTACCGGGGCACTAAGTGCCACATCCAGTCTTAACACCTGCAGGGATGGGGACTCCTCTGCCTCCCTGGGCAGTCCATTTCAGGCTCTGATCATACTTTCCATGACAAAGGGCTTCCTAACATCCAACCTCATCCTCCCTTGGCAGCTTCAAGCCCTACCCTCTGGTCCTGGCCCCAACCCCTCCTTTCAGGGAGTTGGAGAAAGGCCCCCCCCCAAGTCTCCTCCATGCTAAGCACCCCCAGCTCCCTCATCAGCCTTTCCCTCCAGTCCCTTTCCCAGCCTCTCTGGGGAGTGAAACTCCTAAGACAAAGTCACAATCAACACACACTTCATCAGGTATGAGAGTGTTAGCTCTGCAAAGGTAGAGCATATGCACTTTATTATTGGTCATAACAGCACAGATTTTACTAAGAGTAGTTCAGATGTCTTGTGTCAGGGTCACTGTTTCAGCAGCCAAGTCTGCTCCAGAGCTCCCTGAAGTTCAGCCTCAGTGGTACTTCCTGTGGCGGTCATGCTCTGTCAAAGCAAAGTAAATTAATTTTACTGAAGTTGCAAGAACAACCCCACCACATGTGAAACCCCAGCAAAGAAAGCACTAGGTATATCTGCACGCATCATTTCTGAGTGCTGTCAGGTCAGACAGGCCACAACACCTAAACTTTCTTCACTGAGAAAATAACCAGCCAGCTGAGAATTCCTAAAGCTATTTGGGTTCTCTGTGGCTGAGCTGGCTTGCCCTCAGTCTCAGATTCAAGCAGCAATGGTTAGCACAGCATTTCATTTTAGTTCTAAACGACTGCTGCCCCAAGGAATCTTCCAAGCTGCTCTACACCCACTCAGCCATGCTGCTTTTACTTACTTATGTGGCTGTAGCTCCAGATGTAGCTGATCACAACGTAACCAGCAAGCACCATGGAGATACCGCCGAGCCCCCCTTTCTTGACGTTAATGTATTTATTGTAGTATCTGTCGTAACCTGTAGAGGAAGAAAGGTTTACAGCACCTAGGTACATTGCGTGTTCTTATGTCACAAAGCTGCAGCCTTGTTTCACACGGGGGTCTCAAACAACTCTGTGAGGAGGCAGCCTGTGTGTTAGCTGAGCAAGGTGAACTCAATAGCTTTAAGCTTTGTAAAAAGTGGGGAAAGGACTCTTTATCAATTTCCCCTACGCATTATTGTGACTTTCACCAGCTCCATCTGCTTTGGAATAACCCAGTTGATACTGGTGTCTATATACACACTGGGTACGTGCTTGCGTTTGGCATTTTCCGAGGTCACCACATTGCCTTTTTATACAACAAAACATACTGATCCCAAATCTCCGGCTGTAAAGCGAGAAATAAATCCACAGATGGGAGAGCAACACGGTACCGGAGGCAGCGGGAACGGCACCACCACACCGAAGCAGCCCCTGTATGGCCCCCCCGAGCTCCCCCCACCAATCAACATCTCCTCAGCAGCCAGAGCCTCTTGTGCTCTGCCCTGCCAGGTTCCGTGGAGAGCAGGGAGCGCCTCAATCCCCCCGGGGCGCGGAGCTGTTTGCATGGCCCCCTCCTCACCCCGCCTCATGGCCCCGAAGATGCCGCCGGGAGTGAAGTCCCTCATGGCCAGCCAGGATGGCAGCTGGCCCAGCTTCACGTCCAGCAGCTTCGTGTCCTTGAGGAGAACTACGAGAGAGAGACAGAGCCCGGTCAGAGCGGGATGAACAGAGGGGAGCCACGGTCACCTTGGGCCCCCCCCTTCACTTACCCGGCGACTGCGCCATCTTGCCCTGATGCCCTGCGGGAGGGAGCAGTCGCGGGGGCTGATGGGAGGAAGGTCGGGGGACCCGGATGTGACGGGCCGTGGCCGCCATGTTGGGTGGGTCTGGCTAGCGCCTTGTGGCCGTAGAGCCGCCGGTTCGGGTCCCCTGTGGGAGCTGCACACGGTGCAGAGAAATTCTCCCTAATATCCAGTCTAAACCTCCCCCAACACAACCTGAGGCGGTTTCCTCTTATCCTGTCACTTGCTATAGAGTTGGACAGATCCTCACCTCATTCCAATTTGCAGAGAGCAGGAAAGTCTCCCTCAGCCTCCTTTTCTCCCTGAAACCCCCAGTTCCCTCACCAACTCCAGCCATTCCCTTTCCATCTCTGGACATGCTGCAGCTCCTCAATGTTCTTCCTGGAGTGAAGAGGCTAGAACTGACCACAGGATTTGGGATGCAGCCTCAGTAGTGCCCAGCACAGGGGGGGAAATCACTGCTCTGCTCCTGCTGGCCACCCTGTTCCTAATGCCAGAGGGCTGGCTGTGTGTGGGTGGCCCTGCCAGCACACGGGGCCTGTTACTGGGCTGGGGCTCCATGAGGGGTTTTCCTTCCAGATTCCACTCCTCTGGGTCTCCTAAGCAGCCAGGAGACACCAGTGACACTAGGTGACTAGTGCAGGATGTCCTCTGATGTCCCATGGCCTTGTACCATCCTGCCATAGGAGATGTCTGTGTGAGCGCTTCAGCTGTGCAGGCTCCTGCAGAGCACAGAAGGAGCAGAGAAAAAAGCTCCCCAGTGCTACTCATCACAGCTGCTGCCACGAGTCTTCAGCAGCAGCTTTCTGGGGACACTGATGTCCCACGAATGAACCTTCTCCAGTGTGATCTGAAGAGGTGCTGCATTCCCAGGTTGTGCAACACACAGGGAAGGTAAGAACTGTCCTCTCCTGGTGGCTTCTTAGGTGGTTTCAAGGTGGGAGCAGGAATTTGGGTGCTATTTTTCACAGAGGCTGGGTGACAGGTGAATAATGTATGGTATGGTCCCATTTCAGTCCCCACTCAGGACTTCTCCTAGTGGGAGTATGCTGTGTTTTACTAACTACAGCTCCTCTGGAAGGACATCAAAGGCAAAGGAGGAGTCAGGTCTCAGTATATGGTGGAGGTAAACGAGTGCAATCAGAGTGGTGGAGGAGATGATGTGCAAGTAAAGACAACATTTACCCTCCTGCAATACAAATTGCCACCCCTGGATGCATCTGAAATCAGGCAAACCTGAAGCTTAGGGACATGGTTTAGCAGTGGGTTTAGGATAGTTCAGTCAATGGTTGAACTCGATTATTTTAAAGGTCTTTTCTAATCTAAAAGATTCTCTGATTCTATAAAAGAGCCACCCAAGTGTTTTTTCCTGTTCCCAAGTGTCTGTCTGTGTGGGATTTTGCACCCACGGGTGCCAAGAAGGATCACGCTGAGCAGTTACAACAGCCGCAGAGCTGGCTGTGATGGGACCAGAGGGGGTTCCAGCAGTGGACTCCAGCAGGTGTCACTGGCGCTCAGCAGAAGGCAGCTGCTGGGGACCTGCTCTGCATTAGCCCGACCTCTAGAGGTTTTAAACCTCATCACTCGGGTTCAGAAAACGGTGTGAGGGTGTGATGGTTTGTTGTGCTGAATCTGAGAAGCAAAGTGATACAGCAGTAAACAGGGAGCAGCCATCCACCGCTGTTTCTGACAGGTCAGCTGGGAGTCCTCATTTCGCAGATATTAAATCTCTGTCCCACAGAGGAATGTTAGAATGGGTCAGAGATGATGAAGGCTAAATTAAGGACACTGAAAAGGGTCCACAGGGCTCCTACATAAACACTAATCTCCACAGCTTCTCCTTTTCACAGAATCACAGAGTCTTATTCCACATGGCTTCCTCCTGCCACTGCAGGGTTCTTGCCTGTAGGGTTTGTGTTACCTGGTATTAAATGAGCTGAGGCATGGGACCTCTTGTGACGACAAGAGGTTCAGTGCACTAGTTCCACCTGCTCTTTTGCTGAAATGAATTTATTTACATTGACTAGTGCTCTCCCATAGCAGCAGAAGGAATGAATTACTGCCTGTTTTGTTTTGTTGGGGTTTTATTATTATTATCAGAAAGTAGGATTAGGACAGTACAGCGTGCCTTGTCACTTCAAGAAAGGGTTCCAAATGTAGTCCCTGTTAAATGGGATAAAAATCCCCTTATTCAATTTTCCTTTATTTTATTATTGGGCCTTACCGGTAACTGTCGTTTTATTGCTGAAGTGTCCCCTGATGAACTACCATGTGGCCTTTCTACAGGACTTGCAGAAAAGCACGCTTCAAACTCTCTTCCCTCCTTCTTGCGAGGCAGCCTATTGTTTTAAATGGGATTACTCATGCATGGCACATTAATTCACCTACAGGAAAAAAGCCAGTGGCTGGTGCCTCATGTTAAGGAGTTCCCTGCAGAGCAGAAGAGCACAAATGATTGCTCAAACTTTTCCCAGCAAGGTCTGGGGAAATTTGGGGTGTTAGGGCAGGAATGGAAGTCCATAGAAAGGAGACATTATAGTGACCTTCCAATCCTTGAGAGGGGCTGTCTGAAGGCTGGGGAAGGCTATTCCCAAGGACAGGGAACGATAGGTCGAGGGGTCCTGGTCTGAAGCTGGAAAATGGCAGAGTGAGTCTGAACAGGAGGAGAAAGTTGTTGAAAACGAGGACAGGGGATCCCTGGAACAGGCTGACCAGAGAGGTGGTGGTGATGGACCCATCCCAGGAGCCATTCAAGGTCACTCTGGATGGGGCTCTGGGCAGTCTGTTCTAGTTACAGATGGCCCTGCTTGGTGTAGCGGGGGGGTTGGACTGGATGCCTTTTGGAGGTCCCTTCCAACCAATGCATTCTATGCAATAGCCAACAGTGGTGACCCAAACCTTGGCCTGAACTGCCCGCTCTGTTCGAGTAAGAGCAGAACCATGCTGTTGTCTTTATGCCATCTTAATGCTAAACAATGTAGGAAGAGTTAAACACTACAGATGTGCAGGAGGTTTTGCAGCACACGTTTCCTCCCTTTGACCCCTGATGCTGGCCAAAATTCAGGGTGTTGTTGGTTGATCCACATGGGAGAAGCAGTGATGGAGAAAGGTATTTCTGCTGTATTTCTCTTTGCTTCCATGAACACTCATTGCCCTTCTTTCCTGAACACAGGAGAAATCACGCAATTGAGAGTCAGTTCCCTTGCTTATAGCTCCAGACCTGCTCCAGGCAGCAATGTGACCCCAAATCCCTGCGTTTCTTGTATTCAGTCCAGGTTTTCATATCAATGATTGTTCAGGCTCTTTGAAGTTTCCGTTCCCTGCCTGTTTCAATACTCTGCCTTTCTGTCTCCTCCTCCACCTGAGCTGCCCTGTCCATCCACACATAACCTTTTTCCTTTTAATATCCTACCCAAAACTGTCCTCACAAAGCCTTCAGGTACTTGAGCAATCTTACATTGTGGGTGGAAATAGACTTAATGTCTCCTTCAACTGCCCTGAAGGAATGCAATCAAACCGACCGGTTTCAAGAAGGTTTCACCCAACCTATAAAAATAAAAACCTAATGGAGTGTTGCCCTGAGGTTTGCATCTTACTAAAGACCCCTCCAGAAATAGAAGTTTATAAGTAACGGCATGGAAATAACAGGCAGGACATCATTCAAAAAACCCAGAATCTTTGGCAAAAGACGTCAATGGGTACGAAAGAGGTTTGTTGTTTGTTTTCCCGTAGCTCCCATAACACATAATATTGCAGCTTTCACTCTAAAGAGTCAGTCGTGGCCTGAAAAGTTAAGTAACACTCTTCATTCAAGTTGCTCAAAAGAATTAAAAGCATAACGCAGCCTTCCCTCACACTGCGATTGGTTCTACTGTTTCCTGGGCTGCCCTTTGGAAACTTAGGGTCTCCCCCGGGCCTGGTGGTCAGTGACCCCATAGTAAAGGCAGACAGTGTGTCCTTAGGTGTGTAAAGCAGCACAGATTGGCCTTCAAGAAGGTCAAGGATTTACCTAACTGATCCTGCGCCCACTGAAAATGATGACAAAGCACCCAGTGCTTTTAATAAAGGATCAAACCTACACGAGTGGACAGATAGCGTTCCGCAAAGTGTGGTTTGGCATGGGATGCTTCTTGGCTCCTGAACACTTATTTCAACGTGATGTCTTCCCGCCACCACAAGTTAAGTAGCTGCAACCATCAAGGAGAAACAGAAATCATGGGCTACCATCACACCCAGAAGCTGAGTGGAGAGATTCATGTTGGAGAAAAGTTGTGGTCCAGGTAGCTTGATCCAGTCTGTTAATTTTTAACTGTATGAAAGGTTCGATGTAGCATGAGCAGGGCAACTGCAGTCTCAACCTCATTCATCTAACCTTGTGCTTGCACTGGAAACCAGACTCTTGAATAGGATGAGAAAAGGGTGTGAGGTTTGGAATTTCTTCCATGGCCAGGCTTCCTCCGGAAAAGGGTGAATGGCCTTGCAGAGATAACACCTAGGGATGGCCCCAGCAAAAGCAGTTTAACCTGTGCCTGTGAGCAGCCTGCTTGCTCTGTGTGATTACAGGGCCATTTTCCTTAGGCAACTTCAAATCACTTGAAGAAGGAGATCGCTGGCTGGTGATGAACAGTTTATCTTGTTTAGTTTTCTCCTTCACAGCACTTGAGTACCGATGCCTCTTCCCGCATCTCTGACAAAATGTGTAAGTTAATGTCATGATTGCTTTTTCAAGTGGGGAAATTTGAGCCTGGTATTTAGGAGGGAGGGGGAAACTCCTCCCTCCTCCTTTGGTCCCATCTCACTGCCCTTTGCTTGTATCTAGCATCACTTGTAAACGTACCGTATTTTGTAGGTCTTTGATCAGCCTGCTGGTTAGCTAAATATATACCTGTGGGGAGATAATTACACGCTATCACTAGGAAAGTGTTGTAAAATAATTTACGTTAATTAAAACGCTTGCAAAACCAAAGCAGGAATTCGCACGAAGATAAATCTGCTGCAGCCACAGCTGTATCTGCGGCCGCCTGTTTCCCAGAGACAGACATGGAAATAAAAGCAGACACCAGTAAAAACCAGTCTCTTTGTGCTAAAAAGAAGACAAGACATTTACCCACTGGGAAAGCTGTGGTGGTATCAGTTCAGAAGGGCAGGGCTGAAGACATCTTCACAGAATCATAGAACTATTCAGGCTGGAAAAGAACTTTAAGAACATCAAGCCCAACCATTAAAATCCAGCCGTCCCAAGGCCGCTGCTAAACCCGGTCCCTAAGCTCCAGATCTCCACGACTTTTAAACACGTCCAGGGATAGCTTCCATCTGCACAAGCAGATCTGCGTTCCTCAGCGTGGGGAAGCTGGGTGTGATGAATCCCATCTTATCAATGTTTGGCAAAGTGTGAGTGTCCCAGCAGGAGGGTTGTACAAATGGGCCTTGTATTATCAGGGGGAGGATTTGGAGGCTAATTAAGCAGAGGCTACAAAAATCACCTTGTTCCCATCTTTGAATTCACCATTAGTTCCTCCAGCTCAGTCCTTGTGGTCTGTTCCCACATTAAAGTCTGATGAGCAGCACTGCCCAAGTGGCACAAAAGCCCAGTGGCATCCTGGCTTGTATCAGGAATACTGTGGCCAGTGGTACTAGGGATGTCATTTTGCCCCTGGACTGGGCACTGGGGAGGTCTCCCCTCGAGTACTGGGGGCAATTCTGGGCCCCTCGCTTCAAGAAAGAGATGGAGGGGCTGGAGCAGATCCAGAGGAGCAACGAGGCTGGGGAAGGTACTGGAGGGAAAGGCTGAGGGAGCTGGGGGATGTTCAGTCTGTTGAAGAGGAGACCTGGGGGGACGAACATCTCCCTCTCTACAACTCCCTGAAGAGAGGTTGCAGTCAGGTGGGGGTCAGGCTCTTCTCCCAGGCAACCAGTGTCAGGATGAGAGGGCAGGGCCTGAAGCTGCCAGGGGAGGGTGAGGTTGGATGTTAGGAAGCACTTCCTCATGGAAAGGGTGATCAGAGCCTGGAAGGGACTGCCCAGGGAGGTGGAGGAGTCCTCATCCCTGGAGGTGTTGAAAGACAGATTGGATGTGACACTTAGTGCCCTGGTCTGGCTGATGGGGTAATTTTAGGTCCTGGGCAGGGCTGGGTGAGCTCAGAGGGCTTTTCCAGCCTCAGTAGTTCTGTGACTCTGTGAAAACATTCTGCACTTTCACAACTTTGCATGGAAATTGTTGGTCTGACCTTCCGGGCTGAGGCAGTTGAGGGCTATTCTCCTTCTGCTGCCTTGTGTTGTGGAAGAATCTCAGCTGCTAAGGCAGACCAAAGGCACTGGTGGGTTTGGGACATTATTGCTTCCACAGGGCTTCAGAAGAGCCACAGCTCAGCCCGCACCAGTCAGTTGCCTCTTACTCTGTATGTAGCCTGGGGCCTTCCAGCTTTGTGCTCACACACCCAGAGAGTTACCCCATTCCTCTTTCTCCAATTGATAGCTGCAGCATTCATGGCTGTGTTTGATTAGTTGCTGAGTGCGTTGGTAAGGTACCTGCTCCTCCATCTGTTCTGCCTTCCTCAGTTCCGATCTGTGATGCAGCGTGGAGGCACACGTGTTCCTTTGCCTCATTCCCTCTGCTGCACGTTCCTGCGTTTTCAGTGTCATGCTTCACTCACCGAGCAGCAATGCTTCACACCCCCTCCCCAGCTCACACCCGCTGAAATTCTCTCTGTTTGCAAGGTAGTGAAGTAGCCTAATAGACCAGTCTATTGAGGCTCCTCAACAAGAAAGGAGCTTAAAGCCAGGGAGAGAAAGAGATTCCTCTCTACAGATCAGCTGAGAGTCGGGGGATTTCAGCCCCGAGCCTCTGGTGTTCAAGCAGGGCACATGGGCATCCCGTACCACATCCCTCTCCTGCTCTGCAGCATGAAGTAGGAGGGACCACAAGGGACTGGGGCAAGGGAGCTGAGCTGCAGCATGAAGTATTCAAACGTATTTCATTTCAGGGTGACCTTTAACAGGTGTGGATTTACTGATGGGGAGGGTAGAGGGAAATAAGCGAGGGATTAAGGGGACTTTACCCTCCCTCCACTTTAAGCACCAGCTTGCACAGCATTCCAGTAGTGAGATGCAATTTGTAGCTCTATAGCTCTCTATCTTCTACCTCTCTCTGTTCTGGGCTAGGCTGTGGCCTTTAGCAGTGCTGGGGATTTAAGAGAAGGCACCTGCGAATGTCTCAGCTATAAACCTGGGCTGAGGTGGGGGAGAAGAATCAGCCTTTTACCTGCAAGAGTTGACATTTCACCCACAGTGGGAGTGCAGAACTCAGGCAAACACGAGCTGCGTGGTACATTCCCCTGGTGACTTTGCCTGGGGATCTGCTCTTCTTGTCCTAGTGCTGCTGCATGTTGTTGAACAGCTGCTTCCCTCTAAGCCAGTGTCTGCTGCAGTTTGGTGATGGATTAAGGCAACTCTCCATTTTCCTTATCCCTCTCTGAGGGGAGCTGTAAAGTTTAATTAATTACATTTTGTAAAACACGATGAGATTCTAGGATAATAAATGTTACACAAATGTAGAGTATTTTTTAATGAGTGCTCTATGACGGCTGCAACAAAATGCTTGTTTAATCAAACCGCTCTGAGCCGCAGAAAAAATCCTCTCCTTGCTGCTGTCAAACAGAAACGCTGCCAAGCACTCTCTCTTTCGTGGGCTATTTGGTTTGAGGGTCCCAAGGTGTTTTTCCAAACTTTAATAAAATAAAAAGGAGACTAGCTTATGTTTGGATCTGTTTTTGTAGATCTTTCCCTTTTTGCCTGCAGTTTGGATTATATAACAATTCCACTGAGCACTAGTGCTGGGAAGGATGAGTTAACAGCATGGCTGGTGGCAGAGGTTTGTTATACCTGTTCCAGTTTTGCCTGGCTCTGTCAGACACCGGAGTTCTGGCCTCATCTATTTTGTGTTTTACAGGTTTCCCGCAGCGGTGGGTGTGTGAAATGAGCCTGACTGCATCTTCTCTGGTTCTCCCTCCTAAGCAAGTGAGGTTAAGATGAAGTCTGGGGCTTTGCTGCACACAGCAGCGTGAGCCTGCTCACGGGACTGAAAGTAGTTTCCACAACGAAAATTGCAGCCTGCTTGCAGCTTGCAAGCAGAGTGCCCTTTCTTTTGGTGGAATTAAATCAGGAAGAAAAGAGGAATTTCTTGAGCTAAAAGACCTGCCTTGGGCTACTTGGTGGTTGGAACTTCAGCCTGACACTTCCTCCAGGAAGCTGCTGCTGCTGTTGGTGGGGTGCTGAAGCGTCACATCTCTGGTGAACTGGTCCTAATGAACACACGACTTGAAGTAGCGGTTGAAGCAGAGCCTGGAAGAAGCAGTCCATAGAATTCCACCCAGTGGTGACAGAGCCCAGTCCTAGATCCAAGGATGCTCTCAGCAGAGCCTGCTATGGTTTCTGGCACTAGTGATTGTGGGACTGACTGTTAGCAGCAATCAGAGTCCCCTGTATTTCATCTGCACTACCATTTCCTCAAAGCTGGTGCTTTGCAAAATCCACCTTCTCTGGGTCTTTTCTGTTCTCTGTTTCTTTTGACCAGATGGAGTTTTTCTTAAGGGCTGAAGAAGAGGAGGAGAATGGGCTCTGTGCAGGTTATCAACTGCCTATGCTAGGAAGCAAAAAGAATACACAAGAAATGAGCTGTTGAACTCATGGTGATATGAGAAGGATGAGCGAGACATTTTAGGCAATAACCAACCAATCAACCAATCTCACAAGCAATTTGTCTTTCCTCTTTATTAAGGCAACACCATAGTGGGAGAAGCATAGGGCCATTCTTCAGGAGATTTATTGCCCTGTAGCATCTGCGTGAGAAAACTCTAAGTGCTGTCGAGAGCAGGAAATTGGAAGTAGATTGCACAACCTGCAACTCAACACATTTCTTGAACCTCCTGTGAAAAGAGCGCACTGGAGTTTCAAAGCTGACTCTGGCTTTTAATGTTTTCTCAATCCTGGGAAGAGAACTAGTGCAGATTTGGTTAGAGTTGATGGAGACTTTGTCGTCTACTGATCTAGGCAATATGAGCATCCCAGAGCAATGCTTTAGCCAGTACAGAGGAAATACCTCCCAGAGCTTTGATGGATCTGACTGTGCCAAAGAAGAAGGAACCAAATGCACTTGGATGAACTATTGGAGTGTACAGGACAGGAGAAGGGTTTCTCTGTGTCCTGCCTGTGAACATCTCTCCTTAGAGCCCTCTGTATGTACAGCATTTTCTCAGAAAACAGCCTCAGGGACAATTATACATTAATAGCTACTTCTTTCAGAAGCAGCCAGCCCTGCTCCTGAGAAACAGCTATTTTCAGGCAGTCTTGTTCCTGAGGAACTGCTATTTTTAGTGAGTTCTATTTCTGAGGCAAAAAAAGAAGAAGCAGCCATTTCTGTATCCCTCCACCATGGCCCAGACCCACTGGCTGTGGTTGACTTGCATTTTGCTATAAACATTTCCTCTTTACATCTCAGTAGCCTGAAGAAAGTGGTTCTCCAGCCGTTTGAGAAAGCAGCAATCTGAGCTGGGGCTTATTATGCAGGGAGGGCTCGTGGGAGGCAAAGCCGTGCTCATGTACTATAGATTCCATTAGAACGAGGAGGGAGATGTAATGGGGCTCTCCTGGGAGATGCAGGACTTTTAGATACCTAATTTGGAAGTCCATTCTGGTATCCATTTTCAACATCCCAAGAGTAATGATTAATCCTGTACTCCAGGTTTCTCTGAATCAGTTGGTAGCTGTAGTAAATATGGGCTGCACATGGTAACGTCATTGATGCTACGGGTAGATGACTTGAGGCAGGAGAAGCTCAGGTTCTGTGGCCATTAACTCGCTGTGCACAGTCATCTGGCAGTGATTTTGACTCAGAAATCTGCAGCTGAGATAAAAGAGGCTCCGTCAATGCTGAGGAATGTGGTGTTTTGCAATAGAAATATCTAAAACACTGAAGGCCCCATAAATGCACCCCGGCAATGCTGTGTTCTCATTCCTACAGCATCCCAACAACATGGACCTGGAGATCTTCCGTATGTTCTTGTGGTCGTGGCCTTTCAAGGGGCATTTGGTAGATGCAACCACATGAAAATTCCAGGAATACCTTCTTGTTATTCATAGATTTAATGCAAATCCTGGTGTCCTGACACAAGGGTGAAGTGATTCTCCCCATGCTGAAGCTGCCCTGAATTGCAGCAGAGCCAGGGCAGAGTTCATCTCAGGTATGTTATGATCTTTACCCTCTTAATGATGCGTGGCTGAAGGTAACAGTTTTGGATAACAGTAGCATCAGCAAAGAACCTACACTGGAAGCACAGATGTACTAGTTTGCATATCCTAGTAGGTCTTTCCTTGGCAGGGTGTTACTCTCTGGATTTGACAGAATCAGCAGCTTTAGTTTTTGAACAGGGTCACGGCAGGACTGAAACAAAGCCGCCCATCCTTCCTCCGGCACCGTGTGCTCAGGGACTGCTCTCTGAAGGCTCTGGTGTGTGTGTGTGGTCTGAAGGTCACTCTTTCTCTCTGAGAGGCTCTTCTTTCCTGTCTGAGTGAGAAGGGGAGGCTGTTAGCAGTTCAGCGTGGTAAGCAGTTTCCCTCTGGTCTTGTGTAGGCAATACTGATGAACTTGGTCAGCAAGCACAGAGAATTTGTCTTGATTTTAACCCTCTGCAAGAGAAGGACCGGGTTGTGTTTGTCCTGCAATACCAGACACTCCCCACCACCCCTCTTTTTAAAAAATCTTCCTTGTACCCTCCCAACCCCAGGAAAAGTCATTATCTCTGGACAGTTTCTTGAAACCCAACCACCTTTGTATTCTGGTCATAAGCAGAACATTGTTCAAAGTGCGAGGGAGTCGTGGCTGCTTTTATCACAACGAGAGCCCATTACTGGCACTTTTTCCTTTTTACTGCCTCACTAGAGAAAGGCAGGTGAAAAAATGGGACAGAAATCTAGGAAATGAAGGGTAATTTACAGTTCACAAAGGAGCAGTAAAAATTAATTAGCTGTCTGAGGATCTATTCTGACCTGGGCCGCGGGGTTTGTGCCAGCTCTTTGCATTGCATAAACTGTCAGTGCTGTGTGAGGCTGCTGAGATCAGACTTGTGCTGCGAAATTAAGACCCTTTGCTGAGGTGGAAGTCCTGTGGGGCATGAAAATGTGTGTGCACACCTAATTTGGTGCTCTGAAGAGACAAGGTGGTGCATATAGTTCAGGTCATTACATGCTCAACTGGCTACTCATGATGAGTTGTCACAGTAACTGCTCATGTAAATGAAAGATGCAGTTATCCACATAATTTAACACCAAATTCCTTTGAAAATCCAGGCCTAATTCCTCCTCCTTTTCCATGTTGGTTTCTGCATGACTGGAAATACACTTTACACACCGTATCCACATGGTTCCATTATAAAAGGCAATGGAACCAAGAGGGACCAGCGAGCTAACAAGATACTGACCCCGTTGGGTCCTGCTGTGGGATGCAGGAACTGAGCAGCCCCAGCATCTTGCCAGTCATCTTGCCAGCCCTCCAGTCAAGCCTGAGATCCCCACCTGGAGAAAGAACTTCACAAATCAGAAATGTCCTAAATTGGATCCTTTTTTGGTGCATCATTTTCAAAACTGTAATTTCCATTTGAGAACTATTTGTCCTGATCCTGAGCGTCAGCTGAACTCTTTTTTTTTTTCCCTGTAGTTTAATTTAGGCAGCAGATGCCATCAGAATGTTAATGCCTTCTTAATTCTCACCTACATGCTTTTATTCTTATTAATTTGTTATCTGGGGCTTTAATATTCTATTTTTTTTCCCCTACTTTGATCAGTTGAAATAATTTGATGGCAGCATTTCAACAGGGCTTGCAACGGCGATGTGTGTAATGGTGCATCACCAATGTATGTTGCTGTGTATCCTGCAGCGTGCTCAGCTGTTGTACTGCGAGAGCATGAATCATGTGATGGGTTTAGGTGATTATAGATGAGGCCTCACTTATTCCCGCTGTGAATAACTAGAGAGGGAACAAGCTTTAAGGACTGTTTGCCTGCTTCAGGATTTTGCCCGGGGTTGGTGATCCAGGAGTGTGAGCCCAGCCTGTGGAAGTGTAACTGAGCTTGAATGTTCGACGTGCTTGGGCAGCTGCCCGGCCACGGCGGATGCTTTCAGTCAGCGCCACTAAACCACTGGTACGAGGAGATGATGGAGCTGTGCCCACAGGACACCCTGTTCTCAGCTCAGGGATGGTGCTTCCTAAATGAGAGCCATGGGGTAGGGACCTTTCCCAGCTGGGATGCAGTGCTGGAGGACATCATCTCCCAGGAGCAGAGGGCAGCAGAGAATTGAGGATAGATGGGTTCATTGCTGCTCCCTAGCTATGGCAGACCCCACTGCATGGGAGAATCATAGAATCATATCATGGCTTAGGCTGGAAGAGATAATTTAGAGATCATCAGAGATCATCTAGTTCCAACAAGGGCAGCAACACCTCTCACCAGACCAGGTTGCCCAGAGCCCCATCCAAGCCAGTCTGAAACACTTCCAGGGGTGAAACATCCACAGCCTCCCTGGGCAACCTGTTCCAGTGCCTCAGCACACACACAGGGAGGTATTTTTACCTAAAATCTAGTCTAAATCTCCCCTTTTTTAGTTTGAAACCATCCCCCTTGTCCTATCACCAGAGTCTCTCCTAAAATGTCCCTCTGCAGTTTTTGTGGAGCATCTCTATTACTTGAGTGCAGGGACTCACCAGGTTTGGTTTCTGAGACAGGTGTAGTGAATTTTTCCTTGTGAAGGTTGGTTCAAGCTGTCTAGAAGTAACAAAAATAAAAATAAAGGAATGCCAGAGAAAATGAGTGGTTTTACTAATTTAATCAAAACACTTCTGCTTATAGGAAGAGGAAGAATAATGCCCAAGTCCCAGACAATTTCTGTCAGTGTGGTTCAATCCCTCCTGGCAGCACAGAGAGAGGAAGCCTTGCCAAACCTACTTTGGTACAAATTCAACAAGCAAAGAAACCCTTTTGCCCAGAAGAGGATGTGAACAACTCAAATCCACCTGGAGGAGGTAAATAAATAGAGGCAGAGGGGAACTATGATCCTTTACATTATGGCAAGCTCTGCTCTTAGTGCACTGACACATATGTTTGGGGGTTGGGGTAGGCATCTGCATTTTAACCCAACTGAAAGATGCAAGATGAGATATTCTAGAGGGAAAAGACAGACAAGAAAGGGATGAAAATGAATCAACATTTTACTACATTGCTTGTCAAGCTCATTTTCTACAATGTGTTCCAATGTGCACATTCTTAGTGCTCTAAAACTGTTCAGTTTCTCCTGGCAAAGCTAAGTCTGTGGGGTCGAAAATTCATCTGTTCCTGATGCCACTGGCTCAGATTTGGGAGGCACTAGTTCGGGAGTAATGGTCTGATTCTCTGTGTTCTTGTTTTTTAGGGGATGGAATACATCTGGGGTCTTGCCCCAGACTTTCTGGGAAAGGCTTGGGACCAGGTTCCATTTCACCTCTCCTGTACTATTTGCCGGTACCAGAGGGTCAGAGCAAACATCCAACCTACGGGATGAAGGGGGAAGAAAGTTACAAAGTCAAAGGGTTGGCTTTTTGCAAAGAAATCTTTGAGGGTGAGGTTTGTGTTCAAGGGTGCAATGGCCAGTGTTTGCACTCTCCATCATCACTGAGTAAAGTTCCAATCCAGGCTGTTAGGTATCACAATCTAGTTTGTGCAGGGCTTTGCATAGGGTCTCTGCTCTGAGCAAGGCAAACACTAGCCAGTGCTGTGTGCTCAGAAGTGCTGATTGTGTGTGCAGGAGCACAGTGCCCTTAGATCAGAGCCTGCTCACATCCAGGCAGCCTGAAGGGTTGGTATCACTGAAATGGTAACGAGCTTGGAGAAGAAAATCTCCACGTTCAGACCAAAGGCTGCATAAGGCAGGGACCTGGGCAACAGCTGCACCCAGCAGTTTGGTGGGAAAAATCTGAGTGGGGTGAAGCTGTGGCTTTCATGTGGGCAGATGTTGTCCATCTGCTGATGGGATCAGGGATGGGACAGCATCCTCTGGAAAGCTGGGATTAAGATACTCAAGCGGAGCATGCAAATTAGGCATCAGATTATGCACATGCAAACCATGACAGTCTCCTGGTATTTTGGTTGGCTTCCAGTCTCAGATTTGGAGTCTTTTATTTCTGGTGCATGAAGGCAGCAGCTGATATGCTGTGCCTCCAAAGATGCTTCTGCCCCTTGACGGCCAGATTCCAGCATGATCCAGTGCAATGACAGTCGCATACTTAGCACAGACTGTACCACACTCACTTCATACTTCCCTCCATAGGAAAGTGGATCCTTCCGCAAACCAGTCTCAGCTTGGACAGAGATGCCAGAGGAAAAAGTTTCAGATGCCACATCCTTCCACAGGCCATGCCCTGTCCATCACCCTTGAAGCTCAGTGCCATTTTGAGACTATAACTTTCTGGATGATGTTTCCATGACACATCGAATATTCGGTATAGGTCGATGAAAGCAATCTGAATCATTCATTACCTGGTGAAGTAAGTGAGTGACTGCTATTGTCCTTACCCTTTTAGAGGGGAAGAATGCTCAGGCACAAAAAGGTTGGGAGATTTAGTGAAGGTCCCTGAAGGAGGAAGCATTGGAGCTCAGAAATAGTCCTTGGTCCTTTGCTCAGACAATTATTCTTCACCAGTTTCTCCCTGAAAATCATGTACTAAGAATTAGTGTCATTTAAACTGGTCAGCTTAGGTGTGAAAACACTGTCCCTTCTGCTATTTTTTGGTGGTCCATCAATCAATCTCAGCTCACCAAACTGTTCCCACTGTGTGTCCGTGATAGACTTTCTCTCTTGGTAGGTGTTCTATGTGCTTGGTTGGTCATTCAGTTCAGAAGGGTTTTTTTTTCCTGGTTTCCTGATTCTTGTTCCAAGGAATGAGGCTTTTAAAAAAAACAACCCACAAGAACATTCTAAATGTTAGATTGCTGCTAAAATGCCCTGGGGCTACATGGAAGGATTAATTCTCTAAGCTTCCTGAATGATTTCTTTGATGCTCAGCAGCTCTCGCACCATTCACGCATGATGTTGTTATTTGTGTTGACCTTGTGTTGGGCACCAGTGGTGCTGGGTGCTGTACAAACACAGAGTGACTGGGTGGTCCTTGTCCTAAGGAACAGATGAGATCAAGGCTTGCAGTGTGCTGCAGGTCACATCTGTCTCTAGTGCAACTGTGAGAGGTAAATAATGGCAAGAAGAAAGTGGGAAGAAGGTCTTCTCCTTGAGACATTATCTGAGGTAATTCCAGCATAGTGGGGAATCACGACATTCATGCGTCTCTATACACTGGAAATATGTATAAATGAGGGACTTGGAGAGACCTTCTGTCTATTTGGGAACATCTAGAACTCCTGCTAAATAAGACTCAGCAATTCATGTGGCAACTAGGGTGGTCTTGATTTCTAACCAATAAAAGAACCAGCCTCTTGATCTCTGGCATTTTTGCCATATCTGTTTCTTTCTCTTTTCCTTTTTCATTTTCCCAGACAAATGTTCAAACATACCCAGAAAAGCCTGTTCTCTTCCCAGCTGGCTACATCTCTGTGGAGAGAGTTTGTGGCCCTCTCCCATTTCAGGCCTGTTTGACCTCGCCTTCTAACCAGATGTTTCACTGGAGAACTTACACTTGGGAGAGCCTGGGTTGCATTCAGCTGATGGTGAACTCTCTGCCTCGGTCAAGCGGCTGTAAACAAAACCAGCCCAAGAAAAACAAAACCTTTCCTAAACCGAGTTGGCCAAGGACAGAACAGAATCTAGAGATGCAGATGGCTGTTAGCATGTTGATGAGGCTGCAGAGAGAAGTTCATCTGCCATCCCTGATTTTCAAGGATGGGTTTTACTTAGCTGAGGGATCATTTTGGGGAGATAATAACAATTGTTCCTCTGATTTCCAAAGGTCTGGAGATACTTGACACAGAGACCCTTTCCAGTCCTGCCCACGGTGCATCGTACTGTTTGCAGCTGTCTGTGCATTTGAGTGAGTTTCTGGCCAAGAGTATTTAGAAAGTGGTGGCTTGCTGGCCTGAAAGTCTCAGAAGAAGGAGTAAGAACAACACCACAGCAAAATGATTAGTCGAGGTGGTCCTTTCTTTTGAGAAGCATGTCACAGGCCTGGGGATGCTATTCGCATGGCACTTGAGACAGGCTTTTTTCCTGTCTTCCTCTCTTGATCAGGAGAAGGTGTGAGCAGAGTCTTCTGGAGTTAATGCTACCACAGGAGTTTAGCTTGTCAGAATGTTGTTCTTCAATTTGGGAAGTGGCCAGCTCTCAGAGTTCCTGTTTGACAGAAGATGCAGGAATGCTGATCATTAGCTCAAATGTGGTGAGAGCCTCACTTACATATAAAACAGCATGAAGTCCCATCATCCTATAGTTGTAGGAGTTGGGGGCTGCTGTCCCAGGCTCTTCCACCTTGGTTTGGACCCAAAGTTCAGATTTGAGAAGCCTTTTTCCATTTGTGTTGTGCTTGGCCAGGTTAGAGAAGTTGTGCAAACAGCCAGATTTGCCCCATCATCTCTAAACAGAACGAGTTCTTGAGCCAGAGCCCTTCTCTGGTGAAAGGGTGTGTTATGCCAAGCTGAGATCACTGGAAGAGGGATTCCTTGGCACACCAGTTGCTGCTGTACCAGGAAGGATGGAGGCCTGTGCCTGAGCACCGTACACACAGAATCATGTTGATATCCACATCAGAGTTTTCTCCTCCGCAAGGGTCAGGCTTGCTTGTCCCTGAACATCTGCTACCACTCAGCAAACATCCACAAATGCATTAAGATATTTATCCAATATTCTGTATTCCCTCAGAGGGAAATGTGCCATCTCCAGCTCCTACACTAGCTCCACTTTCTACAGCCAAGTACCAGCTCGCAGCAGGAAATGTCGAGGTGATCTGGCTACAGTCCATGGCCACTTTCTTCTCTGATCCATCTCCGGGTCCATAAATCATTTCTAATAACCAGTGTGCTCTTAATGCATCAGTTCTAATGTGGGCTAGATCTGTTTAACCTAATCTGAGTATTAAATCTGGTCACAGTGATATCTGAGCACCTGTGACTTCCTTGGAACAGCTAGAATTCAGGTCTGGGGAGCCAATGCCTTTTCCTGTTCATACTGTACTGACACATCCCTCCAGGGGAGATTAATACCCTCCAGAGATGGCATTAAGGTCAGTTACACCAAAGTATGGAAGAGATGAATGAGGCCAGAGGGCAGATACTCCTTTCAGATTCCCCAAAGAAGTTTTCAGATTTTCCAGACCCTACCTTCAGCATCTCTGTGAGACATTCTTCTTCTATATGAAGCTCTGGGGGTGGCATTCATTGCTCAGCCAGCTGGGCACAAGGTGAGAGCTGGAAAGAGGGGAGGCATCTGATAATGCTGTTTTGCCCTTTGTGCTTAGACTGACACTTCACTCTGTTTTAAACATCCACTTCATCATTCCTGCTGTCCAATATCCCATTATGGCCCCAGCAAGAGCTATTTTAAACCCTCGTCATTCATCGGGAGGCCCCTTCCTATTCCGTTTCTCTCTGTTCCTGCATGCATGCATGTGCATCTCTCCGCTGAGAAATCCCCCGCGCTAGCGGTTGTCGGAAAGGTCACGCAGGGATATTCACAAACAGCAGGTGTAAAATTAACAACTGGTGCAATTCCAATCATCTGGCAGGAAGGAAAACATTGGACAATAGGTAGAGCCAGGGTAAAGTTTCCAGCTGAAGGGCTCATTGCCTGATATAGGACGACAGATCGGTGGGCTGGGAACTCTCCTAAGAATGTGAAACCGATAGGGTATTAGCAGGTCCTCTGCCCCTCCAACACAATTGTTTTCAGCTTGCTCCAAAGTATTTGGAAATGTTACCGAGCAGGACGTGTGGGTGAGAAGGCCTTCTGCAGCCAATCAGCCGAGTAGATTTCAGCCCTCCCCTTGAATTTCAAGCTTTTGTTTTTCCTGATGGAAGGGAGGGTGAAACCTCCATGATGAATTTAGGGATCTTAAAGCATTTTGGATGAGTTCCTGCAGCACACTAGCAAGTGGTGCTCTCAGGGATTACTGGAATTGTGGAGAGATGGCAGGATGGTCGATATATGATTGATATGGTTTCTCACCCCTCATCATTTTTGTTAGAGGAACTGGTTTTAGCTGCATGAAACAACATGAGTGTCATTCAGTGGATCTTGATGGTCCAAGTCTTTTGACAATATGAATGGTAGATCCTGTTAGAAACTGACTGGTGTCAGCAACCAGAATGGAGATTTACAGCCTGTGGATGTACCCAAGGGAAGCTGGCAGCACTGAAGACAGCAAAGACAATGGAGAATGGAAAAAGTTGTTGGGAAGTTTGGTTTCAACTGGCGAGCTGGCTTGTTCTGAAATTATTAAAGAGTGCAGTAGCTGTTTCCCAGCATGGAGAAAGTGTTTGTCTAGAGGTTTCAACCAACATGTTGCCTTTCCTCTGCTAGAGTTCAAACACAGGAGGCTTGGCTCTATGAAGTAAATGTATGGGCATTCCCATCCCTCAAGAGTGTTATGTCAGAGCCTACAGCTATCTGACTTCTATAACCTCCTGCCCCACCCTCAAAACTGTCAGTTAGTGTGACATGACATCAGGTATCCTGTGGAAAATGCTACCACACCACAAACAGTACTCGTAGCCTCCTGTCTAACTTATGGTGTTCATCCTTAATTTAAACACATTTGGAGCAAGCTCCAGCCACCACAATATGATTAAAGCTGATAAAGTGCTCATGGGGGTCTCTAAGCCATTGTAGGTATTCCATTGCTCTCACTTAGCAGGGATCTCACACATGGACTGTGCTGACAAAGGCCGAGAGGAGGTCTGATAACGAAGCGCAAACCTGACACACGTTGTCAGCAGCACTGCCATCGCCAACGAGAGCAAGGGGGAGGACTGAAATTCTCCCCTTCAATTGGGCGAATCTGACACCTTCTCGTTCTCGGCTCCTCGTGGCTTGGCCACTTGACATTTCTAAACATTCTCAAGCAAGTTCACTGGAAAATGATCCCATGTCAGGAGATAGTGATGTCAAGGCCAATAACAGTCCTGGGGTCAAATCCTTCCAGTCCTTCAGGCAAGGACCTCAAGATTTGGCTCCAAGTCAATAATAAGGTCTGTCACGTCAACGATAGCTTATCATGAATCCCAGCACAAGCCATTCCCAAACAGAGTGTGTTCATTTGGTTTTCCATGCAGGAGAAGCTTAGCAGTTTCCAGAGGAGATTTCTCTCTTCCTCGCATGGAACAGTGATCAAAACCAGTGAGCTCGGAACAGGCAGCAGCACTTTACTGTAGAGGAGGAGATGGGGACTATGATAAATCTAAGAAATTATTCTTGTCCTCTCTGGAGTGGTGCAAACTGATCATTTTCAGCTCTGGAGATGCTAGGTTTGGGGTTGTTTCTTGTGTCCCCATCCATGTTTGAAATATTACCACCACTTGGCTGCCTTTGTTAGCGTTACAATGGCCCTCAGAAAGAGGGAGCTGGACACGCTGGGAATCACAAAGCTGAGTGTTGGGGAAAGAGATAGCAGGGATTTGACTGGCTCGTAGTTGTGCCGCAGCAGAAGAATGAATTGTAGGATGACATTCACTTTGCTATTGCATTATAATCCCGACAGTGAGCTGAGAATGATGCCACTGGAACGGTGTCCAAATTGGTAATTATCACCACTCCCTATTTTTAATTTCCTCTTAATAAGGGGAACAGTGGTCATCATCTCAACAATAATGGTTCTGTTCTGTCCTTCCAGATGTCAGGACGCTATAAAGCATGGCTGAACAAACACTGATGTCTCTCCACAGGCCTTTGTTCTGAACTGAAAACTCCTGTGCGACGCAGACCACTCAGACACACAGAGCAGGTACAAACCGGGGCAATACAGAAACTGCTGAACCCGCTCTTCTGTTGGCCTCGTTTTACAAGGGACAATTTGAATCATGGACTAATAAGGTGACTCGGTGAGTCAGTGGTAGAGAACAGATGCAGCTGTTCCCATCTCCCCATTTTTCTCTGTCAAATGGCCTTTTTGCTGTTTTCTATAAGGCATTTGACATGAGGTTCTTAAATGTGTAAGCTGATGTTCAGAATTGCTGAGTCCTCACTAGTTCCCCTCCAGGCAGTATGTAAAAAGGTATCTGTGGCGAAAGTTGTCTAGTCTTGAACATCAGCATCCACTAATGGTATTCTTCTTTAGAAACTGGGATCTGTTTTTGGACATGGACCCCAGTTCTGCCTGCTTGCCTAATCTGATGCACGCAGAACCAGCACAAGGAGAACTGCAGCAGATAGCCCTGGTTTCCTGAACTGCTATCTATAGCACCATGACTACTTCACACGCCCATCCTAAAGACCCACCTGACCGTAGAAAGTCCTTTGGCTTGGGGGTTTGGAGTATTGTTGTAAAAATTCTTAGCCAAGACTTTGTCCATGTAGCTTAGCTGAGGGACACTCTGCTTCTGAACAGCTCTTGAATGCAAAGAGAGTGGGTTTCTCATTTTGCAAAGCACTAATCTCCTGCTGGTTTATAGGAAGTTTCTGTAGGAGCTCTCTCCACTGAAGGTCAGGTTTCACATATCTTCTGAGATCCCAGAGCCAGGGTTCTGCTGTGTGAGGAAGCAGACGGAGAAGACTCTATGGGGTTAGCATCATCTGAGCAAAACAACGTTCTTGGCTCAGACAGCAGTTCTAATTATCCAGCACTCAGGCACTGAGAAGATTCAGATAAGAGGTCTCAGATTTAGCTCCTCTCTTCTCTCTGGAAGTTAATGTGCCACTTTTCCTCTGTTTTTTTTTTAAGTAGACAATCGAATCTGTGCTAGCACATTTCAAGTGAAATGGAAGAGATTGTCTCTGAAGAGAATGGGAAGAACCATTTTGGCTCTAGGGTGAGTTTTGGGATCCACCTGAGGCATGGGTAGCTGGAACTCCACACATATTATGCAGAAGCTAGTGAGCTTGTTGCAAGAGTAGCTGGACAAAACCCTACAGTTTTTTATATACAGGATATCAGACCAAATGGGTGGTCCTGTTGGGCCTCAAAGTATTTGAGTTCATGATATATGGATAAAACCTAACTGAGCTCCACCAGGGCTATTTATACACTTGTGACAATGCATGAACCTAGTCTCTGACTTCTGCCTTGTGTCTGAGTAGAGTCTATTGATAACGATGCAGTACCTGCAGTGTTAGATCATTTGAAAACCCTAATAAACTCTGCCCTATAGCTGCATCTGTATTGTCTCCACCACGATGAAGTGGTGCCATCACCAAGCTGATAGGAGCCGTCTCCTTTCCTCCGCTGGTGTATTTATACAGGTCAGCCACTCTAATATGTAAGCTCTCATCTCCTGGCAGTTTTCTCACAGGAGAGCTTCCGAATTTTCCTTCTCACTGCATAGCCACCCACTAACAGCCTTTCAGTCAGTCATCTGAATGCTCGTAGATCACTAGCATATAGCAAAGCCTTAAGGAGCATGTGCAAACCACCTATATATTAGTCCAACAGCACTGTGTAAAGGCTTCTCTTTATTTACTGGGATAGACAACTCATCTTTAGAAGAGCTTCTTCCTTGCTTCTAGAAGGTCATCAGTCCAGTTTTCAATCATGAGCAATGGCTCAGGATCCTGTTATGTTTCTGAAAGATGCCCATGAGCTAGAACTCACATGTTCTAGCTACTTGTAGTTACCTGGCAATGTCAGCAAAAACTTCTGCCAGCTCCTGACACCTGGTGTGAGCATTAGGCAGCAGCAAAGCTCTGCTTCTCAGAGTCTTTTCTACCTACCAGAGAGCTGATTGAATCTCTCCCCCTACTATCCCTTTGCATTACGCTATAGGGTGGAGAGGAAGCAATTCTCTGAATCTGTAACTCTCCTACCCTTTTTTTCCCACACAGCTTAACTGCCAGCCCTTGCTTGCTTCTGCTCCAGCCCCCTTCTGAGCGTGCTCTCATTAAGACCCCAAAGGGAGGAGGTGATGCTCTGAAATTGTCTTAATTGCTCTTGTTTATGCTGGTTACGATGGCAATAAGTTGCCGTGCAGAGGAGGCTTTCTTCAGATGTGCAGGTTCTCCATTGTTCTGTATTCTGAAGGATCATCTGTAGGCAGCTCCAAGTCATTTACAACAATAGATTAATATGAAGATCAGTAATACTGGGTGACTCACAGTCACACTCAGGCGAGACCCGCCAATCGCTGCGACCTGCCACCGGATTTGAGGGGAGGTTAAATGTTGCTGGTGTGTTCTTGCAGGGTGCTGAAGAGAAAATGTTCTGCACTTGCATGGTTTCTGCTCTCCAGGAGCTCCCCAAACATGAATGAAGGATTCATTTTGCTAGGGCAGGCGGTGACTGTTACACTCGCTGGAAAGCAGGGAACTGGAACAGAGTGTGTCTTTTGTCCAATGTAAATTTGCATACGCCAAAGTTTAATGGGTGTCAAGAACCCTGACTTTTAGTCCCTGATTTATCTGCCAAGCACTCTATCATCCCAACCCTAAATAGGATCTTTTATGTGTGTCGAGCACTACTTGTACTGTATCCCATTTGTCACCCCTGACAGATGTCAGAGAAGAGCTCCATCTCACAGGTTCTTCTCTAGACCTCTACAGTACAGCACCTGGGTCTTCATTTGGCAGGAACACACAGAAGACAATGTTAAGATACCTCATCTATGGCTTTATCCCTTCTGTTCAGACTGGGTTTCATGCTGGGACTGACTGCATTAGATTAGGGATACTTTGTTTAGTTTGTATTCTTATTTTTCTGGACAGTCCCAGTCTGCCAGATCAGTATCAGACACCCTACATCCCTCTGATCCAGCCCTTGAATCGTGACATCTATCCTTCCCCTACATTCTTGACTCTGGGATATATATGTTCCCTCCTGCTACAACCCTAGTAGTCCTTATTGACCCTGGATTCACCGTTCTTCTTCCATAAGCCAGGCACTCCATGCATCCCCTGCCTCTCGCACTCATCATTCTCCCTACTTCTCCCCTGCTGTCAGGATCTTATTCACCCCATCTTTCCTTTCCTCCATGCTGAGTGAAAGCAGAGATGCCGACTCCTGTATTTCCCTCTGTTTGGGAGATACCATATTCAAACAGGCAGAGCTGAGAGGAAAGCTGGGTTGTGCTAGAAGGGATTAACAGCTGTCATCAACCTGCTCTTGACTCTGAAGTCCATTACAGAGCTGGGTCAAGCTGCTGAAACTCCTTACCAGCTTCCTATTTGCTGCCTATTTTCAGTCCTTGGATGCTGACAACAGCCCCATAATTTCCAGTGTCAGGTTTGGTGCTTCATGTTACCATATTGCACGTACTGCAGCAGACAGACAAGTGGAGAAATACTTTCCAGCTGAGTGTGAAAAATTGCCGCGCTCAGTCCATAAGTAATGTGCTTCGTCGAGTCGGGCTAATTTTCCTCCCCATAGAAAACAGTGCAGTTTCTGCATAATTTTGTGCATTACAAAAACATCAGATCTCAAGAGCTTGATGGTGGGCCAGGCCCCAAGTGTGTCGCTAAGCAATTATGGAGTCCTTGCCTGTCTCAGGCTGAATAAAACCTCGAGGCAGATGCTGAGGACCTGACCCCTGATCAGATCTATGTGCTTTTCCATATTCATAGCACCAGAAGTGTGCTTAGACTGGGTCAGCAAAGGGCTGATTCAGTATCCTGCCTTATATATAGCCCCACAGAAGGTGCCTAACAAAGACTAGGAAGATAATTCTTCTATAAATATGTAATCCCTTTGGAAAAATAACTTACATAAATGGTTAGAAGTTCTATGTAATTAGTAGCCCTCAGTGGATTTCTCCTCCATAAACTTTTCCATATTCCCCTTAGGTTAATATGCATTGTTAGCCTCTTCAACTATGTGGGGCAAGATCTTCCCCAGCTGAACCAAACATTTCATTTGAACCCAAAGTCCCCCTGCTCCCAGAAAGTTCTGAACTACCAACCTTCTCACTAGCCATGGCACCCATCCCCAAAGATCTTGAATTTAGCTGTAAAGTTTGTCTATTTTCTCCTTTCATTCGATCCCACTCTCTGTGCCACAGTACAGTCACTGTGCTGGAAGGAGAAATGCAGAAGAACTTGAAGCTCTTTGAATGAAAGGAGTGCAAAGCACCCACATGATGTACTAGCAGTTGCCTATGAAACAGCTCCCTTGGAGTCCCCACATGTTGCCATCACTAGACGGTGACATCTCCCAAGTTTTGGAGCAGCCTCAGTTGCCGATCCAGAAGAGGGCAATGGTGACACATCCACACTGACGCTCTGAGACCAAATCGGCCAAGGACAGACACCTTAAGGATGGAGCCAAATAGCCAAACCACCTTGGCTAGCAAATCTGCATGTTCTTGTCTGTTTTGTGGCAAGCAGATTGAAGTGGGAGGCAGCTTTCAGCTACTGTCTCAGGTCAGATGGGACTGTCAGTCAATTGTTAATTATGACTCTTCTTCTTACTAATTTCTGTAACTTCTATCACCATGGCAGCTAACTGCCGTGGAAAGATTGAGCCAGAAAAAGGAGAAGACAACCAAACTCTTCATAGCAAGGGAACAGGAACAAGCTACAGAGGAGGGGGGTGGTGGAGGAAGAGATCTGTACGTTCTCTTTTAGGAGAGTCTAACGCCAAGCTCTGAAAGCTGGCCAGGCTTGGCTTTGTATGATCCTATCAAAGAGAGTCAAACCTGTGTTGTGACTGTGCTGAGAGCTCATGCTCAGCTAGCCTGGTCCCAGCGCATCGTGTGATGAACGTATGGGATCTGTTCATGGCACAGAAACCTGGGTGCTACGATTCTTCTCACTTTGTGCCAATTATTGGAAAACTGTTATTAGCACAGGCTTCGCTGCCCTGCCTTGACCTGGTCAGTCGATCAGGGTTAATCTTTGATGATGGCTACGTGTTTGCATAGGGAAGGAAGAGAACCTTGACAGCACTTTGAGCTCTGATTAATTTTTAAACTTCCTCCCTTTTTGCTTATTTTGTAGCTTTTGTCCTGATGCTGGATGTGTTCCTTCCTCGGTGTGTCACTTCCAGAGCAATACTGGGGAGATGAAATGCTGCTCAGCCATCACTAGGCATTCTACCTGGAGGGGCTGGAGGGAAACTCACCTGCTGGGCCCATACAGAGCCCAGGGACAACTTCCATCACTGCATCAGCTCACAGAAACACAGTGACACCGTACCTGAGTGCTTCTGTAACTTGGGCAGCGCAGCTTGCATGAGATCATTAAAACAACAGCCATTGTGTTGCTGTTTTGCAGCAAGACCACACAATTCTTGCTAAAATGACTGTCTCTGGCCCATTCAGCTACTTTCATTTCTGATTAAGCTTTCCAGCCTGTAGATATCTTCTCTCACACCTGTCTTACCATTTCCATTTAGAAGAGTTTAATTTAGAAATCCATTGTACCTGGTTCTGCACAGAGCGAGCCAATTTATTTTACATAATGCCTCAGCATTTCAGGGAAACAGAGTTGTTCTAAGTCCTTTCTGGAGGGAAGGATGGACTTGTCCTTCAGACATTGGTTTGAGATCCAGGGGAAGTGGACCCTGTTCTGACAGCGTTCACAGATTTCCTGAGACCTTTATGAAATCGCTCTGCCTTAAACCTAACTTCTGTATGTGGAAAATAATCGATGTGACAATGCTTGCCCTACCACTGATTCTAGGAGGACAAACTTACCGTCTAGATGGCATCAACGTTCTTGTGTTCTGTGCATTACAAAGAGAATAAGGAGCTGATTTCTGTGCTGAAGTGCGTAAGTGCAAGACAGGGATAGCAGGCAGGTGCAAGTCTGCTGAGAAGCAGCGGCACAAGACAGAGCTGATGGGCATTGCCCACCAGCTGCCAAGCTGCTGTCAGCCTTTTCCATCGGCATCTCGCCAGTGATGTGCAGGAGAGAACGAATCACTCCGTGGGTGTTCGCAGGAAACTACCCCCAAGTGCGAGGGAGAGGCACGGGACAACGCACACGAGGGGTGGTTTGAGAATCTATGTGGGTGATCTTCCCAGCAAGCCCAGGGGACAGGAGACTCCGTGATATGTCTGAGGAGGCACAAACGCCCCCCTCCTTGGCAGAGAACTCAGCTGGCAGGATTTGATCTTTTCACTCACTTGAGGGTTTCTGTTTGCTCACTAAATGCCCTGGACCTTGCTTTTCAAGGCCCTTTTAATCATAGTATCCTTCTGTTTTGTTGTCACTGCCACAGCAACATGTGAGTTTGAGAAGTTATGTGCAGGGGAAGATGAGTTTGCACTGAGATGTTGACTGAATTCTTTGCTGACCCCACTGGAACCAGTAGATCTGAAGACAAGTGCTCTCCATCCATGGAACTACAACCATGGGTGAACCTTCTAGTAGGTACGTTCCTTCCAGAGCTCTCATCACTATCAGTCAAGCTCTTCCCCACAAAACAGTAGCGGAGGAAGCTCAAGAATTATTGCTTTTTAATTTCAGCGCTGCCAGAGTCACTGACGTCCTCGCTAATCCTCTTGCGGCAGCAGGCTGCTAATCAAAAACTCTTTGCTCGCCACTTTGGCATCATTCTGGGAAGCCAACTGAGTGCAGAGATGCTCAATTCCTCCCCCTCCACACACCTTCCATTGTCTTCAGGACTGACAGCTCTGATGTGGAGCAGTGATATCAGCCAGCTGATGCTGTCAGGGCCTGGTACAATTGCACCGCAGGGAAAAAGGCGACTGGCTCTGACTCATCGTAGCCGCCTAGAGCTCAAGATACCTTGCACACGTGCAGTCTTCTGGCACCACTCATCACAGAGCAATGCAACTGTGCTGGATTCTGGATGCTGCCCTATGAGAGTTGACAGCAGGCCTTTGAGAACTCTAGCACTGGTGGCCAACTAGATGGCCAGGAATGCTTTGAGATGCTAGGAAAAAGCACAAGGGGGGGAAGAAAGGACTCACCTGCAGACCTCTGCTGATGGTTTTGGTGTGTACGGAAGAATAAAGGTGATGGGTTGGCTGTTCCTCTGCTTGACCTGTCTTCAGGGGTGTTTAGCAAAGCATTTGTGCAACTCCTGAGAGATGATCGATGACAGCAGCACCTCTCCTTCAGCCCTTCACGTGCCCATCCTTATGGAATGAGCTGAGCTGGAACTGAATTTCTGGGAGGTTCCAAAATGCAAAGGGTTCAGACTTAAAATGTCTGAACATCATCAGGAGTGCTAAGCCAAGATGGGAAGGACATTCAAAGAAGGGAAATTGGACTGTGATGTGAACCTCTGGGTGACCTTGAGGAAATTGGCTCAACGCTGCCCATCCTGGCCAGGTCAGCAGCTGAAATTTCCATTACTGCAGGTAGAAGCTCAGGGGTCATTTCTGTTTCATTTTTCACTTTTCCCCAAACATGACATTGAATGAGAGGCATTAGGAGTGTCTCCTATAAATAGGATCGCCCCTGTCAAAGCTGGTTAAGTCATACCCAGTGTGCCCATAAACAAGGTGCCTCTCAGATGCACTGTCTGGAGGGTGCAGGGGGGTATATGGGGAAGTTTGACAGCTCTCTCTTTGACTAGCTGGCATTGGGACACCAGCTGTTGACAAGGCAAACACCATCATCATCTGCAGCTCCCATCTGGAGGATGTGAGCAGTAGTGCAGGACACAGACAGTGAAATTGAGGGCCATTGCTCTATAGTGTAGCAGCAGTGAAGCCTCACGGTTACATTGTGAGAGGAGGTAGCTAAGGCATTGAATCACTTAGGGTGAGAAAGACCTTTAAGATCATCAAGTCCAACAAAAGTGCAGGTGCTGGGGCCTCATCAGGATTTAAATGCTTCCTTCTAGGTATTTCCCTGGTTCTACCGTGGAGATCTGGAATAATCTGGAAACCCTGAACTTTCAGTTGACTCTGTTTCCCTTGGAGGGGGCTGCAGTTTTCCTCTTCCTTTAGAGCTGCCCAGTTCCTCTTTAGCTCCATGAGAAGCAGCAGTTTCAGTTGCATCTATTACAAAGAGGCTTTGCCATGTAGGAAGTCAAGTGGGACTTGACAGTGAAGGCAGAGACACAAAGCAAAGCACCTTTGGAACAAGAGAGTGTAAGTGCTGCCCTGTGCAAGCTGCAGAGACATCTGGGTGGATGGCGATCTGCAAGGGACACCAGGGGAAAGCATCACAAGTGACATCCGGGTGAAACCTTGCAATAGCAGGAGCTGGTGGAGGGACCCTAATACCTCCTTTGCTCTCTCCATGCTTCTTCCCATCTCTTCACTAAACTTTGTGCTGCTCTGAGACTGGGGGCTGCAAGGAGCCTGTTCTGCTGAAGTGATGCAAGTGAATGCGTAGTGAAAAAAAAAAACCACAAGGCTTTTTAATATTTTTAAAAGAAATAGATCATTTCTGTGGTCTGATTTCCCCACAAGCAGTTGCATCAGTGCAGCTGAGGGGGTGGAAAACTGGAGTGGGGGCAGAAAAGCACAAAAACTTTCTCAGTTAGCGCTACAACTAACATTTTTCTGTGACTGGATGGAGACCGACAGCCACTTGGCCCTTCCAGACTTCAAGTGCTGCCTGGTTCTTGTGTGCGGAGACACATCCAGCCGAGCACAGAGGAGAAGTGGTTTGTCTGAAGCTGAACGGAGTGAAGCTTAGCAGGGGAGGAATCGCTACTTGTTCTGAGATATGCTAATTATATTCTGCATCCTTGGAAGCCAACCCTTTTCTATTCTGCTTGCATAATAGAGATCCTATAGCTTTTTACAGAGGTATAAGGGTTTCCCTCTGATTGCTCCTATACCCAGCAGCCAGTCCCACTGCCAGTCTCTACTCCAGAAGTATCTGGATGTCCGTCCCACATTCCCTGGAGGGCTGCTGAAGCACTTTGAACTCCTTGGAGATGGAAACCTTTCTAGAAACACGGTTAGAGTTACTTTAATTCCTTGCTGTTTGGGATCAAACTGAAGCCTGCTGCTTAATGGGGGATAAGTGGATGTAATGCAGTCAGTCAATAACTTCAAGCACACATGCAGAGCCCTTTGGATACTGATTTCCAAAAGGCAGAGTCTCCCTCACGAACCCTGCCACACACTGACTCAGCCCTGAGCCTTTTGACTTTGTTTTTCTTTCTTTACAAAGTGACTTGTACTTTAATTTCCTTCCCCCCCACCATACACCCCTTATTCATTTTTTTCCCACTTATTCATTCTTTTCCCCCATAAAAGTTTTCAGCCTGTCAAACGACTCTCCCTCTCCCTGTCTCTTTTCTCTTTGCCTTTTGCAGTGGGAGGAAAGATAATAATAAAAGGAGCAGTTTTCAAATAAAAAGCCCCACGTGTTACCTGGGAACTGTCTCTCAGCATCCAAATACCCACTGGGGCAGAGATCGCTGAGTCCCCGCTGTTGTTTTTTACCCGCCAGACACTGTTTGTGTGTTGTCACTCAGTGCTCCTGTCAGGTCTGTCACTCGGTACAAGCAGGACTGACTGGGCCGTTGTAAAATAGGATTTCCCTTTACACCTCCCTGCTAAGCTCTCTTCACTCTTTCCCTTCCTCCTGACAGGGGAAATTGCTGCTTCGGCTGCTGCTGTCATATTTCCCAGGCTGGTGGAAAGGGTTTGGGAGTGTTTGTACTCTCTGCCTTGTTGCTCCATAATCCACCTCATCTTGAAGAGCCCTTTAGTCCTTCCTGACATCTGAGTATGGAGGGAAGGAGTCAGTGATCCTGCCTTCCTCTCCCTGTTGGATCACTGCTCAGGGTAAAGCTGAGCCCTGCAGGACTTCTTCGTTCTCCACAGCCTCTTGGCTCATATGGGTTTGGGCCATCTTCTCAACAGCCTTACTGAATTGCTCCTACAAGGAGAAACTTGAAGGAGAAGGAACTCTAGACCAAGATCTTTCTGTAAGACTTAAGGACATGGCTCCCTTGGGCCTCCCAGATGAGGAGACACAGGAGATGTTGTCCCACACTGCCACACTCATTCCAGCTCTCTGGGAAACGATGCAGGCATGAACCCAAAACCTTCCAGGTAGATGGGATGTGACATGTCCCTCTCTGCTCTTCCCCAAGGTTCTGACTTGCATCCAACAGCCTGTTCTTTCACCAGTAGTAGGGGGTCAGAGGAATTCACAGATCTGCAGATACCAGCCTCCTCCAAGCTGATGGTCTTGCTTGGGCTGCTGCGAAGTAGAGCTGGAGACAACATGTGGAGCTGCAGCAGAAAAGCTCCTTTTTCTACCACTACTGGGTTTTGTTGACTAAAAATCCTTTCACTTGGCTGCTGGAACTGTGCTCTGGGACCGGGAATGAAGCATTGCTCATCCTGCTCACCCGTTCATTACATGAGTTTTGGGAATCTTTGTGAACAAGCCAAGAACATGAGAAATAGAAATTCCTCCCATTCCCAGCCCTGCCTGACACTGTACAGATCCTCTGTTCTTGGCTTCTTTCTCCCTCACAAAGCCTCAGAGAAGTTCTAACCACACACCACCCTGCCCAGCCTCTTCTACCAATTAGCAGTTACCCAGTTGGCCATGAATAATTCCATCAATTAGCCCATCTCTCGAGGATCTCTTTCCCCAGGTGCTAGCCGTGCCATTTTAGCACCAGGAAAGGAGCACTCAAGAGCTATATATACACACACAAGTGCTTGCATGAGACCTCTTTCTTCTTGCTGGTTTGATGGTGCTCCTGGCTTCAGCTGATCCACAGAGAGCTCAGGCTTAATCCCATATCCTTCTTGCTAGGAGTCCTGTGTCCTGAGCTGGCTATGCTGGCAGAGGAGAATCAGAACTTTCTGATGTCAGTCTTCTTGCTTTTTGTTGGAGGGAACATGTGAGGGTGGCAGGAAGGCTTTGAATACTGTGACCTGGCCAGGTGTGATGGATCCAGGATGGTAAGGAATAAGGTGTATGTGTTGCAGGGGAGACTTGTTCAATAAAAGATGTGTTTTCAAAGCAGAAGGAAAGTAGCAGGAACTAGTAGAAGAAAGGATGTTTTCAGCCCTTGAAGGGAATTAGGAGGAAGAGAGATCCTCTTTAAAGTGTAAAATGGTGTCAGTAAGAACATGGTAGTGTTATTCCTTTGATGAGAGCAGTTAGCTGAATAGGGGAGAACTTGCAGGTTATCCCAGGTAGAGGAGAAACTGGCAATAGAGAGGAGCTTCCTTTGAAGTGCACTGGTCCTGCAAAGAAAAGACATGCTCCTGCTCTCCTGAACTCTGCAGGAATCAGAAGCAGGGGATGGGGCCGTGCTCACAGTTCTGCCCTTTTTTGTCAGTGCTCAGCATAGAAGTCTCTGTCCCTGTCTCTGGACCACAGTCTCAGAGCCCTTCCTGGCTGAGGCTCAAATTTCCCTCCTGCCTTTCTCCCTTTTCCATGGTTTCTTGTGTTTATTTTCCACGGCTTTGTATTTAAGACATCACCTAGCAAACTCTTTCAAGCCTGTCCCTGGGTGTATAGATATACCCTTGGATTTTGCCTTGTTTGAGGTGCACAGTGCTGCTGGTCTGCTATCTTCTATCAGTGCCTGCTCTGGTGTTAAGGAGAGCCATGGGAACAAGATCAGGACACAGGAGGAAGAGAGAAGGTAAGGGGATTAGCCAGGACATCTCTGTGTGTCTGGGAGCTCTTCAACTGGGTGATGCTCTTGCCAAGGAAATAAGGAGAGACTGCAAGTTGGGGGTACCCAAACCTGAGGTGGAGGACAGTGAAGGGGAAAGGCTGTGATATTCCTTCTGCTTTTTGTTCTTGCACCCTCCAGCTTTCAGTTCCTGATGCAAGCAGGGCAGCCCCACTGCTACGAGCGGAACTATACCTGCTTCCATCAGCCAGAAAGACACGTGTGTGTGATTTGATGCTACGCTCCTACTGCCCACATAGTTTCTGAAAGCTTCTCCACTGTGTCTCTCTTCACAGGGCCACAGGAGACAGGGTGACCAGCTATTTCCCTTAATGCTAAAGGAACCCAAGAAACCACGTACCCAAATCCCACGAGCAAGCTGGGGGCTCTAAACTAAAGCAGCCAGGCAGTGCATGTGGTTCTGTGCAGGTGACACAAAGGAAAAGCACAGTGGCTGCAAATTAATTACCGTTAACGATGCCACCTTCCTGCAGAGCACAGCAATTTCTGCAGAGGGCACAAGGCTTGGTTTTGTCGAGAGCCCAGCCTGTAAAGATGCCTTCTGGCATCACTGTGCCGTCCGTGAGCCCATATGTTCCCAGTGGGAGCCACAGAATCATCAGGCAGTGCCGGATGGAGGCATGTTTTTGACTCATGGGTCAGAGGCTGTGCAGAGAAGTCTATCGTTCCCAGTCACTTCTTTAATTGACACAGTGAAAGAAGCCACATCTTCCTGCCCGATTCTGACCGGGTCGGTAATTGAATTCGCCTCAACATCTCCGCTTCAACCCCCTCAGGGGCCCGTTGGCTAATGATGGATTTTTTCTCGCCTCAGGAATTGTGCCTTGCTCACATTCCTTTTGTTTAACAGGATCTTGTGAGAAAGCCGATAGCTGTAAATCTCCCACCCCCCCATTTCCTACCTTTCCCAAAGATGCCTCATGAAGAAAACTGTTTGGACATTAGCGGAGAACCAAGTGAACTCTGTGGATTGAAAACCAGTGCAGCTTCCCTGTCTTTTGTTCATTCATCCTTTCTGTTTGCTCCTCTCGGGTCTTTTGTTTCTCCTTGCCAAAACTGCTTGCGCACACTTCACTCAGGATCTAATGAGACTGTTTTAGAAACTGCAAAGCTGAATTGGATCCTTCTTTCTTTTTCCCCCCCCACACCTCGAAGTGCAGTGTCTGTTTAACCTTTCTCCCTTGGCATCTGTCTCTGCTGGCAACCTATTTGCAACTCCTGTGGTTGCAAAGAAGTCTAGTGCTGACTGAGTTTAAAACGGGGGTTGCTGGGGACGCAGGCAGGAGTATGTGATACTCTGTAGGGTACAATTTCAGGCTGGCTACAGGGGAGCAGTTACTCTATGGTCTGACCTAGCCTGGTCTCTCTGAGCCCTGCCAAGCTGTAGTGGTTTTTCATTGCTCCTTGAAAGGGAAATGTCAGCATGAGAGAGGACAGGGGTGGGCTGTTCTCCAGCTTCTTTATCCTCTTCCAGTCTCCTTCCCTCTCCCCACAGCCCCCCACCTTTTGTTTTGGCATTCCTATACCACCGATGACTTGTTGCTGCATTAAAATTGTCAAGTTGTCATGACAGAGATCTTGGGGTTTCTGAAACTCTTGGATCCTGTTGAACATCCCTGTTAAACTTCGCCCTTACTGCTGCGTGCGGGGAGCTTCCCACGCAGACCAAAGTTCGGTCCCCAGCCCACCGGTTCTCCTCCACAGGCAGTGACGTATGAGGCTCTGCACACAGGAGGCGGTGATGGGAGGGTGTTTGGGAGAACATGTCTCTGAAGCAGTGACTGTTTGGTGAACGTGCAGAGTCAAGTGGATCGGGTTTGGTGGTTAACTGGGTGGGAGTGTGGTGGTCTCCAGTCGCTGCTTTTGGAGAAAGACCACCAACCCTGCTCCTTGTCCCTTCCAACCACAGCTGGTGATGGGTGGGAGGAAAGAGCAGAGAGGGCAGTCTCTCCCTGACCTTCTCCTTGGTGATCTGCTTTGCCTGGGTACAAGCACGAGAAGGGGTGAAGTTCCCAAGTTTTGTAGGAGATCTGGGTCCATTGTACATGATGCTTCCCTTGAAGGACTAGAAAGCAGAGAGCTTTTTCCTTCCTTCTCTTCACTCTGTGACTCTCCCACAGTTTCAATAAGTTTTTCTGATTTGTTCTTTTGTTCCACAGATGCTGTCAGGTCTACTCTACTCTTCTTCATAGGGATCCAGAGTCACTGCCCAGATTTTCTGGAGCAGGAGAGGCAGGAAGATGCTCACACACATCTAGGAAGACTCTATGAACCTCAGGATGTTGCTTCCCATCTGCCCCTGAGACTGTTAAATCAGTACTTTCACATGATGCTGAGGCTGGTTACACCTAGGACAATAGAAATCCAAGCACCTGCCCTGACTGGTGAGAGCAACAGCCTGATCTCAATGTGCTGAGACCTCTGTAGCTGGTAGCAACAGTCCTGGAGGCAGGGACAGTCATAGCAGCATGTGCTTGTGTCCTGCCTCCACCCGCTGTGAGGAGGAGGAGATCCTTGTTGTTAAGTTGTGCTGAGACATCGGTGCAATCGTTGGTTTAGACAGATTTAAACGCTTGTTTTCTATTCACAGTCTCTTACTTTTCCAGGCCTGGCAGAGAGCAGGGAAGAGTCATCTGCAAGTGGGAGCTCAGATCAGTGGGAGCAGGACGGTTACCCTGTGTGTGTACAGGATTGTTCTCACGCCCCACTTCCTTTGTGGACAGAAAGAAGAGTTATCAGGAGCCTGCACCTGCTTCCAGCTGAGGAGAGGAAACACTTCTGGAGGGAGCAGGGGGTGGTGGTGGGTGTCTCGGGAGTCCGGGAAAGATCAGGGCACTGTTGGACTCAGCATGGAAGAGACTCATACTGCAAGCTTGTGCTCGGGGTGGTTGGAAAAATCATTGCTGTCAGCAGGACAGGACTCAGAACTGAAGTCATCACCCTGCTGATTTGTAGAACTGAGCTGCTGGTGTATGTGTGTGCTGCCCCAGGCCACAGAGGACGTGTTCCCCAGCCCATGGGTCAGCAAAGGCTGCAGATTCTCTCCTTGCACTACCTGCTGTCAGACTGCACACAAGTGAGGAGCACTTCAGCTGCTCCCACTGCCCTTCTACCTGCTTTTGGGTGCAGCTGGGGCTCCTGGTTCCATCCTACAGCAGTGCTTTACTCCTGGGAAGTGGTCGTTTCTGTCCTGAGTCTGTCCCAGAGGCTCTGCAGACCTGAAGTTAATGTCCAGACAGCTAAGCTGTGTGGCCTGAGGGAAGGGAGGGCAAATACATCTCAGTGAAGGGGTGACTGTATTAGTGTGTGGGGAAACGATTTAAATGGGGAAAATGATTTAAAGGACTTAACTGGGGATGTAAAGTGAGTTGGTGGCAGAGTGGAAGGCTCCTAATGGGTGCTTTCCCCTGGGTTTGCTATCCTTTTGTGAAGGCAGGATGTGCTGTTTGGAAATGGTACATTAGCTCCGCACTAAGAAGCTTCCTAGAGGTGGGTGGGGAGGAAGAAGGCAGGAGATGGAAGGGAAGTACTACAGGGCAATGCTGAGAGATGCAGTTCAGAGGATCACACTGGACCTGGACTCCCCTGAGGCTGTGGGCATGATCAGGATCCTGGACCCTTCAGCACAACGAGCTGCTGACTCGGCAACAACCTCAGCCCTTCCTTAACGCTGTGTCCTTGGAGGCACCTTCCCACGAGAGGAGCTGGGCAACAGCAGAGTCAGGTTCCCCCCACCCCAGCGCAGAGTAGCCAGCAGCTTTGCTTACCTAGGGTTAAATCACTGCCTCGTTGGAGCCCTCGAATTCAGTCACCACCTTGCTGGATCGATACTGTTTTCCATGATGCACTTGTGACACTAAGTCTGGGAGATGGATTGATGCTGGGAGGCTGAAGCGTGGCAGGGGAGCTCCAGTTAGACCCAGTGCTGGGCAGGGTTTGTTACTGGGGGGGAAAATAGCAAATTTCCATGGAAAGCAGCAGCTGATGGCAGAGGCAGGAGGGGTGGTGGAGTGGGGACACAAGGACAGTGTCTGTATCTTCTGGCACCTCGTGGAGCTTCTTGCTGGACCCCACTGTAGACTAGCAGGGGGAGAAGGTCCTTGTCTGTGAGAAACGTGTGGCAGCAGTGATCTCCTCCAGGTATCTACACTGGGAGCTTGGGCTCTATCCCTCACCCCACTCTGTTGAGGCTGTGAGAGGAAAAAGCCAAAGGAGCAGCTCCCTCAGGGGGATCACAGTGGTCTGTGGGTGTCTGGGGCTGCCTGATGCTATATTGATAGTTTTGAGCAGGAGCTGCAACCTTCCCACCCCAGCAGCCACCATCACAGAGGCTCCCTGTCCCTGCTGTCCATGAGGGAGGATGGCCCCTATGCATGGCTGGAGTATGACCAGAGGGCCTCCACCCTAGCTGCCTTGAGCCATCTGGAAAGATGTTAACTAGGGTCTGCCAGGTGTCTGGGATACAAGTGAGGAGGCCCAGAGGTTTGAGATGAGTTGTGGGGCAGCTTGGGACCCTGGGTACCAGGTCACTGTGCTCAGAGCTGGAAAAGCTTTATGGCCAGAGCAAGACCTGGCATTCCCAAGTCTGAGCCCCAAGGATTCTGTCCTTCCGTGAGCTCCCTGTGCAGGAAGGCTCATAGTGGACATCTCTGCTCTTTCCAGGTGTGGTTTGGACTAGGGACCACACACCTTGTCCCAGCCACTCAGATGCCAGGGCTAAGGTCACCAACTGTATCCCACCTCCCTCACTGCTGAGCCCCTGGGACCACCAAGCAGATGATTCTGTGGTGCTGAGTGCTTGTTCAGCTGGCCAGGAGGAGCAGGCAGAGCAGCTGGGTGGGTGGTGCAGAGCAGGGGATACAACCCTGTTCCTGCTGCTGCAGCTGAACACCATGCTGCTGGGCAACAGAGAGAGGAGTGGGACCAGTCTGCTGGGTGAACAAGGTGAGTTTAACCCTTCCAGGGGAAGGTTGGCTTCTTCAGAGCCTTCTACAGAGCCAGCACTTCCCATGGAGCAGAGAGGGAAATTCAGAAGAGCAATCACAGCCCTAAACCCACTCATCACCCCCAGACTCAGACCCCTCCTGCCCACAGGATGCCCACATCGCTGCCAAACCAGGATTCCTGTGTACTGGCTGTATCTTCCTTCTAATCCTGAAACAGGGCAATTTATTTGAGATACTTGGCACTAAGAATGGGATTTCTCTCTGGGCATGGCCAGAGGTGAACCAACCAGCAGCTGCAGCAGCCTCCAGTCTGGGCAGGGGCGGGGGGAGTGGGTACTGAGGCAACAGGTTGCTGCCAACCCCAGGATATGAGGTTGGGGGGTGAGTGGGTGCTTCTGAATAAAACTCTAAGGGCAATGGGAGAAGGGCAAAGCTGATAGTGCCCCGAGTAGCTGTGGCAATGAGGTGACACCTCCACTTGCTCTCAGTTATTTTTGAGACTCATTATCTCTGGCTTGCTTAAGAAACCTTGTTCTTTATACCCTAAGAGCCCTCTGGGAAGCTGGAGTGTTTCTGCAACCCAAATGTCTCTGATCTGCCTCCAGCAGCGATGGATGAACAAGTTCATGGAGCAGGACCTGTTGTGAGCAGTGGGGGCTGCTGACCTCTTTGGGCTGAAAACATCTGATGGAAAGGTGAGAGGAAGGAACAAACTTTCATGTGGTTTTAGTTTATGCAGAGAGCAGTTCCTGAGTGGATCCTCACCCTGGGTCTGGAGAGCAGGGAGAGGGCACACAGCTCGTGTCCGTCCTGCTAGAGCAGGTATGACATAGAATCGTAAAGGTTGGAAGACACCTCCAAGATCATCCAGTCCAACCAACAACTCAACCCCACCCTGCCCACTAAACCCTGTTCCCCAGGGCCACATCAGTGTGTTTTTTGAACCCCTCCAGGGATGGTGACTCCCTGCCTCCCTGGGCAGCCTGTTCCAACCCCTGAGCACTCTGTCAGGGAAGAGATTGCTCCTGATGGCCAACCTGACCCTCCCCTGCAGCACCCTCTTGTTCTGTTGGTAGTGATTGGGGAGAAGAGACTGACCTCCACCTCTCTCCAACCTCCTTTCAGGTAGCTGTAAAGAGCACTAAGGTCTCCCCTCAACCTCCTTTTCTCCAGACTAAACAACCACAGTTCCCTCAGCCCTGTTGAGGCAGAGAACTGAGCTCTTTGTTCATCTCTGCCCTGCTACAAAGCAAGAGAAGAGAAAAACACTCCTGCCGAGTGCAGCCAGAAATAACCCAGGCCTCCAGCAGCCAAAAAGCTTCCAAGGGGAAATTTTAAAGTGCTGGGAATTTAGCCTCTCAGCCTGTGGCTTTGGACTCCTCTGCTGGTGTAATGTCCCGGGTAGCAACAGGCAGACCCTGAACACAGCCCTGCTCCTGGTGTCTAGGAACCAGCACCTCAACAGGGACTGGTTTGCACCACAAGTCCCACTCAGCTCGTTTTCTTTGCCAGCACCATCACAGCTCCTGCCTTGAAAAGGACCCTGCGAGGGTGCTTCAGGGTTTGTGATGCCCCAACAACCCTCAAGAGCCCTTTGGCTCAGTTCATTCCAGAGACGTGGCCACTGTGCAGGGCCAGCACCTCTGCTGGTGAGGCCAGAGTTTGGGTTTGTGTAAGGGGAAGGCAAGAAGGATGAATAAGCCTTGGCACTCTCATTGCCCACGGGAGGGAGGAGTTTGGGGCAGTTAAAAACAGGCTCTTGCTGTCTCTGGAAAGGACAGTGGATTCCTGTGCTATCCAGATGGGATTTGAGTCACACCATGAAGGAAACGGTCTCTCTGAAGCACATGTTAGAGGTTGCAGGGAAGATAAATGTTGCTTCATCACTCTAGCCCCACTGTTCACCTACAGGGATCTCCTGGGTAGCTTTTCCATATGTCAGCATCTTCTCGCCACCCCAGAGCAAGGGCATCGTGTGGCAGATGCTCCATGGAGGAGAAGAAAACACCTTGTTACGCAGCAACAGCTCAGCTCCAGCTCCTGGGGCGGCTAAAGCCTGCTTCATCCCTTCGCTCAGGGATGTAACCCAGGGTATTTACTGACTTCCAGCTTCCACAGACAGGCTGCAACCTTTGGAAACCTCCAGCGCCCTTGCACTGTCCCTGGAACCCTAACCCGCCCCTCTGGTGCAGGACCCCAAGACGGTGTAAGCTAAGTGGTTTAGTCCCCAAGCAGGAGGCCACCGAAGACCATGGCTTTGCAAAACAAGATCCCAAGATGGATACAGGATGAACTATTTTAAGTTTTATAGGGGGCATTTTCCCTTGCCAGGAGCTGGAGTATAGAGGACCCGGGTACCATCTGCCCAGGGGACTGGTGAATCATCCTATTTTTCCAGTTAACCGCGTTTGTTTGCTTTGGGAGATCTCCAAGTTAAGGGGGAAGAAAAAGAAAACCCAACCCGTGGATCTTTTCCCACACAATAAGAAAAATGCCTCTTCTTTCGGGTTTTTTTCCTTTTTCTCTCTTTTTTTCTCTACAAAACCCAATGTCAACTCTGCTTTCACTTAGCAGTGGGCTGGATAAAAATAGGCAGTGAAGTCATGACGCCTTCAGAAGAAGAACCAGGTATGGCCTGGAGGGAGAGGGGGGGGTGAGTGAAGTCAGGCTTTGGGGGGAGAGGGGCAAATATCCAGCGTGAAGGGGTTTTGAGAGCCGATTGCCCCGCTGCCTTGTGATTTCCCTGGCATGCTGCTGGGAGAAGCAGGAGGCTCTTTGGTGGATGCACCAGAGTTCAGGCTGTTGCTCATGTGATGCGGATGGGGCCATGGCCCAGCAAACACCAGGAGCTCTTTGCGAAGCCGAGGCGCTCGGAGCTCGAGGCACGCTGGAAGTGAAGGGTAGCAGCAGGGAAGGGGAGCCAAGGCGTTGTGCTCCTGCTTTCTCCAGGACCATATTGGTGCAGCCTCCTCTCTTGGTTTTCTGCTCAGATCTGGTTTTTAACCCTGTTTTAGCACCATGCCAGGCTGTGAGCACGCTGGGCTGTTGGGAAGGAGAGTGCCTGTGAGGGACTTTGATGTCCCCAGCTCAGGGTAGGGGTCCTGGAAGCCATGTGGCCACCTGGAGCATGAGGAGGTGCAGCTGATGCCCAAATCTCCATTCTCCTGGCTCCTGTAACAAAGCCTTCACAGGGCTTTTTATGCAGGGTCCAAGCATGTCCTGAGCTCAGCCAAGCTCTGTGCTGGGGTGGTTGCTGGTGAAGATCCTCTGGGGTAGAATCACTGCTGTATTTTTGCATCACAGGAGAAAGCAGGGAATGTGAAGGCAACTTTACAGCTCTCCAAGGGAATGTGAAACCCAGCACACTCCAGGGAAATCATGATTTCACCTCACAGGGTAGCTTGTGTCAGACCTATCCCATGGTGGTGCTGAGGCCCTGGAACAGGTTATCCAGGGAGGTTGTGGCTGCTCCATCCCTGGCAGTGTTCAAGGCCGGGTTGGATGGAGCTCTGGGCAACCTGGGCTGGTGAGAGGTGTCACTGCCCTTGACAGGGGGTTGGCACTGGGTGAGCTCTGAGCTCCCTTCCAATCAAAAGCAGTCTGTGATTCTATCAGGGTTGGCAAAGACCTTTAAGATCATCAGGTCCAACTGTCCACCCTACACTCTCCAACCACTACCTCATCTCCTCAAACACCCTGGCTGTCCAGTTGTTGAACCCCTCCAGGGATGGTGTCTCTACCCCCTCCCTGGGCAGCCTCTTCCAAGGCCTCCCCACTCTTCCTGAGGACAGGTTTTAGTTCAGATCCAGTCTGAACCTCCCCTGGCACAGCCTGACCCCAGTTCCTCTGGTCCTATCTTGATTGAGTGCTGAAGAAGACCCCATATCAGTCCTTCCCAGCCCTCGTTGCAGTGGAACTCCTATGTCTTCTTGGTCACCACATGGTTCTACCTTGGCTGCTGCCAAAGCCACAGCTGTGGCATCAGCTTTGTACCCTTGCCATCAACTTTCAGACTTCCAATATCCAGGAAACAAGGTGAGGGGATATTTTGCCCTTCTACTTAAAACAGATAAAGCCTTCCAAGAGAAAAATAATCCCTCTGCAAACCAGCCTCGCCCATAAGGAAGGAACCTTCCATCAACAAGAGAATTCATATGGTGGGAAAAAAAACACCTCCCTTTGCTCCGCAGCAAACACTTCCACCCGCTCCTGGACGCTGAGCCACAGTCTGTCTGCAGCAGGAGGCTGGGGAGGCACCAGGGGAAGATCTGCATTTCTCCCCGCTCAGTCACTGGAACGAGCATTATCGCTGGAACAATGGGCTCAGCCCAGAGCCGCCCTGCCAGAGCGGCCTCGCTGCAGCGCTCGCTCCCAGGTTTATTTTTGTCCAGGCTTGGAGCGGGTTGCGGGGATCAGGTGACGGTGCCCAAGGAGCGGTTGGCATCGCCTGTCCTGCTGCACAGCCACAGGAGTAATGAGCAGGCTGCACTCTCCTTAATGGATCCTCTTCTCATCACTGAGCCCACTCCGGGAGCCAGTCTGTGGGAGAAGGGATGTTCCCTCTCAGTGTGGGGACAACCGATGCTGCTGCTAGCCCTGGCTCTCAGAGCTTTGCAACTTTGTCTAGGGAATCAACACCAGTGCCTGAGGTTTGGCACTGGGTTTAGGATCTGGAAGCTTCTCATGCAGTCGAGTCATGGGCAATGGGGACTGTGACAAAGAAGATGGGCAAAGGACTGTGGCAGAGCCAGGGCAGCCCAGCTTCCTGAAGACCAGGGCAATGCCTCCATCTCTGAGTTGGCCACCTTTGCATGTTGTTTACATTCTGGACTGTGTTTGAGCAGTGACTGAGAACCCAGTACGTTCCCAATGCCCACGTGCTGTCCATCCCAGAAGAGCTGTCGGCCTGCCCTATGTGGCTGAGATAACCTCTGAGCTGGCTAGTGTGGCAGCTTGTCTTGGACACAGCGACAAATGCTGAGGGTCCCTCTGAGGAAACTTGGGATTCTTGGTGTCTCCAGAAAGCACCATGACTCAGGGGCTTGGAGCAGGTGGTGGGTTCATGGTCCTGCCCAGTGACAGGGTATTTCCTCCTCTCCTTTCTCTCCGTGCCATGGGGGTGTGATGCATTCCCAGTGGCAGTGGTCAGCTGTGCCAGGTTGCCAATCAAGCCACTTGGAACTGAACCTCCCAACCTTTGCTACAAACCAACCCAGCCAGCCCTGGACCATGACACCTTCAAAGCCTTGATGTGAGGATGAACCCATTGCAGACGGGCCATGGTCCTGAGCAGGGGTTTTAGGAGCTAATTCCCCCTGACCCCCAAATAGCCTCTTCCAGCAGGACCTGGTGAAGCTGCTACTGCAAGGGACCAACCTCAGGCTCTGTGTGAAACTGTCCCAAGCAGCACAGCTTGGGTTCAGTTCTCTGGGAGCATCGTGAAGGTACCACAGGGATTCAGGGACACCCTGCTGACCATCTTCAGCCACACAGGGAGGGTCACGTTGCGCACAAGAAACCATCTCAGCAACATCCTCAGCCTTAGCAGAGCCCTTCCCCAGAAGCGAGTGTGGCCACTGCTGGCAGGTTCACCCCTGTTTTTCTCAATCAGCTGGAAGACATCTGCATCCCTGGAAGTTTTATTTCCCAGAGGACTGTGAAGAGAGAGAAGCCTGGAGTTAATCAAAGCCTGGAGAGTGCACAGGAGCAGCCATGGCTGGAGGAAGCTCACAGGGCTCCTGTGACAGGAGATAGAGCTGCACTGGGGGCTGAGGAGATGGGGCTTGCAGAGGACTGAGGGTTTGTTCAGTGGGTGGCACTGTGAGAATTTGAGGACCAAGACCTTAGCTTTTCAGGTGCAGGATGAGGAGAGGGTTCAGTGTGCTACAGCTGGGGGGCCAAGCGCTGCTAGAGGCATGTGTAGCATCACCTGATATGCACAAGGAGTCCTGAGACCTTGTCCTGTGACTCCACACATGGGGTCCAGCCTGATTTCAAAGGGAGTCGAGTGCTGTGTGCCAGAGGCTGGGACTCACCCGAGTCCCAGGGGTATTCAAACTGCGGTCTGTGAGCAGCACAGTGCCAACGTCATCTTCCGTGGGTCAGGCCACCCCACAAAGAATCCCTCTTTATATAAATCCCAGCACATGATATAAGAGTGGACGGAGCCTGTGCTGCCCCAGCAGGTCATTTCAGGCTTGGCTGAGCTCCTTTCCTCTTGAGGGGCTCTTTGCCAGCATCGCGGAAATGGCACCGGTGGGATCTGCAGCCCTGGCACAGTTCTGGCAGTCGAGGACCAGCTCGGAATCAGCAAACCCCTCTTGCAGCAGGAGGATGAAGATGGACAGTGTGGGAGCAGCTCCGTCTGCCAGCCCAGTGCCATTGTTGCCAAGAGGAAGGCAGCGGCACCCAGACCCACGGTGGGAGCTCATGACTGAGTTCTCGTGTGCCACAGGGACGCACTGACGACCCCGGCCTGGCGGGCTGCTCCCTGTGGTTTCCATGGCTTGTTGTCATGTGCACGACAGATCATTTATGTCAGTGCTGGGTCTCCCGGGACTGCTGTATGCCTGGTGCTGTATGGAAGCCTATGGACCCCGCATCGAGTCTTGTGGCTCCAAGGGTCAGACTCTACCAGAGTGTCCCCTGGATCGCTGCTTGGGTATCTTTGATGTTGAGATCAAAGAGCCTGTGTTCATCCACAGGGCTGGAAACACTCAAGAGAAGAGGTGCAGGCACCGAGTACCGTCCCATCAGCACAACCCTCACATCTCTGCGTGGAGAAAGGGCACAACCCACAGAGAAGTGACATTATGGACCTCACCCGTCCGTCTGCCCATGGGGAATATTCCCGAGTGCTCTGCTGGATGACAGTCTGTGGATGCTTATCCTGTAGGAGTGAGGTGTGCTGGGTGTGAGCCGTGCCCAGTCCTGCTGCAGACCCTGGTCACCGGGCTGTCATGGCCAAGGCCACGTGTCTTTCTCTGCTGATTAGGGAAAGTGTCAGAGACCTTGCAGCCTAACGCTTTCCAGCAGCCAGGACTGACAGGCCAGGGCTTCTCCTGTCACTCTGCTGGTGTTTCACTAATTGCAGCTCTCCCTAATGAAAAGCTGGTGATGAAGCTCTGGCAGCTGCAAGCCAGGTCCCTCAGGTGAGCCCTGCGGCAGAGGCTGGGCAGCAGGCAAGGATGGGGTCATCGCTGGAGCAGCACAGTGAGCTGTGGCTGAGTGTCAAAGAGGAGCCAAGTGTCCAAGAAATGGAGGAGTGAGATCAGAGACAACCTTACCAGAGCCATGGGGCAGCTGGGGGGTGCTCCAGCCCTGAGCTATTGCTCTGAGCTGGAGGGAAGTGCTCTGTGCCAGCTATAGAGTCGCTTTCCAAGCGGCAGTGGTGAGGCTCTGCCATCCACACGGCTCTGGGATCTGGGGCTCTGCAGCAGGGGCAGCAAATCCCACAGCAGAGTTGTGTGAGCTGGCAGCACTCTGCCTCTCCCAGGGGAAAAGAAGGGCCAGCTCGCTGCCAGGCACAGAAAACAAGACGAGGTGAAAGCTGGATGGAATTCAGAAGCTCGGTTTCCTGTTGGCTTGTTGGTTGCTGAACTATCGGCTCCTTCTCCTTCCGAATTCCCATGTGAGGACAACAGGGGCTTGGTACAGGTATGTCTTCCCATGGCACAGTAATTCTGCAAGCAAACTCACCCTGAGTGAGCAAAGCCAGGAGGAGCATCCACGTGTCAGCGTGAACGTGTGACGGGCTGGTTTCACTGAGAACTTCACTGCAACGACAAACTCACAGCCAACAGTGACGTTTCACCCCAAACTCCTCTTCAACCCAAGCAGGAGCCCTGCTCTCTGTGGAGCTGGGGAAAATCATAGCATCATAAAAAGAATGATTCTGTGATTTGAAGTAAGAGGACTCAGACCTTTCCATACCTGACTGCATCCTGCTTTGAGGTTCATGAGCCAGGGGGGTGTTTGTACGGCAGGAAGGGTGTCGGTTGAGGGTCTGATAGATAGAGGTGTTGTCACCTAGAGAAGCCAGAGATGGGAATGGAGACCCTGCATTGCCCCAGGGGTTGCTACAGTGAGATCTTGGGGGGACTGTGTGGCACCCACTCCGGTGGGACACTGGAAGAAGCAGAACAGCCCAGTCTCTCTGTGGGGCACAGGCATCTGCCAGGTATCAGGAAGGATGTTTTGGAGAGCATCTCAAAGCCTTCAGCATGATGCATCTGCCTGGGGAATTGGGCAGGAATGAGTCCACAGCCGGAGAGAGCGTGCAGATGGCTCATGGCTCAGTCTGTCTGCTCTCACTGGACTAATAATACCCCTGGGAGAAGGTCAGGAGGGCAGCAGCAAGGGCAGCTCCCATTACAGGCTGTCACACATCATCTTATGCTGCTAAAGCCTCCAGAAAAGTTTTGGAATATCTTGAAGGAGAGCTGGTACTGCAACCTCTGTTCCTTTACTGGGCTTCCAGGGGAGGCAGGGATGGTGTGGAGCAATGTAATGAACCCCAGCACCAGTCCCTGCCCTCCCACCACTGCATCCTCCATGTCACCACATCATAGAATCACAGAATGGGTTGCGTTGGAAGGGCCCTCCAAAGGGGCATCCATCCCAACCCTCCTCCACCAAGCAGGGCCAGCACTCACCAGACCAGGTTGCCCAGAGCCCCAGCCAGCCTGAGCTTGAATAGCTCCAGGGATGGGGCATCCACCCCCTCTCTGGGCAGCCTGGTCCAGGGATCCCCCACCCTCAGATCCCAGAGCTTTCTCCTCCTGTCCAGCCTCCCTCTGCCCTTTTCCAGCTTCAAACCAGGACTCCTTGTCCTAATTTTCCCTGCCCTTGGGAACAACCTTCCCCAGCCCTCTGACAGCCCCTGGCAGGGGTTGGGAGGTCACTATATGGTCCCCCCAGAGCCCTCTCCAGGCTGAACAACCACAACTCTCTCAGCCTGTCCCCAGAGTGGAAGGAGCTCCAGCCCTCTGAGCATTTCCATGCCCTCCTCTGGACCTGCTCCAACAGCTCCTTGTCCTTCTTACGTTGGGGGCTCCAGAGCTGGATACAGGACTCCAGGTGAGGTCTCACCAGGACAAAGTCCTGCTTCCCCATCCCAGCAGGACCAGCCTGCTGCTGGGCAGCCACCGTGCCATCCCACCACAGCAGAGAGGGGTTTTCTTGCTGAAAAGCTGCTTAGCAGCTTACGGAAACAATAAAAGTAGTATTATCTTCGAGGGGGAGGCAGATGGTTTGGATGATTGGTTTGACTTTTAAGCTGGATTTGAGCTACGGATATTCTGATTTTTAACAATTTTTGGCTGGTCAGACTCTGGCAGAGTAATCCTTCCCTTCCTGCTCCCCAGACATCCACATCTCTCCCTGCTGAGGGCTCTGGGGTGGGCATCTTCCCTGGTGTGGTGGGGAACACTGCCTGCATGGGAGGGGGGGGAACCTAGACACCCACCCTTTGGGCTGGTAGCTACCTGACCCCACTACCACCATCGAGACCACCACTAGAGCCCTCCGTGTGCAGGTGTCACCGCTGCCACCCCGACCTTGTGGGGGTGATCCCCTGCTCTGCTCCCATCCAGCGTGGGTGGCTGCTCTCTACAAATCCATCGCTGGCAGCAGCCCAGGTCTGAGTTTCTTCGTCCCCACCCCCCCATTGTCTTTTTTAAAGGGATTTATTGAGTCTTTCTCCCAATTATCAAGATCTGTGGACTTCCCCCCACCATCTGAGCACGGGTACACCCGCAGCTCCTCCTGCTGACACCGAGCGCCTGTTCTTGCCATCGCCCCCACACCCGGTGTCGTCGTGGTGCTGCCGTATGGAACCCTCAGCAGTCACCCTCTCAGTCACTGGGGCATAGCCAGGGACCTTCTCTATCCCTCCTGCAGCTGGAACACTCAGCCATCCAGGAGCTTCTGCTGGAGCACAGGGACCTGCTTGGCTCCAGGGCTCTTTGGGGTTGCCCCCATACCCATATGGTTAGCCCAAGGCAAAGGGATTTGGGAAAGAAATCAAGGTTCATCCCCACGGGAGTTGGGGAAGGCTCATCCAAAGGANCTCCCCTCTTCCAGCTGGAAACCATTCCCCCTGCTCCTACCACTCCCAGCCCTTAGAAACAGCCCCATCCCAGCTTTCCTGTAGCCCCCTTCAGGGACTGGAAGGCTGCTATAAGATCTCCCCAGAGTCTCCTCCAGGCTGAACAGCCCCAACTCTCTGTCCTAATGAGAGAGGTGCTCCAGCCCTCCCCTCATCCTGGTGGCCCTGCTCTGGACACCTTCCAACAGCTCAATCTCCTTCCTGTGTTGGGGGCTCCAGACCTGGATGCAGGACTGCAGCTGGGGTCTCATGAGAGCAGAACAGAGGGGGGGGATCCCCTCCCTTGACCTGCTGGTCCCGCTCCTCTTGATGCAGCCAGTAAAAGCCATCCTGGGCTGTTCATGGTTCACCCTGGAGCTGAGAGGTCTGCAGCACCCACCCAGGCATGGAACAGGGTCTCGGGTTATTAATTACCTGATAAACCTCCCCCGACTGCCCCTGCTGAGAAAAGCCATCACACCCTGCGCCGCCCTCCTATTGCCGTCGTTTTTATTTAGCAAATCTCCAGAGCATCAAAATAACCCCCTCCCCCCCAAAACAAGGGGTGTCTTTGGGTTTCTATGGAATTCCTACACTGAGTAAAAGAGGTCAAAGTCACCCAAAACATCCCTGTGAGAGAAAAAACTTGAGTTTTCTTTTCTGGTCAAGACCTCTGGTGCTGGTTGGTTACAGGAGGGAGCAATGGGAGAGTGAGGGGGCTCTAGGGAGTTTGGATCAATCCCTAACCAGGCAAAACTGCTTCCCTGCTGTACGAGGTCATGAAAAACCATGGAGGACTCAGTAGGAACAGGGGTGGTTTGGGGACTGTTTGCAAGCAGCAGCTCCAAGGCTGCAGGAAGGTGAATCTGGAGAGCTGTGGGTGAACACCAGCAGTGCCCACCGGGTACCAGGCAGGTGCAGAGGGTGAAAAGCTGTTTCTCCTATCTCCCAAGCAACCGGGACGGCAGCGGGGCCATGTCCTGATAGCTGCGGGCTCGGTGCCTGATCCCAAGCAGCCTTTCCCCTGCCAGCTCCCGCGGGGCCTGGCAAAACGCTGGCAGAGCTGCCAGGCTTATCTTTAGCTCTGTTCCCTCCCTCGCCCCCGCGCCCACCTCCTCGCCGCGCACCGCATCCCCGGCCCCCACCAAAACACGCCGTTATATAAGAGCTCGCAGCTACCATCTGGGGCTGAGTCAGCCACGAACCCAAACGGACAGCAAACCCACGAGGTGGGGATGCCAACCCCCAGATGATCGACTTTTGGGGGCACCCTCCCATCTCTAATGCCATCCCGGAGCGTCCGGTGTCTCGGGTGGGTGCTGCAGCCCAGCGAGCAGACACCCTGCAAGGGGACAGAGAGAAACATCCCAGGCTGGAGGACAGGAGTGATGCTTGGGGTCATCAGGCTGGCAGAGATGGGAAGAGTTAATGCCACTCTGATGAGGTATTGCCCACATTAATGTGCTGGCTGCAGGGGAAGGGGAGAGCAGCTGGCTGGGGAAGGGGTGTTGGTCAGCAGCTTGGACACATCCCCTCTTCCCTCTCCATCCACAACCCCGACATCTCCCCTGACACCCTTAAAGCAGCACCCTTGTGCCCAGTTTGACCCCCCACACGGCCAAAACATAGGGTCAGGATTGGGGGGCTGGGGGGAATCTCCTTCACCTCCTTCAAATCACTGCTTTCACTCCCGGAGCAGCATCGTGGCGAGCGCCAGGGACGTGAACTTGGCCGCGATGTGCTGATTCACCACGGCTCGTCACCAAAACTGCCGAAACCCGAGGGGAAAAGGGGCGCTGACTCATGGCTTCGGGGAGAGAAGTGAAAGGTGAACACAGTACTTAAGGCTGCTAACTGCCTTCGGCGCTGGAAAATCCAATCCATATTAATAAGCCGGGGGGTTAGCGCTGATCGCAGCGTGGGGAGAAGCATGAAAGCATTGGATGTCTTTAACCTTGACCGTGACCTTTTAACAACAAGTGTAAGGAAACCCCGAACTGTGTCCCACTCACACTTACAAATCCGAGTTAAGGAGAAACTCCAGCCGCTGCCGCTCTCCCCACGCGATGCTGGGGGCCGGTTCCCCGGCAGAATCCTGTTACACAGAGGGATGAACCCCAGCGTCGGGATGGTGTGGGATGTAGTGGGAGAGCCAGCTCAGAGGTGGGAGAGCTCTCAGAGCTGCCTTTCAGGCAGGGCAGGAGGAAGGGAAGGAAGGAGTCAGAGAGGGTCCACCTTAATACAGGATGAAAAAGCAAATTGCCAGCAGGAGAGCAGAGATGCTGCTCGGTTACTATGGTTACTCCAGAGACAACTCAGCATCCCTGGGTATCGCCCTGCCATACCCGAGCTGCTCCCAGCCACCCCGAATGGCACTGGAGCAAGTCAGGTGGGCGAGGGAACACATTTAAAGGATTTGTTGGCTCTGAGCTTCTCGAGGATGCATCCAGGCTGCGTGGAGGAGCAGCATCTCCAGTAGGGCTTGAGGTAAAGTTCCTGCCTCCATCTCTCTGAGATGTGGTTGTGGATTAGGAGGAGTCAGTAGGAAGTGCTGGGGGCTTGGGGCAAAGAGCTTCCTCCTGGTACCACTAATCCCCCCCCAGTTTAGGGGTCAGACCAATGTGGGGCTCTTCCTGCATTACAACCCCTTGTTGATACCTCCTGGTTGCAATCCAGATCTCACAGCCCCTCTGCCCACAGTCTGCCAGATGAGGAGGGATCGGTGCATGCAGATTACCATGGTGGGGTACCAAACCCACCTGAGCCCTTCTTTGGATGCCAGAGACTTCTGCAAGGGCACAAGGAGATGTCCTGGTCCCCTGAAGGCAGAGGCAGGAGGGCAGTCAGTGAAGGTTGGGGTAATGCTGGGATTAGAGGGCTTTAGCATTTAAAGACATCTTGACTATTAACAGTGCAGGCTGCCAGCTGAGAAACAGCCCCAACCTCAACCCTTCAGCTGACCCTGCTGGAACCACCCTGGCCATGACCGCGAGGAACCAGCATGGCCCTTCCCCACAGGGGCAGCTGCCACCTTCCCATCCCTACAGCCCCTTCATTCAGCTCTAACTCGCAGACATGAGGATGGTTGGAGTGGAAATGAAGCCAGGACCGAACACCCTGGTAGCACATTTTCCATGGTGCCAACCTCAGCTCAGCTCCCCAGGGATTTCTGCTCCGAGAAGCCACCAAGGGAGAAATTGTGGAGGCAGTGGAAAACATCCCTCCCCCCGGGGAGCTGCCAGCTCCTGGATCATTAAATGCTTCCACAGACGAGGCGATGGGTTTCGTAGCTCAAACTGCTGTGTGAGGAGCTGCAGCTGCACAGCAAAGCAAACTCTGAGAGCAGAGTTAAATAGAGCTTCAGGAAGATGCTCCATGGGCTGGTGAGCATCATCCCCAGGAGAGATGCTGGCAGGGCCCTGCAAATGCACCCGTGGAATTTGCCTTTCTGAGATCAAACCCGTGGTTTGGAGGAGAGCAGGGAGGTTTTTTTCCATCTCCCCTCCTGCCTGCCTGCTTGTAACAAGCCAATCGCTTCCCCAATAACCCCCCTCTCTTCTCCTCAGTGAGAGAAAAGCTTCCAGAAAAGCATCTGGTCCAGATTTAAAGGCATTAAGAGACAAGGATTGGTAGCTTGTTCTAATAGCTAATCATTATTAAAAGATCTCTCCTTATTTCCAAGACAGATTTGTCTGGCTTCAGCTTCCAGGAAGAGGTGGTTATGATGCCTTTGCCCGGTAGATTAAGTTACCTCTTCATGCCGATGTATCTGCCCGTGACAAATGCTCTAATCAACTCACCTCTCCCTCTCCCCCTTTGATAAATGAAATGAGCTGTGCTCTTCAATTGTGCTTCGCCCCGGCCCTACCTTTGGTGATTACAGGGAGTGCCTGGCACTGATTGATCTTCTTTTTCTAATGAGTTAACTACCTCTCCCTTATGGAGGAAAGGAACCAGCTGATGGAACCCAACTGACCGCCAGCAGCAGGTGGAAGCTCTTGGATGGCGGTTCAGACCCAAGACAGCAAGAAGTGGTGGTGATCCCTTTCTCCAGGTTATCCTCAAGCACAAACGCAGTTCCCCGCAGCAGCCAGGTGCAAAAGCCAAGAGGAAAATCCAGGATGTCCAATCCAGGGAGTCCACATCCAGCAGCCCTTTAACCTCTCTGGAAATAGCATCCCATGCAGTCGTGCTGCTCTCCTGCAGGCGAGACGCACCATTAGACCACTAATAACTGTCACCTGGCTGCAGCACGGTGTCCCCTGAGGTCCTCAGAGGAGCAGTGCCCGTAGGTAATAGATCCTTGTGGAGCCCAAGGGCGACCAAGGTCACTCAGGGAAGATTTGTCGGGTCAGTCTCGGTTGACTGGGCTCTTTCTGCCTGGATTCCAAACACATTTTCCCATCTCCGGGTTCCCCGCCTGGCTGAGCCGCCTTGATCCGGTCCCCTGGCAAAAACCAGTGCAGCAGAGCAAGGATGGGGCTGTGCAGGGAGAGGGGGATCCTACAGACCCCCATTTTATCAAGCATCCCTACAACCAGGAAAAATCCCTCAGCAGCAAGGAAAAATCCACCTTTCCTGCAGGATAATAAGGAAAAACCAGCTGTGGGGTTTCTCCTCTGATCTAGGGGTGGCAGGGTGGGTGTTTGCTAAAAGGCTCCTAAAAGAAAAAGGACCTTTCTTTGTCACAGAATCAGACTCTTAGGGATTAGAAGGGACCTGGAAAGCTCATCCAATCCAATTCCTCTGCCACAGCAGGATCACCCAGACCAAGTGGCACAGGAACACAGCCAGGTGGGTCTGGAACGTCTCCAGAGAAGGAGACTCCACAACCCCCTGGGCAGCCCCTTCCAGTGCTCCAGGACCCTCCCTGGGAAGAAGGTCCTGCTGAGATTGAGAGGGAACCTCCTCTGGCACCCAGTGCCCCTTGTCCTATCACCAGATGCCCTTGACCAGATGGAGCCTGGCTCCATCCTCCTGACACCCACCCCTCACAGATTGAGTGACAGGAATGAGGTCCCCCCCTCAACCTCCTCTTCTCCAAGCTCAAGAGACCCAGCTCCCTCAGCCTTTCCTCATCAGGGAGCTGCTCTCCTTTCTTTATCATCTCCGTTGCTCTACACTGGACCCTCCAGCAGCTCTGTGTCCTTCTGGAACTGAGGGGCCCAGAACTGGACACAAGACTCCAG
>VZRI01006483.1:106797-117348 GCA_013397515.1 Upupa epops | reverse complement strand
CCAGGGCTCTGGCACCCTCCCCGGGAAGAAGTTTCTTCTCCTCTTGATGTGGAACCTCCTCTGTTCCAGCTGCCACCCGGTGCCCCTTGTCCTCTCATCCCAAGTCCCCCAGGTTTGCACCGCATCTCCACAGCTTTGTGCCAGCGGACAGACCCCAACCCAGGGTTGAAGTTTGTACCAGACAGCCTCTTTAAAACACAGAGCACGACGCCAGGGGGTTTAAATAGATCAAAATACATTTATTACATATTTATATTATTTTCTCTAGTCTATTTATATCTTTTGGAGACTCTTATATATAATATATATATATCATATATTTAAAATAACAGAAAATCGGCCAGTTTTCTCTTCTGAAATACATTTTACAAATATTTATAGCCATTGCCCCATATATCTCAAATATATGTGCAATGAGACAGAGAAACACCGCAGGTGGAAAAGGTACGACACACTTCCATGGCATCCCTCGGCTTCTCCGCCGCTCTGCTCCTCGCCAGCGCCCCAGCCAACCCACTCGGCGTTTTCCCCCTGGGGAAACCAGCACTCCCAGTTGTCAGCCTGCCCATGCGGACCGGTGCCACGTCTGGGCCCCTAAGGAATAGGGGGCCAAGCCTAGGGAAGCACGGGGGGGGGTGGTGGGGTGGTGGGGAGGGGGCAGTGGGAAAGATGTGCACAGCTGGCACAGCTGGGGCTCAGGGAAGTGGTGGGTAGCGTCAGATTGGGCACCAACCCCTGTCCCCTCCCTGCTCCAAACGCAGCCAGACCCTGCCCTGTGCCAACCCCCTCATGGCAGCGTTCCTGAGCTGGGAGGGTGGTGGGAGAGCAGGAGCTCCTGGCTGGAGCTGCCACACACTCACACAACACTCGGATGTGCAAGAAACGAGGGGGAAATGGGACGACGAGGGGGAGTCATTTGGTTGTCAGCACGAGAGGAAAGGAAAGAGCAGAAGGGTTCAAAAATAAACGTATTTGTTCTGCCTTATTAAAGATAGAAAAGGTGGCTCTGAATTCATCTCCTACAAAAGGTTTGAAGGTCAAGCAGGCACCGAATCGCGAAAGGTTAAGCACTAAGTGATTGTCCCAGCCCTAAAAAAACCCCCTAAGTGCATTAAACTCGGTTATGAGAAGCTAAGGCTCGTCCCAACGGCTCCCAGCCCCAGGGACCCACTGCCCAGCCACGTGGGGACACCCTGTAGCCACTGGGGCACGGGATGCTCCGTCCAGCTGGTGGGTGATGGGGCCACTCTCTGCTCTCCCTGTTTGGGGTGATGCCAAGGGGGAGCCAGCTGGGGCGGTTGCTGGTCTGGAGGCATCCTGGGGTCCCATCCAAGGGCAATCCCTCCGGGATGGCTGCCAGGGGGATTAGGTGGCTCCTTCCTTCCTCAGTCTCTCACCATCCTCCAAGGATCAGGTGTAAGGCCAGACTTAACTCCACGGGTGGGACAGACTCAGCTTGGACACAGTGTCCAGCGGCTGTTTGGAACGAGGCGGGGGTGATAGATCCCCATGCACTGCTCTGACCCCCTTCCCACAGGCATCCCGCTCCATCCCTGCTGTATCTGACACCACAACCCCAAGGGCACCCCATCCCTGCACCTCTCCAGCCCCTTTGGGGAGCCCAAGCATGGAGAAACCCCCTCAAAAAGTGCTGTGATCAGCACTTTTATTCCTTAACCTCCCACTTCCCTCGACAATAAATGTGATTAAATCTCCCCCCTGGGACCACCTTCCCAGCTACCCCCGATGGCAGGAACAAAGCCCAGCAGCTCAGAGAACACACAGGAGGTAAAAACAACACTCACACCCCATGGACCAGCGTGGTCCATGGTTGGGACGAGGACTATACAGCGTCTATAGGACAACCCCTACCAGAGCTAGATCCTTGCTAGCAGGGTTTGGGGATGGGGTGCGTGAACGGGGGGAGCAGGGAGGATCCAAACCTGAACCCCTTGGGCCCTCCCCAGCCCCGTTCACATCCTTTTAGGCAGCATTTTAAAAAATACATCTGTTTATATTATTCTCTTCTCACTGTACAGTCGTCAAAGTCTCTTTACAAGCAAATAATTTACTCGAAGACAACTCTAATTCCTCTTTCCTTTTCATACAGATATCTACCGTGAGAGATAGATAGGGATTCCTTTAGCAAGAAATTCACCCTCTGAGAACCCCTGCAGCAGCAAGATGTGCACTTGGTTGGTTGGTTGGCTATTTTTTTTCTCTCTTTTTTTTGGTTTTGTTAAGAATTCTTCTTTATTTCTTCCAAAGAACCTAAAACCTCTTCAAAGCCATTGGTTTTAAAACATGAAACAAACAGCAAGCACACAAAACCTCTCTGCGACCTCCCCATCCTTCCATCCTTCCTACTCTTCCTCCAGCCCACCCTCACCCCCCTCACTCCCACCTGTCAGATGCTATGGGGGTAAAAGTGGGTGGCAAAACCATCCCCCCTGCCTCTCCCCAGCGTGGGAGCAAAGGGACTGGTGATGGGAAGGTGTCTGGTGGCTGGGTGCTGTGGCTGGAGCTCACTGGCACCTCCCTATGTCCCTGCTTTTGGGGACAGTGTGGTCGGTGCCGAGATAATCAGCTCCCCACCAGGGGNGCTGGTGGGACACAGTCCTGGTCCTCATCCTGTGGCCGGCCAGTGAGACACGATGCTCGGGGTCACAGGGCAGCTGGGTTAGGGGAACTGGGACAGCTGGTTCCCAGAGCCCTCTGGAAGAAGGAGATGGGGATGAGGACCAAGTTCTGCCTCTGTCACTGATGCTGTCACCCTGGGATGCAGCTTCCCGGATGGGGACACTGGGAAGAAAAGCGCTGGGAGCCCCTCACAGCCAAAATGCTGCCAGGGACCCTCTTCTTGGACCCTTCTGCTGCTGGACCTCCACACCCAGAGCTGGGCATGGGATGTCTGAGGGTACCCAAGCCTCTCCCATGGCCAAGGCGAACAGGGAGCTGCTTTTGGCTCCCAGAGCACCAATGAGCAGCACAGCTGCAGTGAAGGGACCAGCAACCTGTGCTTTCCCGGCTCCTTTCCCGGGTGCAGGGAAGAGGGCAGGAGCAGAGTCTTCCCCTGCACAGGATGGTTTAGCTTGGGCTAAACCAGCCACCAAGCCCAGCCTAAAGAGCAGCAGGCGATGGGGTGCCATGGGGGGGCAGAGCAAAGGGGACATCACCGCTGGGGGGGATGAAGCAGAGGGTTGGGGCATGGGATGAGTTTGCATCTCTAAGGCACAATCCACCTTGAGGCTGGGACATGGGGATGGGTTGAAGCACAAGACAGGGTGGGTAAAACACTCAACTGGCATCTGTTGCCTTCAGCAAAGCCTCTGCCTCTGGAGCAGGACGAGGAATTCATAAACCCCAGGCTGGCACCGGCACAGATCCTGTGCCAGAAGTAAAACCCCATCGAGACCACTTTCACATGGATTTCCACACCTGAAACGAGTTTTTCGAGGGAGAAAGCACCGAATTGGGTGGGAACATGGGGGAAATCCCCACTTTCCAGAGCCTTCCGCCCTCCTCTTTGTGCTTTTTCTCTATTTTGTCCCTGTCTATGGTGCAACTTAGCAACTCTCCATCAGAGTTGTTGGGGAAGACCTGACCCTTCAGCAGCTGATGCCCCAAGACCCCACTTCCACCCGGAACATCAATATTTCCAGGAATCAGCTAATTCCTGTGTTGACGATGCTTCTTTCTCTCCTAATCTGGCTTTTCCTCATTAGCTCCTGTGCCAGTAATTCCTCTCCTTGCTTTCACTGCCACGGACCTCCAGCCACTTACATCTGTTTCCTGCCTACGAAGCCAGGGCAGGGGAAAACAATCCCACCCCGAAACTCAGTGGACTTCTAGCCCTTCCGTCTGCCCAGCAAATCACAACCCCCCACCCCATCCCTCAAAGCAACCCGGTAGCTTATTCACTCCCTTGTTCATTTTTTGTTTAAAAAATACTGAATCACTTCTTTTCAGATGTNAGTAGGTTAATGTTGCATGTGATTTCAAGTGTTGTTCTTGTGCAACGGAACCCCATCGCCTGCCGGAAGGAGCAATCCTGTTGTTGTTGTTGTTGTTGTTACTGCTCGGTTAAAAAATACAGAAGGAAAAACCAAAACAAACCAACAAAGAGAAAGAGAGAGAGAGAGGGATTTGTTTCCTGATATTTCCTCTTTCTTGGATCTCACTCCGCTCCACAAAAACGCTGGCGTTATCCCCACAGGGAGAGCAATACCCCACGGGGCTGCGTGGGGTGAGCACCTGCCTGCGCCCCACGGACCCTCCTCTCTCTGTCCGTCCATCCATCCATCCATCCATCCATCCATCCATCCATCTATCCATCCCCTCCCTCCCCAGAGCCATCGGCCCCACTGCAGGCACCGGGCACGGGAGACGCCCCGTGGGCTGCTGAACCATCCCCCTCGTGCAGACCGCTCAGTGGTTATTGCAATGGAACTGAAAACTATGAACGAGACTAATTTCTCAAGCATTCCTATGGCACTTGCATTGTTCTGCATAATTTGAGCGGGTTGTAGGGGAAGAGAGTAGAGGAGGAAAAAAAATACCCTCGGAAAAGTCAATGGAAGGACCCAAGAGTCAAATCTCTGACTCCCTCCTGTACGACCGCTGATCCAACGCTATTGTAGCTTGAAGCCTATCGAACTCGTGCCTGTTGTCCGGGCTCAGGTCCTCCAAACCCCGGCTGTCGTCGTCTTCCTCTTCCTCGTCACGGCTCATGAAGGCCAGCTCGTTCTCGTAACAGAAGGAGTTGGTGCTGGGCAGCAGGAATTTGTTCTCCACCAAGTCCTTGGCGCTGCAGCGGGGCGTGGATGGGACCTCGTAGGTTTTGTGGAAGTGGGAATAGTCTACTTTGTACTGGTTTTTCTCCTCAAACAAGACGGGCTCGAAGCGGTGGCCCCAGAGGATCTCGCTGGCCAGGTAGGAGCTCCGAGCTTGCGTTGTCATAGCGGTGGCTTCTACCATACCTTCCAGGATGACCACGATCTCAAAGTCGTCCGTCTCCAAGTCCTGGCGGCTGATCCCAAACAAGGGGCTGTCTTCGTTGATCTCGTGGAGAATGGTGATGGGGGACACCAAGAAGATACGGTCCAAGCCTTTATCAAACCCCACATCGATGTCTATTTGGTCGAGCGGTATGTACTCCCCTTCTTCCGTGATCCTGGGTTTAATTAGCTGAGCTCGTACGTGGGCTTCTACTATGTGGCTTTTGCGGAGGTTGCCAACTCTCCACATGAGGCAGAGTTTTCCATCTCTCATGGCCACTACCGCGTTGTGGCTGAAGAGCAGTGTCTGCGCCCGCTTTTTGGGCCTGGCCATCTTTGCCATTATTGCACCAATCATGAAAGAGTCGATTATGCAGCCCACGATGGACTGCACCACCACCATGAAGACGGCGAGCGGACACTCCTCCGTCACACAGCGGAAGCCGTAACCAATAGTCGTTTGGGTCTCGATGGAGAACAGAAAAGCAGCCACAAAGCCATTGACCTGCAGAACGCAAGGCTTAAAGGTATCGTCTCCCGCCGGGTTCTCTAGATCTCCATGAATGAGTGCAATTAGCCAGAAAATCAGCCCAAACAACAACCAGGACACCAGGAACGCCAGGGAGAAGAGCAAGAGCATATACCTCCAGCGGATGTCGACGCACGTGGTGAACATGTCTGCGATGTACCTCTGCGGCTTGTCGTCCATGTTGGTGAACTCCACGTTGCACTGGCCGTTCTTCTTCACAAACCTGTTCCTGCATTTCCTCCTGGTGTGGATTTTCCCATTGCCAAAGCCGTTGATCCCTGGCATGGTGGTCAACCTCAGCCCGTCTTCCTCAGAGGACACGATGCTGTAAGGGTTGACTCTGCCTGCAGTCATCCCTGAGCCAAGCCCACAGTGAAGGTGAAGGGTCTTGCGACTCCCGGAGTCCCCCTAACCCACCCCCTGCCCACCCCCCAAATTCTGTTGCTGCGGAAGAGAAGTCCCAAGCTTCCACGTCTTGGCTGCCACGTCACCACGTGGATCCCGTGAGAGGCCCTGCAATGAGAAAACAAAGAGAGGGCTGTTACCCCTTGTTGGCAAAGGGACCCAAGGGGATGTTTGACCATGGGGCTGATGGGGTGTGTGGCGGCACGTTCAGCGAGGACCTCCCCGACTGCCCTCACTCTCTCACTGATGGGAAGGCTGTTCCCAAACCCCATACATGAGGGAAGAAGGAGAGTTAGTTCTGTTGAGCTACAAAGCAGGTCTGTGGGACCTTCAGCGACGCCGGCGGGTGAAGAACCTTGAGTAGCACTGGATTTTGTTCCCTTTCCTGTTCTCATGAGCTCTGCCGTCAGAGCAGGGTCATGCTGCTAGAGAGGAAAGCGGAGAGGCCAAGCAGCTCTCCTTAGCTCAGGGATATTAATAAAGGTACTCCTGAAAGCAGCTCCATCAGTTCACATTGCCCGTGCCAGATGGACCACTGCCCAGCACATCGCAGCGCTGCTCTCCTGACCTCCCCAGCACCAGCTCTTCTGGGGTCGAGGGAAACCACAGAGTGATGTGGATTTAACCTCCATCCACCAGCTCAGGGATGGGAGAGAACACGGCCGATGTTCAGCTGGTTGGAGCAGGCCCAGGGAAGGCACTCGCTGGGGGCAGATGTCCCAAGGAGCAGCTTTCCCAACGCATCCGCTGGGACATGGAGCCATCTGCGGCCACAGAGGCAATCTGCTGGCCAAGGCTCATGAAGGCACAGCTGACACTGGGGAATGGGGAGCTGTTCTGGTCCCTACTGGAGGGCTCAGCTGCGGGGTCAGGGACCTACAGTCAGCTTCGCCTGGGAGAGAGATGGGAGCAGCACGGACACAGGTAATATAGCACCAGTGAGGTGGGCAACCTGGTGTCCCCACGATGGCACATGAGGCTGCACCACGTAGTGGCAGTAGCCACGTGGCACATGCCAAGCACCCCAAAGAGATGGGAGAACTTCCAAACCACCCCCTGCCACAGCTCATCCTGTGACACAGGATGGGTCGCGGGGAATAAATCCACCTTGCTGGCAGTGAGACCTCCATGGGGCAGCAGTATGGTGGGGAGCTGGTGAAGAGCCCCCGTAACACCCTGTTCCCCCAGCGCAGAGGTGCCTGGCTCACACCCAGCAGGGCGGGCGAGCGGCCAGGCTGTACGTGCTGTGTCGGATCTGCTGCCCTGATCGATGCTGTCGATTCCTGCAATCAGCTCGAGTGCCTGGGGACACGCTGGGACAAACACACCCTTTCCATTACATGCTGTCCAGGGCCAGCTCAGTGCCAGCCTGGGGCTGTGCCAGCCCAGCGAGCAGCGATACCCTGCATTGCCTTGTGCTGAGATTCTCCCCAAATCCAGCCTGGGACATAGACTCATAGAATCCTTAGGGATTGGAAGGGAACTCAAAAGATCCTCCAGTCCAATCCCCCTGCCACAGCAGGATCACCCAGACCAAGTGGCACAGGAACACAGCCAGGCGGGGCTGGAACATCTCCACAGAAGGAGACTCCACAGCCCCCCTGGGCAGCCCCTTCCAGTGCTCCGGGACCCTCCCTGGGAAGAAGTTCCTGCTGAGATTGATAGGGAACCTCCTCTGTTCCAGCTGGCACCCAGTGCCCCTTGTTCTAGCACCAGATGACCTTGAGCAGAGCCTGGCTCCATCCTCCTGACACCCCCCCCTCACAGATTGAGAGACAGGAATGAGGTCCCCCCTCAGCCTCCTCTTTCCTTCTCCATGGGGATCCCTGCATTAATGCCCACTCAAACCTCCCAGGTGCTGGACTCAGACCCACACGTGCCAGCACCTCAGACACCAAACAACAATTTTCCACCCACTGCAGGTTATTTATCCCCAGAGCTGATTTTTCAAGCACGACAGTTGTTCACTGCTGCATCTGCAGACTGCTGGGGCAGTCGGTGTGAGCCCCTCTATCCTCTCCCTCCTCACAGCCACAGGGAAGAGTAAAATAGAATCATAGAATCATTAGGGCTGGAAGAGACCTCCAAGATGACCAAGTGCAACCATCCACCCTGCCCAATAAACCATGATAACCCCAGACCCACACATTTCCTGAACCCCTCCAGGGATGGTGCCTCCACCCCTCCCTGCTCAGCCTGCTCCAACACCCGACCAACAGGCCAAACCAGTGAAGATGAACGGTGAATAATTACAACCTCATCCTCACTGGAAGGCGAATGGGACCGAAGTGGCCTCCCAGAGCCAATGTGCCTGGCTGGCTGCTGGCTCCCTGCTGCTGAACTCCACACTGGCCACCCATCCTGAGTCTGCCTCCTGCCCACACAGGCTGCGTTCGTTCATTAAGCCTTTCTGACTCCTTTTTTAATGAGGGTTAAGCATTTGGAAACCAAAAGGCTGCTGCTCCGCCACCCCTCCAGCTCCTTCGGGAAAATACCCAACGCTTTTGCCACAGGGTGAATTGACAGTTGCTTTTCTTTTCTATTTTAAGTATTTCTAGATGCATTTGGGAAGTGAACAAAACACAACGAGCTCCCAGTGACCTACGAGAGGATTAGCTGGGGTCTGGATTAACTGTGCTGGGAGGGGAACTGTGTCTGGGTGACTGCAGAGGCAGCAGTGCTGTCGTCCCTGGGGTGATGTTTCAGGGACCCTCAGGTTCCCCAGCCACCAGCACCACTCCTCTTCACCTTCTGCTCTCCTTCCCTCATTCCATCCCTCCTCTTTTACCTCTCTGCTTCTTCCTTTCTCCTTTCTTCATCTTTTCTTTCTTTCTTCATCTTTCCTTTCCTTTCCTTTCCTTTCCTTTCCTTTCCTTTCCTTTCCTTTCCTTTCCTTTCCTTTCCTTTCCTTTCCTTTCCTTTCCTTTCCTTTCCTTTCCTTTCCTTTCCTTTCCTTTCCTTTCCTTTCCTTTCCTTTCCTTTCCTTTCCTTTCCTTTCCTTTCCTTTCCTTTCCTTTNGCCCCGTGCCCCGTGCCCAGGCACGGGGAGCCAGCAGCTAAATAAAGCTCTGGAGTGGATCTGCTGGAGCAGGCGGCTGCCTGCGGCTCCAACTTTATTTAGCACCGTTTTGTTTGGAAATACTGGCTCTCGAGTCGGCCGAGCGCTGCGTTTCTGCTCTGCTTTGCATTCGACGGCTGCGGGAGGAGCCTGGAGCTGGGACAGAGCCTGTGCCAACCCCTGGAAACCTGCGGCTGCATGAGCTCTGCCGCAGGCACCGGCTGGTGACGACAAGCTCCTCCACCCCCTGCATCTCCTTGGGTCATGAGAACCATCCTCCAGCATCACCCTGACAGCTCCCCGCAACCGCTGCGGGGGGTTTCACACCCCTCAGCCTCTCAGTTTCACCCCCTGGGAACAAACTCCCCCTAAGAACCGCTGCCCTCCTGGCCAGCCCCAGCTCGGAGCAGACAGTGCCATGCGTGCTGTGTGCCCGGCAGGAGCAGGACCACTCTCCTGGGGCTGATGCCAGCCGTCTCCCGCACAATTACTAGTGTCAACACACGGGGAATAAACCAGAGCAGTCACGATCAGAGTGGGGAGGAGCAGCCCCCCCAGCTCCCCGAGCCCACTGCTCCGGCTAATGAGCTGATATTAGAGGAAGCAGCGACCCAACTCCCAGCGCGGAGCAGCTTCCCCGCAGACAATCCGAGTGTCTCCAGCAATCTGCCAACCGGGATGCTAATTTTATTGATATTATTTTAAATAAAATGGGAATTAAATGCTAGCGACAGAATTCCGAGCTGCCGGCAGGCAGGGAAGATGCTGGCGAGTACCGGGGAGGTCGCTCGTTAGAGCCTGATGAATGAGTTGGTGCCATTTGTCATCACTCCTTCCCCTCTGAAGAGTTTTGGGGCTGTTGGGGCTGCTGATCCCACCCTGCATCCTCCCAGCAATCCTATCCCAACGGGAATTTTTGTTCTGGGTTCAGGTGGGATCGACTCGAGTGGGGAATTGGAGGAGCTGGCGTTGGGGATGAAGGTTCCCCGGCCATAGGGACAGGAGGGGTGACCCGTCCAGGAGGGGAGGGGGTCCTGCTGTGCTACCCTGCGTGGAGAGATGACACTGCTGTCTCCACCAGCCATGCCCTTCAAGTCCCAGTAGCCAGATGGCAACAACAGCCATGAGGAGGAAGCTCAGCACCTGCCGTGAGGTAGAGACTGCTCCTGCTCACCCCATCCCGACAAAGACACCCTGCACTGAAATAGGGGTGAGGGGTGTGGAGTTGTGGGGTCCCCAGGCTGCAGACAGCCCCAGCTGTCTCGGCACCGATTCGGGGTAGGGCTGCTGCCTCCAAACATCTTTCCTCTATCTCTTCATCTCTGGGTAATTGCAATAAATTCAGGGTCGAAACGGGGCAGCGCAGACCCTGACAGTTAGAGGTGATAAATGACTTCTCCTCCTACCAGGGCGGGTGGGTGATGGAGAAAAAACCTCCTAATGAGCAATTAATTTCTCTCTAATGAGAAAAAAATGATCTGTTTGGGCTGGAAAAACAGCTGTGGGCAGGACCCCTGCCCCAGACCCCCCCCCCCCCCCACCCACCCAGGCCAGCCACCCGCT
>VZRI01006483.1:92460-106716 GCA_013397515.1 Upupa epops | reverse complement strand
AGAAGTTGCTGTCTGCAAGCGACATGCAGGAGGGAAACTGAGGCACGGGGGACAAGGAGGGCCCTTGATAGGGAAACGGGAGGTGACATGGGTGTTGAGGAGGTGCTGGCTCATCTCTGCCTCCCCCCAGCCACGTGTGGATGCCACTGTGGGCATGGGAGGGGAAAAGGGGCCACGTGCAGCCCTCAGCACTGCTGGGGCCAGGTGGCCTCTGTGGGGTGATGGGCTCATGCTTAGACACCCTAAAACTCCTCCTAAAGGTGCTCTGGATCAGCAGAGATCTGGGGAAAGAGCCTTCTGGAGGAACAAATGGTTGGTCCCCAATCCCGTGGCACAAGTAGGGTCTAGGTGCCTCTGTGCCTGTCCCAGCCCCAGCAGTCCCCCTGCCCCAGCACCTGGACACAGTGGTACTGGTCAGTACCCCAGGGATCTACATCCATCCCCTGTCCCCACACAGTGCCTGGGTGACATGTGCCCCCCTGCCCTGCTGCCACAGCACATCACAGCACTCACAGTCCCCAAAAGCACGTCCAGTCCTGCCCTCTCTCCACCCCAGGTCCCGCTGCCCCATCCCACTGCCCTGGGCACCGCTGGCTGGCTGTCCGATCCCATCCCTATGCACAGACAGCCACGGCTGGGGGTAAGGATGAGGGGAGGGGGAAAGATGAGAATAACAGGGAGAAAAGGCCTTGGCAGGGTCAATCTGCTACAGGATGCCCCAACCCTCAAATCTCAGCGGTACCCTTAGCCCCTTCCCCGCAGCCCCCGCAGCCAGTGCCAGTGCCCTCGCTCCAAGGACGGGTGTTAATACCCCAGTAAATCACCCTGGGAAGGGGCAGATCCCAGACAGCCCCCAAAGCAGGGGGGGAACTGGGAGTTGGGGGTCAGCCCTTACCTGTTGCGTGGCCAGGGGGGTCTCGCCAGTGCTCCCCAGCCATGGCTGCAGAGTGCTGGGTGCCCCGTGGCCCTGCTGCAGCCCCCGATGAGAGACAGAGAGTTTTAATTGAATTTCTAGATTATCCTGGGGGAGAAATTGTAATCCCCTTAAATCCAACCTCTGGTCGAGTCCCGTAACCTACTGTCCTGCGCTGGTGGAAGGGATTTAGCGAGGGGGAGGGGAGTTTTCCCAGCCTGCTGATGCCTCAGACCCTGGCACCCTGCGGGATTTGTCCCGTGGGACGTCAGAGATCTGCTCCCAGCATCCCCGAGGCCCCAGGAATTAAAGCTTGGTGGCACCATGCCCTGTTCCCTCTCCCCATGTCCAGTCACGGTGACAGAGGATGTCCAGAGAACCTTCTGAAGCCGCTGGTGCTGGCTAAGGGGTCAGCAGGGTGTTTGTAGGGTGAAGATGAGCCCCACCGGGTGTGGGGGAGCCTCCTCTTGGAAAAACCCATCCCTGGACCTCTTGGGACTGTGGGTGACCTTGGGGTGTCCCCTCACCAGGCATCCCATCACATGGCCCTGCCTTCACACTCCCATGTCTGGATGCATGAAGGGTCCTGCCCCAAACCATCACAGGGACAGGGGGCAGCGACGGGGCTGCAGGCAGATAGGGCTGGAGCTGAAATCAGCCAGCCATGCTCCCTCCTGCCCTGCATCCCCATAGCTGCAGCCTTCAGGGATGCAGATTCCCACCCGGCTGGTCTGAAGCACACCGTGGGAAGACAGGGGCAAGGGAACCAGTAGGACAGTTGACTTCAAGTGGATTTTATCCCCAGCCAGATGGAGATGAGCCAAGAGCTGCAGAGCCGAGGGGCTCCCATGCCACAGGTAGCACCAGGGCAGCATCCCCAGGGTGTCACAGGCATGAATCATTTTAAGAGCCCTCTGCCAGGGTGATTACAGCCTACCCCTTCGGGTTAGAATCATCCAATCAAAGAATCATCAAGGTTGGAAAAGTCCTTCAAGATCACCAAGTCCAAGTGCCCATCCTACAACCCCCAGCTACTAACCCACCTCCTCACTCTGTCTGCCCATTTGTTGGACCCCTCCAGGGTCGGTGCCTCCAGTTAGAGGCAGAAGAAGATGGATCTGGACCATGTTCAGCCTCAGCAGACAGGGCTAATCCCTAACCCCACACATCCCACTTCTCCTACTCCCATCATGGTCCCTTTCCCAAATCCCATCCCTCCCAAGGCAGGTTTTCCCACGCCCTCATCCAAGGCAACCTCCCTGCTCAAGGAGCCCGAGTCTCCCGCTGAGGGAATCGCGTGTGTGGGCAGAGCCCGCGCCCGGGGAAGTGTTTATCCTGAAGGCGAGACGAGCGGCAGGTTGGGAGCCAGTGGAGCCAGGAGCTGCGGGGAGAGTGACGTCGAGCTCCGCAGCATCGTGGTGACGTTTCGGCTGGGAATTGGCGTGGAGAGGAGTGGGGCTGAGCACGAGATCCCATTCCCTTCCAGCAAGAGGAGATGGGATCGTAGGAAGTAGAGCAGCTCCCTGATGAGGAAATGCTGAGGGAGCTGGGGTTCTGGAGCTGAGAGAAGAGGAGGCTGAGGGGGGACCTCATTCCTGTCTCTAAATCTGTGAGGGATGGGTGTCAGGAAGATGCCCTCTGCTCAAGGGCATCTGGGGATAATACAAGGGGCACTGGGTGCCAGCTGGAACAGAGGAGGTTCCATCTCAATCTCAGCAGGACCTTCTTCCCAGGGAGGGTCCCAGAGCACTGGACCAGGCTGCCCAGGGGGGGTTGTGGAGTCTCCTTCTCTAGAGACGTTCCAGACCCACCTGGCTGTGTTCCTGTGCCACTTGGTCTGGGTGACCCTGCTGTGGCAGGGGGATTGGACTGGAGGATCTTTCAAGGTCCCTTCTGATCCCTAAGGATTCTATGATTTTATAAATCATTGGATTGTTTAGGTTGGAAAAGACCTTTAGGATCAAGTCCAACCATTAACCCAGCCACCCCTACTGCCAACCCTTGTCCTTGAGCCGTGAACAATCACCTGCTCCTCAGCACCTTCCAGTCATTTCTGGGCTGCAAACCCATGGTTATTCCTGTTCTATCCCATTGCTCAGCTCTTCAGGATAAGTCCACTGGGCAATTCCTGTCTCCTTGGTCTTCCTAGAATAAAGTTGCTGTTTTGACCCCAAAAGTGTTTCCAGAGCCCTTTTGGGATCCATCTCCATCTCTGGAGACATTCCAAACCACCTGGACATGTTCTCATGGGATCTGCCCTAGGAGAACCTGCTCTGCTTGTTCACACGGTCCAGAGGTCCCTACCAACCTCACCACTCCATGATTCTGTGATCACCATGGGTTCGGGTGTTGGCAGAGCCCTGAACTTGACATTTAACCCCAGGAGGAAGGAAATGAGGAGGAAGGACATGGCCTGGATGGGCAGAGCCACCCTTCCTGGCTCCACTTACCCCCACAATGGCCACAGATGCTGAGCCCAGTGCCAAGCAAACAAGTGGGCAGCAGGGACTTTGCTGGGGAGGATGATGCCATCCAAGCTAATTGCTCCAGGGCTCAGGTTACAACCTCTCTGCTGCCCTACATGGACAGGAGCTGGCACCTCAGCCATGGCCATGGCAGCTACCACCAGCACGGGGGGCGGGGGGGAACAACCACCTCGGATAGTATTTCTAAGGGGTATGGAGTGGCAAGCCCACCATGAATTAGTGGTCTCAGGGAACTGGAGGAGAACCACCTCGAAGGGGATTTCATGGAGTTTGAGGATGTGATGGACCAGAGAGAAGGATGCGACACATCCACAGCATCATAGAATGATAGAACATGTTGGGTTGGAAGGGACCTCAAACATCTTCCAGTTAAATCCCTATAGCAAGCAGGGACACTGCTCACCAGACCAGATTGCCCAGAGCCCCATCAAGAGCTGAGAGACACTGGGGCAAGGCAGTTGATGGTCCAAGGCAAGACCTCAGTCCTTTGATCCATTTAATGATGGCCAGAACCCAAACCCCATCCTCAAGCTGTTCCCCATGGAAGCAGAAATATCTACCTCCTTCTCTTTTGGGAATGACAACCCCCCTGACACACACGACACTGCCCAACATCTTCCAGATGAAATAACCCTCTGCACTGCTTTCCTGATACTGGTTTTGCTCCAGTCCATGGCTCTGCCCACACCCATTCAAGAGTCTTAAATCCTCTGTGGTCTCCCTTTCATGTGGGTTCCTCATGCTAAGACTGGTCGGGACCTCTTTCCTAGGGGGGTATCAGGTCTTTGCCTCTGGGTTTCTTCCCTTTCCAGCTTTCCCTGATGTGACTGGGGTGCTGGACACCCCCAGACTGCAGACATGACCCCAAACCCAAGTAGCTGCCAGGGCAGCAAAGGCAGGGCAGGGTATTTTGGGGACCGTCTTTATCTGCTGCGGNTCCCCTCTTGTCATCAGGGATCAGCAGCTCAATTAATCCTCCCTCATTCCCTGCTCACAGGAACCAGTTCAGCCCTGGCAGCAAGAAGTTAAACCTCTGCCCGATGTCAGCATCCACTCACTACCCCAGCGCCACCTCCCAGGGCATCCAACTTCTTCAGGAAGCCCTGATCAAACCAGTGGTGGCCACAAAGGTACCTGATGGGTAGAGGCATAAGTCCCTAAAATAATTCCCTTGTCGTTTGTGCGTCACTCAGCTAAGAGTCTCCCCCCTTTCTCTTTCTTTGTGGCCAGCCCTTAAATAACCAACCCTACAGGTGCTCCTGGGCAACCCTGCAAAGAACGTGGGGTTAGTGAGCCCAGGCTCCCCTGTGGGCACTCAGCAAGGAGCAGGGCACCGTCCCTCCAGCCAGAAAACTCCAAATCACAGAATCACTGAGTTATTAAAATGAGAAAGGACCTCCGAGGTCATCAAATCCACCCTTCAAGCCAACAGCTCCATGACCACCAGACCACGTCGCAAGGTGCCACATCCACTGGCCTTTTGAACCCCTCCAGGGATGGGCACTCCAGCACTGCCCTGGGCAGCCTGTGCCAGTGTTTAACAGCTCTTTCACTACAGTGATGCTACCAAGAGAAGGTTTCAGGTGGCCAAGGTGGTGCCACACTGCTGCCAGCCTCAACATCCTACCGACCCCCCAGGTTCCTGCCCTCCAGCATCCTTGGCGGTGTTGAACCAGATGCCAGGGTTCTGGTGGCAATGGGTGGGCACAGAGCACAGCTACTGCTGGAGGGCAGCAGCTCAGACACTGGGAGCACTGGGGTCACTGGGAGCACTGGGACACGGTGACATGCTCCCAGTGAAGAGACGCACGGAGAGTTACACAACGGTGCCGGCCGCCCTTGCCTGCGTGTGCTGTGCCGGCTCCTATCGACACGACCCCAGCTGCCCTCCAACAGCCCGGAGGGAATGGACTGTACAGTGGCGCTAAGGGAGGACTCTACTCCAGCCCCCCCTACCTCATCCCCTACCCCAGACATCCTGCAGCGGTCGCTGGTGATGCTCAGGGTAGCACCTCACTGACCTCTGGCTTGGCTGTTGGGGGGTTGGGGGCTGTGGATTAGGGGCAACAGGGCAAGCACCCACCAGCCGCACCCTGCTGGGCTAAGGCAGCGGTTAGAGCACCTCATGGGCCCTGCACAGGGAGTTTTAGGAGGCGAGGGACCAGCCAGAAGGATGCAACAAGTGCGACTAAGGGGGATGTGACACCAGGTTGGGGTAAGGCAGTCGGTGGCCACAGGCAGGACCTCGACTCTTTGAACTTGGCATCTATAATGATGGCCACCACCCAAAAACAACCTCCAAGGGAGGAGTGAAGATCACCCCTCTTTTCTGCTGGAGGTGTAAGGTGGCCCCAGCGGTGCTCACAGCTGCAGCCAGGAGCCCACAGCAACAGGCTGCGTCACTTTGTCCAGAGAGAGGGGAAACTGAGGCACAGCAGTGAGCGTGGGGATCAGCTGCAGCCCGTGTCACCGCCTTCCCCCCTGGCTGCCCCGGCCTGAGTTCGGGGTATTTTTAAAGCCGCTAAGGGAACAGAAAGAATTTTCCAAGCGCCGAGGTTACGTAACCTCTGCTGGCCCTCTGCGGTACTCAGAGGTCTGGGGAGGGGGGAAGCTTTTCAACCTGGGGGACACTGCAGCGGGTGTCACCCCAAAAGGCTTTGCCCTCCTCTCCCTCACTGCAGTGAGTCCCCCCACCCAGCATGCAGGATGCTGGTGGCATCACAGACGGTGCCCTTGCTCTGTCCAGGGGAGCCCAGTCTGTGCGTGTGTGCCCGTGTGTGCAGACCCCCCCCAGCATGTGCTGCGTGTCAGAGCGGGCAACAGCCCGACTGCGGCTGGCATTGCCATGGTGACTGTCACCCGCCGCTGCTGGGAGGACTCATGAGGAGATGCTGCACCAACACTTACCCCCCTAAAGCTTACCTCCCCCCACAACGATTGGGGGGGTCCCCCTTGCCCTCCACCATCCCCATCTCTACCACTTTTTGCTCCATTACACCCACACGCAAGCTGTTCCATCACCTCCAGCTCCACCAGCTGTGCCTCAGTTTCCCCCGCCCTGTGCTTGTCAGCCACGGTAGGGGACAAGGGTGTTCCCTCCCCAGGATATTTTTCTCTCGCCCAACTTCGGCCAAGGCAGCAGAGCTGGAGAGATGCTGAGTGAAGGTTCCGTCGCTGTGGCAACCTGCTGTGGCCGTCTCCAGGCGACCAGGGATGCTGCAGAGCTGCTCTGGAGGCAGAGCAAGAGGGACCAGGGCAGGAGGGGGGTGCAGAGGGAGGAGGAAGGTATCCATAGGGTACCACTCACCCCCACACACACACTCCCCTACCAAAACCACAGCCTGGGTGGTTGTAGCACGGTGTTAAACACCCTGAAAGCAGCCACCGATGTGGCTCAGGCGGCCGGCTGAGCACTGACAACCTCATGGCACCCCAGCCCAGCTGGCAGCGATAGCAGCGGGGTGTGCCCGGGTGGGTATTGAGACCCGCTGCTTCCAGGGACACCTGCAGGGTTGTGGAAATTATTGCTAGTAGTAAGCCCTGTTAGCTTCTTAACCCTCATTAAGCTGCTTAGGGGAGGACACGCGCCGTCAGACGCAAACCTGGAGGTGGAGCAGGCCCTTGGCAGGGCAAACTGGGGGGGGGTGTGGGGGGTTCTGGTGGAGGTCACTGCCAGGGATGGGATTTTCAGGTGGGATGCATCTCCATCCCTCCCCTCCTGCATCCAACTCACCCCTGATGCTCTTTGCGAGCAGGGATCATCGTCAGGTCCTCTTGGCGCCGAGCATGGGGCAGGGATGGTGATGACAGGGTGTCACACCGGTGTGACGAGCGTGGGAGGTCTCAGCCACAATCACACTGGTGGCGGCGGGGTTGGGTGGGGGGAGATGGTGGTGACAGCGTGGGGCGACGAGACCGGCCAGAACCCAACGCCACTGGTCTGGGGAACGGAGTGGGGCGTCTCTAATCGCTCCATTTGGAAAAGATCCCGTGTCTGCATTTGCTAAATGAAAGGATGGCAGCGCCGGGTGCCAAGCCCCGGCTCCGTCGGAAATTTAAACTAATGACAGCAAAGCAAAGGAGCTGAAAGCAGAGCCCAAGAGCTCCCGAGTTATCCAGCCCTGACCGTGCCAGGGTGGAGATGGCAGCTTGAAAAGCATCAGCCGCCCATCCCCAAGAATCTCAGGGGGGTTGCTCCAAAACGCAGCTGTTCCCACTCTGCTCACTATGAAAGCGCAGAGCCAGGCTGGGATGCTGTGGAGGGGTCCCTGGAGAGACACCCCCCACACCCTCCCAAAGGGGAAATCTCTCTCTCTTTTATGGATGCAGCCACTCCAGGGAATGGGGTTTCGACCGGCATGGGGTGCAGGGGGGATTAGGGCACCCGCTCGCTCCCCACGGTGACAGAGAGCAGAGCAGTGAGTGTGATACTCAGATTTCTCCAGCTCTGGTGGTTCCTACAGCCGGCTCCATCCTGCCTGACCCCACACAGGGTCCCAGCAGGGCACCAGAGCCCCTGTCCCCGATGGAAATACCTGGGCTCAGGCGAGGCTTTCAGTCCCCGATGCTCTCCAGGCTCTGCTGGGGCGTTTTTATGCTGCAGCTGAGCGAAACCACAGGCTGCTGGTTGGTTGTTGGGGTTGGGCTGGTTTTTTTTTTCCCTTTTATAATTTCCTCTGCGAGATAAAATTAAACAAACAGGCCCTTCTGGGAGCAGCGAGACGGAGGGAGTCTGCTTCCCTACAGATGTGCGTGTCCTCGGCGATTACAACCGCCCGATTCAGCTCTCCCCGCGCCTGGGACACTCGCACAATCCCCCTCCCTCGCCTCCTGCGGTTTCGCCGGTAGGCAACCGGCTCTCTGCAGCCTCCCTCCCCATGAGGTCATTACCCAAACACCTATTTTTTCACAAAAGCATCGAGAACAGGGGTTGGGCTTTTTTCTCTCCCTGACCTCACCAGCTCTCCATCAAATTAGAGCGGTCTGGAGCGCGAGGCTGGGAGCGCTCGGCAAAGCAGCAGGAGGTGGCAGAGACTAGAATAGAACAGACTAAGAGTAGGATAGACTGCAATAGTGTGAAATTAATTAGAATAGAATAGAATAGAATAGAATAGAATAGAATAGAATAGAATAGAATAGAATAGAATAGAATAGAAGTAAATATACTAGAATGCATAGAATAATAGAATAGTACTAGAAATAGGGATAGAATAGAGTGGAAATAGAATAGAAATAGAGTAAGAATAGAATAGAGTGAATAGAGCAAATATAGTAGAAAATAGTAGAAAAGAATAGAGAGAAAATAGAAAGAAGAAATAGAAGAGGAAAATAGACTCAGCATTGAAATAGGTATTGAATTAGAATTTAATGGAATAGAATAGAATAGAATAAAATAGAATAGAATAGAATAGAATAGAATAGTAATAGTAATAGAAATATTGGAAAGGGAATAGAATAGAAATAGAGTGAATAGAACAAGTATAGTAGAATGTAGTAGAATGGAAAGAAAGAGGAGAAAAGAAATAGAAGAATAAAAAATAGACTACTAGAATTGAAATAGGAATAGAATTTGGAATAGAATATAATGAAGATAGTAGAATGCATATACTAGAATACAGTAGAATNAAGAGAAGAGAAGAGAAGAGAAGAGAAGAGAAGAGAAGAGAAGAGAAGAGAAGAGAAGAGAAGAGAAGAGAAGAGAAGAGAAGAGAAGAGAAGAGAAGAGAAGAGAAGAGAAGAGAAGAGAAGAGAAGAGAAGAGAAGAGAAGAGAAGAGAAGAGAAGAGAAGAGAAGAGAAGAGAAGAGAAGAGAAGAGAAGAGAAGAGAAGAGAAGAGAAGAGAAGAGAAGAGAAGAGAAGAGAAGAGAAGAGAAGAGAAGAGAAGAGAAGAGAAGAGAAGAGAAGAGAAGAGAAGAGAAGAGAAGAGAAGAGAAGAGAAGAGAAGAGAAGAGAAGAGAAGAGAAGAGAAGAGAAGAGAAGAGAAGAGAAGAGAAGAGAAGAGAAGAGAAATAAAATTGAAATAGGAATAGAATAGAATAATAGCATAGAATAGAATAGAATAGAATAGAATAGAATAGAATAGAATAGAATAGAATAGAATAGAATAGAATAGAATAGAATAGAATAGAATAGAATAGAATAGAATAGAATAGAATAGAATAGAATAGAATAGAATAGATGTCAGGGCATCTCCCAGGGCATGGGGCTGCTAAGAAGGGGCAATTCTGCAGGTCAGGAGCAGCAGGGAGGATGACAGGGGCTCCTGGCTGCCTTCAAGCCCTAGCTGCAGCTCCCAAACCAAAGAGGAATGGACATGCCGTGAAGACTTGCAAACACACCTAAACTTTCTGTCTCTGTGTGGCTCGGGAGCCGGCCAGCACAAAAGCCGTTGCTATAGCTGTGCAGACCACCACTGGTGGGTTTCGCAGCACAATCTGGACCACGGCTCTATGCAAATCTCCAAGGCAGAAGTCTTTATGGAGGCATATGACAACCGAAAAAGAATAGCGCTCCGTGCTCTACTCCCACACGCCACCCCCCAACTTCACCATCATTTAAATCAGTCTTAAGTTGGAAGAATTCAAATCAACACTGTCGTCACAGAGCCAAGCGGAGAGGTGACACAACTTGGATGCTGCCAGGGAAATTGCCCCCCTGAGACTCCAAACCCATCAGCCCATCACTTTCCAAAGCCACATCGAGGAAAACAAATGAACTGGCAATTTGCTGCCCCCCAGCCTTTCATCCCCTCCAGCCTGGGTTGCCGCAGAGTTTTTCAACCAGGCTTCCCCTTGGGATCAACGGGAGGGGGACTGCGGGGAGGAAAAAATATCCAAGACATGCTGCTGAGGCTGGAGAGTCACAGTTGGAAAAGAAATCAAAGCTTCCAAAGAGAGAGATGCCAAGGGGATATGTTGTTCCCGAGAGAAACAGGACATTTCGAGGCTGAAGGAGGAAGGAGGAAGGCTCCTACCGCCTCTTTAATCTACCCAGTATAGGTGGTCAGGGGGTTCCACGCATGGCAGCCCGCTTGTGTGGCTTGTCCCCACTGTGCCAGGCTGTAGACAAAGATGGCATCAGAGCTATTGCCTTGGTTTGTTGTTGGGTTTTGTAGTTCTTTACTCTAAAAGCATGATTTTGATCTGGGGGAGACCTTGCAGGGCTCTGCCATCAGCCACGCACATACAGAACACCCAGAGGGCTCCCTGCCCACCTGCACCCAGCACCCAGAGCCTGCGTGGTGTCAGCTTGGCATCAGCAAACTCATCAGGGTTCTGATGGGAACCACATAGGGAGGAAGCTGGGAGAAATAAAACGACACCTTGCTATTGCCAGAAACACCCAAATCAGATCCCAGCCCAGAGGGTGAAGGATCAGCAGTTGAGATTTTCCTTGCAGAACATTTTTGGGTCGCATGATTGAGCTGGAAGCAAGCGGGGGAGAGGCTTTCAGTGCACTCCCAGTTGCTGCCCTGAAACCACCCAATTTGTCTGGTTCAGCATAATTTCTGCATCGAATTGTTCCTGCAGAAAGTTTTATACCTGTGCCCTTGGGCAAAGCCCTGACAGCAGCCTTCACTGGGAATGAGATACCTGCCTCCTCCTACCTGGGGAGGTAGCAGGGAGGGGAGGACAGGGACTCTGAGCTGGCCCAGCTATAAATAACCTCATGGAAAGGAAGCAGGAGAAAAAGCAGCACAAAGAACCCTATAAATCCAGGGACATGAGTTCTGCTTTGGACACTTAGTGTTCCAGGAGATGGGTTGGTGGTTAAGCGTGGTAAGGCGGATGGTTGGGCTTGATGATCTTGAAAGTCTTTTCCAACCCTGGATGATTCTACATGAGTTCACAGAGTTAAGCACAAGAGAAAATGGGTTTCATCGCGGGTCAATGGAGCAGCACCCAGCCCAGTCATCACCTTTCCATGAACAGCCCATTGAACCGCCCCAAAGCCCCTGGGCAGGGTGCATAGGATGCAACGCACAGCTCGTGGCAAGAACCCATTCGCTCGGCTCATAGAGATGTAAAAGGAGAGACTAAAATTAAAGGAAGTTAAATTAAGGCAATTTAGATTAAGGAACCCATTGGCCCATGCTGACACGGTGCTGGTCCCACAGCTGGTGTCACCAGCACCGAAGAGCCAGCGATCCCGTCCCTGAAAGCACCCGCAAGCTGTGGACCAGCCTGTGGTTAGGGTGATCATTATTTGCAATCTGTGATCCTGCTGAGAAAAGGCAGAAAAAGCAACTTCTTGTTTTTCCCAACGAAAGGGGAAATGCAGAGGCTCAGCCAGCGCTGTGACCAGCGGGTCACAACCAGCGGTGCCGGAGTGATTCATCCTAAACAAGCTAGAATTACTCAAACTAACCTGGAATTAGGTAGGAAAACCAGTCTGGAGTTCGCCCTGCTGATGTCTGCCGGGTTATCAGCCCACGGAAACGATGGGGCCAGCGGAGAGGAGGCAGAGCAGGAGCACCCCCACGGCTGCTTTCCCCTCCACCTCCAGAAAAATGAATGAGAAGCTTCAATCCCAGCTCCTGCACCTGGATACTGCACCCAACCCTATCCAAGGGGGGCTATTTTGTACCATTGGTCACTGTCCCCAAAGGCTGCCAGAGGAGCCATTGACCGGGGAACCTCTCCACCGCCTGTTTTTCCCCAGAAAACCATCTGAGCCTCTTCCTCCCTAACTTCTTATTAAAGCTGAGCGAATAATTCAGGGCAAAATCTCCAGGAACAACGTTTTGCCTTTTCATTTTCCTCTCTTGAGCTGTCTGCAGTTTTCCCAGCGCTCGGGGATGATTTAAAGACCTGTCTGCGGCCAGGAGCGTCTTGCTGCGACGGCAGCGGCGAGTGCTTGATGGCCCGTGTTCCACGTGTGCGGGTGAGGACACGCCGGACACGGAACGATGGATGAGTCTTTCCCGCTACCCTAATTAGATGAATAACATTTGCAAGCAGGTTTGGGGATGTTTTCTTGTGTTTGAGGCTTTCGTGCTGAGGTAATAACTGCCTGTCAGTTAGGGAAGGCTCGAGCAGCGCTTCATGGATCATCATCATATTTCCAGCCATCCATATCAGCCTGGACACAAAGATTTTCCACGGAGCACCTCATCCCCACCTCAAAAACATCACTCAGGACACAAGACCACAGGCAGAGCCACGGGACCGTTGGGTTGTGCTGGCTCTGACCTTCCAGCGCCGCAGCCATCCCAAGCATTTGCTCCCTCATTAGTGGAAAGGTTAGGGAGAGCGGCTGGGCTCCCTGCAAACTCCCCGCGGTGCTGGTGTGACGCAGCCTGGCACAGGCAGCTCGTCCCGATGCCCTGGCAAGCACCAGCCAGAGAAAATATCAGGGAGAGGAGAGCTTTGTGGGGCAGAGGTGCCTAAATAAAGGTTTCCCACACTTGGAGAACAGGTCTGTCCTTGGGAACCCCACACTGGGGTAAAGCAGGGTCTGCCCTTGAGGCCACATGAGATGCCTTCCACTCTTCTCCCTGACGTTTCACCCACTGCTGCAACCCCAGACATTCTCTGGGGATGGGACACTCACCCCTTGGAAGCAGGAGACTTGGAATTGAGGGCAAAACGACCTCATTTGGGGACTCAGTCTCAGGAAAAGCAGGGCAGCTGCTGCTACCCAGTTTGTTGGCTTTTGGGATGGAGCAAACCGGTGACAAACTGGTGTCAATCCCTCCCCAGAGCAGCTCGTGCTTGGGACAGGAGGAGCTGTTTAATGCTCCCAGCACCCAAAAAGATCCAGGGCTGATTTCAGAGCCATCCCAGGTGACCAAGCCTGGGGCTCCATTGGTCCCTTCTGGAAACCCCTCTGCAGCCCTGCAGCTCTCTCCTCCCTTTTCATAACCTCACTCTGCCCAGCAAACCCGGCCGCTGTCGGTGCATTTTCTCCAGCATCACCGGGACTCTCCCACAACCTTCTCCTTATTCCCTTCACACACTCCAGACCCACTCGAAGCACCCGGAGAGGGAAAGAGACAGAAACCCGACCCTCATCCCAGCCCTAAAACAAAGCCCAGGGTGAATAAAAAGGGGAAAGCAAAGCAGAGCGCGGTGTCAGGCTCCTCTCCCCAACCCATCCCCTCCCAGTTCACCCGCGGAGGGGGTTGACAAAAGTGCTTTCGGGCTGACAAAATGATTACAGGGTGCCGAGGCAGCCAGTTGCACTGGGGTTTGTTCCCTGCATCTCAAGCAGCGTGAGGACACAGCGGAGAAAGCAGCTGCACTTCACGAGGGGTCGTGGAGATGGGGAGGGGGAAGGTGGTGGGAAGGGGAATTTGCAGAAAGGGGGGGTGTTTTCTGCTGGGAATAAAACAAGGAGAGAGCAGGCAGGAAGGGCCCGAGTGCGAGAAGCCAGAGGCAGCCGATGCTGTGGGTCCCTGCTGGAGTGGGGATGGATCAGGGAGGATGCTGGTGGTGATGGTGTTGTACCAGCCCAGAGGGGAAAGAGGAGAAGCTGGAGCTGCCGCCCACCCTAAACAGGGTCAAACCTCATAGCCTTGCTGGGGGGAGGAGTTAGGGCAGAGCTGGGAAGGTGTTTGCCCTGTGCATGGGATCACCAACAGCACCGAGCAGAGCGAGGTGCCCTGGGTGCCTGGACTCCCGTTGCCTGCAAGCAGTGGGTGCTGGGCAGGTGGAGGGAGGAGGATTTCAGCTCTAAACCCAATCTGTTGGAGAACTTGGCCTGCTCCCCGTCAAGCTGAAAATAGCACATATGTAAGGACGAGCACAGTGCTGGCTGTGTCCTCACCGAACGCTTCCTTCCTGCTACGCTCCACGCAGCACCCCAGCCCTCCGCCTGCCACCCCACGCAGTCCCCACAGACCCCCCATAGGAGCCAG
>VZRI01006483.1:71177-81970 GCA_013397515.1 Upupa epops | reverse complement strand
CCTCCGCGCCGGTGGCTGAGGTTGGGGGCTCGCGGTGCCACAGTCCATCCCCAGCCTCTCTGGGTGCCTTCCATGGAAAAGCCATGGTGGGACCACGACCCTGCTCTGCTCTCAGGGTGGTTTAAGGGGAAGGGTCTGCTGGGGGGGCAGGGGGAAGGCTGGGAATTGAAGCCACTTCTTTCTGTTTAAGGTGCTTATTGGAATTGTAAGGAGATATTTATTGGAGTCCAAGTTTATTGCTTGGTGCTGAGCGGTGTTTTAAGCCGTGGAGGAGGTTTTGGGTATCTCCAGGTCACCCCAACCTCGTAACAGCCAGGCCTTTTTGGAGAGGGGCAAAGCGGATCCCTGCTCCAGGAGCTTTCTCCCCCACCTGGAGGGGAGCAGGGGGCTGAGGGATGCTGCAGTGGGCTCGCAACCCCTCTGCCTGCCAGCCACACAGGGAGATGCAAACCAGCCCCCACCCATACTTTTTGATAGGCTTCCTCCACGCTCTATCAGCCTCAAGATCCCAGGGCTGCTGCCTCCTCCTTTTCTGGGGATTCATGGGCTTTATGCACAAAATCATTCACAGCCAGGAGACCTCTGGCCTCAACAGAGCTGGGCTCAGCTGTCACGCAGCCTGCAGGTCCCCTATGGACCCTAAGGCCACCCAGCACACGAAGAGGTTGATTCCTCACCTGCCCCACCTCCCCTTTGCATCACCTTCCCCCCCTTCCCAACCTTCTCACTCTTCTTCATCTGCCACCATGGGTCTGGGACCAGCAATCCTTCCCTCTCCTCTCCCCTTTGGCTTTGTCCCAGAGCAGCAACTCACCCCATGCCCAGCTCCCATCCTCTTCCCCGCATGCTGATGCAGCATCACTGCTCCCAAACACCCCAAACTCGCGTGCACTTCAGGGTGATGCTGGTGGCACTACCTCCTCTCCACACCAACCCCACTGCAGTGGCCCAGACCGTCTCAGCCCCTTGCCCCAACCCCACAAATACTGAATTTTATCCAACACCATGAAATCCCCGGATGAAAATCATCGCAGAGCCTTGTTCTGGCAGTGGCTCACCCAAACGCCCAGGGATGCTCAGCGTTTTGCAGATGGGATGGGACACTAGCCCACACGCAAGGCACGGTGGCCACGAGCATCACAAAGGGGCAACCGTCAGCGTCCTAACCCCAAAACATCGCTCTCTTCTGCCTGCTGGGCAGCCCCTCACACCTCAGCTTGCTCCTCTCCGCAGGCTCCTCTCTCTCAACCCCACTGTGCTCATCCCTCATGGGAAGCTTCCCAAACCCCCCAACCCCCAGCTCCCTCCATCCCTCCAGCCATAAATGTAATTAACGCGTTGGGCAGCCCGGAAATTGGCCGCAGGGCTGGGGCGAGCGTCTGGCCACGGACCAGGGAGGAACCACCGAGGGCAGGGGGAGAGCAGCTGCAGGGTCCCCAGTACGATGCTTTGCCAGGGCTACCAGCAGTTATTTCGAGGGGGTCTCTCCAGCAAAGCAGCACTGGGAGATATTTGGGGCTTGGATGCAAGGGGGGGATACGGGTACCTGTAGGGCTGCAGCCCATGGGGCTGGGTGGGAGGGCAGGGTGGAGCTGGCAGCCCACAGTGGCGTTCACATCACGCTGCCATGCTGATGGCTTACACCTCGCTCCCCGTTTTCCTATGGGGAATGTGAAGAAATAGCCTGGGATTTCCATGCTGGCAAGCCTTGGGATTCACCCAGCCCACTGTGCGAGCAGAGACGCAGGGAGGAACTGGGGAGAGCTGTGGAGAACCCCATGGCTCCCATCTAGGGGTTCAGGACTGGGGCACTGGTGCCTTCTCAGCTGGGGACCAGCTCCGGTCTGGATCCCATCCCTCCCTGCAGCGAGGTCAGATCCAGCCATTCACTTAGGATCCTGAGGGAAGAATAGGGAGAGAGGGGTGCCCCAGCGGGGTCCCCAGCGAGCCCCTTCCCAATGCCGGCAGCGCGGCTGCGCCAGCAAGTCAGCGCAGAGCCATTAGGGCTAATTTAATCAAGACGGATGGCCCAATTGGAGGGCTGCCGCCCATAAATCCCACGCTCGCGCTGCATTAGTGTCAGGGCTCCTGGAGGAAGAAGCCACGGGGAGGTGTGGGGGGAGCAGGGCCAGGGAAACCTGCTAAGTCACCCATCGGCACGGGGCAGCTCCCATCGGGTGTCACCAACCCCAAGTGGGCTCTCCATCCCAGCTCTAGGGACAAGACCCCCTGCAGCCCAGCGGTGGGATTTCAAGCGACTTGGTTTAGCTGGAGCCCCGAAGGGTGCAAGGTTGTCCAAGAATTCCCCACCCCAAGGCAGGGATTTGGTCCCATAGGAATCTTCCCTGCTTGCTCCAGAGGGTTTTGCCGCAGGACAAAGGGGTGCTGGGCAAGGAGGACTGAAGCCCCGGGGTAGATCACAGCGGGGTAACTGGGTCTCCAACGCACAGGCTGGGGAAGACCCAAGGCTGATGGATGTAGCATCCACGCCAGATTCCAGCTGAGACACCCCAAACTCAACCCACATCAGGGCAGTGGGACAACCCCATGGGGGACCAGCTCAGCTCTGACAGCTCCCAGCTCCCTTCCCAGCCCTAGAAAATCCATGTCTAGGCTCCAGTCGCTACCCAAGGACTCAAACCAGCCCCGTCACCCCATCCTCACTCAGGAGACTGTGCTGCACGAGCTGAGCCAGGAAATCCTCTCTCATCCATCAAACTTAAAAATAGCCCTTTGCCACCAACACACCCGGCCCCCCACTCTCTGGCTGGGATGGCTCCCACCTCGCCACAGCCACCACCATCTCGGCCGAGCACCCGGCCACGGGACAGAGGCTGGAGGGCTGATGCCATCTGCTCCGGGCACTGGCATTGGCACCGGTGTGGGATGGTGGCTCTGCCAGGCCGTGTTGTTGGCTGGAATGGTGCTGAGAAGGGCCAAGTCCCGGTGGGTCTCGGGAAGATGATGGGCCAGGGGGATGCGATGGGTGGATGGGAGGTTGGCGTGGGTTTGCAGGCAGAGCTCTTGTCCCCTGGAGAGCTCGTGGTGGCTGCATGGCCACCCAACAAGGGGGATAACAGTGTGGAAGGTACCTGTGCACTGGGAATGGGGGTTATCAGAGGGATCTTAGTCTGAGAGAGCGGCTGAAGGCATCAAGAAGCAGTTGGATGATGGAGAGATGGATGCTCAGGTCTGGTTTCCGTGCCCTGAGCACCTATAGGGCTCTGCCAGCAGCCCCCTTTACAGTGAACTTGACTGAAACCACTCAGGGAAGCTGAACTTAGGGCACCAGGAGAGATGAAAGGTGGCACCACTGTAAATCCATTTGGGAATAGCAGAAGCACATCCCTGGTTTCTGACTGTGCTTCTCTAAGGCCAGGAGGGAGGGAGGGAGGGCAGGGAAGGAGCTGGACTGCCGGCAGGAGGAGCACAGCAGCTGAGGTCAGCTCTGGCCATGTTGTGATGGGACCACCCCAGGGTCCTGGGGACCAGACATTGCTGATGGAGCAAGAACAGGCAGGGGTGTGGGGTGGCTCTCCAGGGGCTGGATGCGAGCAGCACTACGGCCAGCAGGGCCAGCTCCCTGAGCTCAGCACCTTGGCTTTCCTTCCCCAGGCAAATGGATTCAAAGGCAGGATTTGGCCTGAGGAACCATCAACCAGGAGCAACAACCTCCTGTCGGATGCAAAGCCATGGAATCATGGAATACTTAGGGATGGGAAGGGACCTGGAAAGATCATCCAGTCCTGTTCCCCTGCCACAGCAGGATCACCCAGACCCAGTGGCACAGGAACACAGCCAGGCGGGGCTGGAACGTCTGCAGAGAAGGAGACTCCACAGCCCCCCTGGGCAGCCCCTTCCAGTGCTCCGGGACCCTCCCTGGGAAGAAGGTCCTGCTGAGATTGAGAGGGAACCTCCTCTGTTCCAGCTGGCACCCAGTGCCCCTTGTCCTAGCACCAGATGCCCTTGAGCAGAGCCTGGCTCCATCCTCCTGACACCCACCCCTCACATACCCTATCTGTTGCGGTGCTGTGGGGTCAGAGGCTGTGCTTGCTTGGCCCGAGTCACTCACGATGGAGCGAGGACCAGCTTCCCCGAGGCGACCGGTGTGTGCGTGAAGGAGGAGGCAAGCGGAGGAAGGCTCGGAGGAGGGTGCTGGGGAGCGGTATCCCCTGGGGATGCTGCTGAAACAAGCTGTAATGGGTGAAATTAAGCTGAATAAAAAGGGAAAATTTCCTGCTAGGCGCTAAGAGGCTCCCAGGGGACCCGGAGCGATCCCAGCAGCGCGGTCCCCACAGCTCACACGGCGATGGCAAAGGGGGGAGCAGCAAATCTCAGCGTGGGGAGCACGGGGCAGCACTGGAGTTTGCAGCCAGCCTGAGCCCTCCAGCGCTGGGATGCGATGATCACTGCTGCCCAGTGTCTGTGTCAGGGCTGGGGCTGGAATCCAGCTGGAAGCTGGATGGAGCAATCCTGTATTAGCAAAATCTGCAGAGTTTCACTGGCTACAAGTGGCTCCTCGTTTTGTCAGCTGGCAGGAGCACAAATGGCTTTTTTTTATCTGCCTTGTGCTGGCCATCTTGGGAGAGGAGTGGCTTCACCTGCTCCACTGAGCCAGCAATGTGCTCTGGTGGCCAAAACGGCCAACAGCATCCTGAGGGGAGCAGAAGGGGGGTGGTTAGCAGATCGAGAGAGGTTCTTCTCCCCATCTACTCTGCACTGGTGAGACTGCATCTGGAGGACTGTGTCCAATTGTGGGCCCCTCAGTTCCAGAAGGACACAGAGCTGCTGGAGGGTGTCCAGCATAGAGCAACGAAGAGGATGAAGGAAGCAGAGCAGCTCCCTAATGAGAAAAGGCTAAGGGAGCTGGGTCTCTGGAGCTGGGAGAAGAGGAGGCTGAGGGGGGACCTCACTGCTGTCTCTAAATCTGTGAGGGGTGGGTGTCAGGAGGATGGAGCCAGGCTCTTCTCAAGGACATCTGGTGCTAGGACAAGGGGCACTGGGTGCCAGCTGGAACAGAGGAGGTTCCCTATCAACATCAGCAGGACCTTCTTCCCAGGGAGGGTCCCGGAGCACTGGAAGGGGCTGCCCAGGGGGGTTGTGGAGTCTCCTTCTCTGCAGACGTTCCAGCCCCGCCTGGCTGTGTTCCTGTGCAACTTGGTCTGGGTGATCCTGCTGTGGCAGGGGGATTGGACTGGATTATCTTTCCAGGTCCCTGCCATCCCTAACGATCCTATGATTCTATGACCCTGCCTCAGAGCATGCAGAGAGGTCCAGGTCACATCTGTTGGAACTGAGGAGACCTTGGGGAGTGCATTGCACCCCAGAGGTGGGACCCTGCCCCTTATCTGCAGCTGAAGAAGAGGAAAATAGCTGGTTTGGGAAAATTGTGTGCCCACCACATGCCACGATGCCAGCCCAGCTATGGACTATGGTCACAGCACATGGACAATATAGGACAAAGTAGGAGGCAAGAAGCTTATCTGCTGCTGTTGTGACCCACAGTGTTTGGGGGAAGGATTTGGGGCAGCAGATGGCATTCCCTAGACCTTGTGCACAGACCAGTGCTAGCTCCGTGTCCTGGGCCAGCTGGGATGAGCACAGTTTGGCTTTTTACCATGGGATGCTCCACAAGGACAGGTGAAGAGCAGCTCTCCTGGGCTGCTCATGGTGCTCACAGCACCCAAGAGAACCCATCGATCCCCTTTCTACTCTACTCACATCACCACAGTGCTCAGTAACCAATTCCCCCACCCAGACTGGATTATTTTAGGACAGGGAGGAGGCAAGAGCAGCAGAGCCCAGGCAAGGTGGACATCCCACCAGACAGGCACCTCGTATAACCCACAGGCTTCCCCCAAGGGCTCTCTGCAGCCAGAAAGCCCAACTGGCTTCTTACATAAACGACCTTAGGGCAGCGCCTCTGAGACCACCAGAGCAGGCAGCAGATGCTCTGAGGCAAAATCCACCCCGTCCAGAGCAGACGTCACCTAATCAGCATGTTGGCTCCTTCCCAAGGCGGTCTTGGGGCACACAGTAAATATCTTATATAAGCACCTCTGGCCTGAGGTCGCACCCAGTTCAGCCTGGTTGTACAGTGATGTCCTCCTGGAGAGAGGCACAAGAGGTGGTCCAGGGGGCCAGAAAGGGCTTTCTCCAGTGTGGGCCAGTTATACTGTTATAGAACTCCTGGGTGACCCAGCTCCATGAGCCAGAGGAGCCTCCAGGAGAAACCTGGGGTATGGAAAAGAGTCATCCAACCCCCATGGAAAAAAGGGATAGAAGAAAAGGTCAAAAGGACACCCTCTGCCCCCAGACTATGTGTTCTCCAGGATTTGGTAGCTGGAGAGAGCCTGGAGAGCCCAGTAACCCTCCATAACTAGGTCAGTCCTTCCAGTCCTGCCGCTGCTGTCTGTCTGGCCCTTAAGTACCTTCTGAGATGGAGACACCCCATCAAAGCAGGAGACCTCTGCCAGTGTTCAGCTCTCACCACCAGGGAAGTTTCAGACCACAGTCTCTCGTGGGGCAAGTTAACCCCTAGATTTCCATGCCAGAGGCACAGAGATTCTCACCCTTGGTCCTGGACCACAGAAGAGGCTGGAGAGAGCCCACGGATGGGCACAGCTGGGGGTAAAAGCAGTCAGGCTGAGGCATGAGCAGGCTGTGCAGGATAACCTGTGAGCATCAACTGCACTTACGCTGCCAGCACTGGCTTTCCCCTCCTGGCTGCTCAATGAGGTGAAAACCAAGGCAGGGGCTTTGCTGGCAGAAGCTGATCCCTTCCTCAGCATCCACCCTCCGCGCTCACATCCCTAGGGGATTTACCCCCAGATCAGCACCCTTGAGCCTCACTGTTGCCTTTAGCAGCACCAGCCTTGGGGTGGTTGATCAGAGGTCCAGCTGCAGGCAGGACACCACTTGCTCCTCTCCCTACCCCAGCCTCCTGGCTTCTCTTGCCCAGGTCACCAGCAACTCAGCCCTGTCTTTCACCAGAGGCATTTCACACCAGCCCTCACTGCTAAATAAAGCTGTCCGAGGGTTCCCCGTGCCACTGGGGCTCACAGAGTGGTTCTGGGCAAGGAGCAAGGTTAAACTCAGCCCTGCAGAACAGCATCTGCCCCAGACTGAGCTGGCTCTGCCACCGCCGACCCCAGGCTTGAGCAGAAAATAGAGCCAGACAGAGAAATTGGGTCTCTGTCACTGCGTCAGCAAATAACAGAGCTCTCCTGCTATCGGCAAAGCCCTTCTGCCCCATTGCTGCAAGCTCTCAGGGTTTGGGAAAGGGCAAACGGGTCCATCTGGCAGCTGCTGCCTGCAGCAGTCTAAGCCCTCAGATCTAGGGTCCAGCAATAAATATAAAACCTTAACGAATTACTCGAGTCCTGCCCTCTCACAGGCAGCTCCACGCGGTGCTGGGCAGCTGCAGGCTCCAGCACTTGGACTTTGCAAAATGAGGGGAAGAGATGGTCTACATCAGCAAAAAATCTCCCCCCTGTTTCCCACCTCTGCTCAAAGGCAGGGGGCAAGACCCACAGCAGACACCGGGGCTGTGTCAGGGAGGTCGGGACAGCGAGAGATTGGGATGAAATTGCTTGATTTTATAAAGAAGAGAGGGCTCAGCTGCCCATGGGTGTTGTGAGAGTGGGGGCTTGGAAAACAATGAGTCCAGTTGTGGGCCCCTCAGGTCCAGAAGGACACAGAGCTGCTGGAGGGTGTCCAGTGCAGAGCAACGGAGATGATGAAGGAAGGAGAGCAGCTCCCTGCTGAGGAAAGGCTGAGGGAGCTGGGTCTCTGGAGCTGGGAGAAGAGGAGGCTGAGGGGGGACCTCATTCCTGTCTCTAAATCTGTGAGGGGTGGGTGTCAGGAGGATGGAGCCAGGCTCTGCTCCAGGTCATCTGGGGATAGGACAGGGGGCACTGGGTGCCAGCTGGAAGAGAGGAGGTTCCCTCTCACTCTCAGCAGGACCTTCTTCCCAGGGAGGGTCCCAGAGCACTGTAAGGGGCTGCCCAGGGGGGTTGTGGAGTCTCCTTCTCTGCAGACGTTCCAGCCCCGCCTGGCTGTGTTCCTGTGTGACTTGGTCTGGGTGATGCTGTTGTGGCAGGGGGACTGGACTGGAGGATCTTTCCAGGTCCCTTCCCATCCCTAAGGATTCTACGAGTTCAGCAGTGCCCAGAGCTGGGCAGATGGAGGGCTGAGCTATTCTCCGGCTTGTTGAGCAGGAGAAAAATGTACCTTCGGATGGGAACAAATTGGTTTTAAGCAAAATGCTAAATTATGAAGGTTGGGTTTGTTTGTTGTTGGGTTGTTGGGGTTTTGGTTTTTTTCCACGAAGCTCAAAACTGTTTTGCTCTACCCGAAATGAACCGGCTCCTCTCCAGGCGATTGCACCCATTTATAAAGATCACAGCTCTCCTCTAGATTAGCTAAACAGCATTTTCCAGACCAGAAAAGGCAAAGAGTCAGAAAAGCCTCCTCTGTAAACAAAAACTTCACATTTCCAAAAGCCGAGGTGAAGAGCCGGGATCCTCCCTCCCTCGTTTTGTGCAATTTTCCCAACGCCCCGTGAGCTTGGGATCAGTGCCAGGCTCTGCAGCATCGGAGCTGGGGACGCGCTGGAGCGGAGCTGCAGTTCGGCTGTCGGGGCAAAGCAGCCAGCAAAGACAGAGAGCTCAGCAAAGAGTAGGGGAAAGGCTCTTGCCGTTTCTTTTCTGGGGTTATTCATTCCTCTGGGGTGAATCAGGGAATCCATCCCATGTAGGATGTGGGGTTTGCATCAGGTGATACCAGCTGCTCCTGGATGCTCTGATGCAATGGATCTCCAAAGACCAGGAAGGGGTAATTCCCAGATGGAGCTGTCAGGGATCTTCTGACAGAGGGGACTTCACGGGTGCTGAAGCATGAGAAGCAAGGAGCATCTCAAAGAGGATGTATAGTAACCAGAGAAGACATGATCCCAGTCCCTGGACCTCACCTGGACTGCTGTGTCCAGCTCTGGAGCCTCCAACACAAGAAAGATGAGGAGAGGTTGGAACAGGTGCATAGGAGGCCATGAAAAGACTCAGAGGGCTGGAGCCCCTCTGCTCTGGGGACAGGCTGAGAGAGCAGGGATTCTTCAACCCAAAGAAGAGAAGGCTCTGAGGCGACCATACAGTGACCTCCCAACCCCTGCAGGGCGCTGTCAGAGGGCTGGGGAAGGCTGTTCCCAAGAGCAGGAACAAGAGGATGAGGGGTCCTGGTTTGAAGCTGGAAAAGGGCAGAGGGAGGCTGGACAGGAGGAGAAAGCTCTGGAATCTGAGGGTGGGGGATCCCTGGACCAGGCTGCCCCGAGAGAGGGTGGAGACCCCATCCCCAGAGCCATTCAAGCTCAGGCTGGCTGGGGCTCTAGGCAACCTGGTCTGGTGAGTGCTGGCCCTGCTTGGTGTAGAGGGGTTGAACTGGCTGCCCTTTGGAGATCTCTTCCAACCCAACCCACTCTATGATTCCATAAGATAAAAGTCCTTCCTCTGCTCTAACAGCCTGTGCCTTAAATCCAGCCCTGCTGGGCGGGCAGTTTGGCTGTCACCAGGTACATGTGCACATGTGAGAGCAGAAACACACATATATATCCTTCCCTCAGGATCACAGCCAGCATGCGGGGGCTGCCCACCACGTCAGGCTCACTGCACTCCTCATCAAAGATGCTTCACAGAAATCCTTGACTTGTTCTTTCATCTCTTTGCCTTCATTCTGGATGCTGCAGAATAACACACACAAACCAGCAAAGGGCTTCCCAGAGCTCAGCCCCAAGGGACCAGGAACCCCCGATCCCCCTTGATGTAAAGAAGCTTCCCAGTGTCAATTTTGGGGGTTGTTTTATCAAGGATCAACTTGTGCCTCTCGCCAGGGGATCTTCCACCTCGGCTCCATTAAAGGGAAACACAAGAGAAAGCATTTAAAACCCCAATGTTTTAACAAGACAGCTGCAGGGAGGCTACTCGAGTGATTGAGTTTTTACCTGGTCCTTACAGGCGAGCTGAAGTACTTAACATAGAAATGAGTTTTAGTCACAGCAAGGCGTTTGGGATTAGAGCTGGCTGCAGAGAAACACTGATGGAACGGCGTTCCCCCGGAATATGTACTCCTGTCAAAACTGCGATGCTGAGTGAGATTCAATAGGGTCAGGCACCAGTTCCTTTTCTAAAAGAAAATCAGAGAGCAGGTGGAGGGAAATGAGTTGAGTAGTGTGGGAAATGAAAACAAAAGAGCTTTTTATTTGGAGCTACTCTGGTGCTGATGGTGGTGGGGAGGTTTCGTTCTGGGTTGTTTCGTGTGGGTTTGTGTTTATCTAAGTGATATATCACTCATAGAACNAATGAGGTCCCCCCTCAGCCTCCTCTTCTCCCAGCTCCAGAGACCCAGCTCCCTCAGCCTTTCCTCAGCAGGGAGCTGCTCTCCTTCCTTCATCATCTTCATTGTTTTCTCTCTAATGGCAAATTTCCCCAAACTCAGCAATTCCCCACTCCCTGCTGGCTCGCAGGCTGATAGCCCCGAAGGCATTAATGGCTCTGCAAGAGATGCTGGTTGTTGGACTCCAAGGCCAGCGCCACTCGATAAAAACTCGCTATCAAAACCCACCTGGAGGGAGCCTGGGGAGGTAAGAAAAGCCCAGCAGGACCTGAACAGGCAGAGTAATTGCAGACAGAGCAGCTGTGACCTTCACTAAGGTGAGTCCGCAGCAGCCATCGGGAGTTTCTTCCCCAATCTTTAGGCTTCAGGAGGAGTCAGAAGGAACAGGGGAGCCCCTCAGAATGCAG
>VZRI01006483.1:47532-68764 GCA_013397515.1 Upupa epops | reverse complement strand
TGCCTTCTGAAGCCGGGGTGGGGGGGTGGGGAAGGAACAAGCTGCCTGGATTGATGGGCCAGTAATTTCTGCCAAAATACCGCGCTGGATACAACTGCTCAGGATGAATGGTTGTGCCTGAGGGGAGAAGCGAGAGCAGCACGGAGCTGTTGCTCCCCCTCGGTTGCCTTTTGGGTTGGATTGAAAGCTTTTGCCACCTTTCCTACACAAGTAACGGTCCTGACCTACGCTGTCTCGTGAGAGACCACCCGGAGCCCTGGGTACAATCCTGGACCCCCCAACACGAGCACATAGAACTGTTGGAGTGGGTCCAGAGGAGGCCATGAAGATGATCAGAGAGCTGTGGGGACAGGCTGAGGCAACTGGGGCTGTTCAGCCTGGAGAGAAGGCAGCTCTGAGGAGACTTTATAGCAGCCTTGCAGTACCTGAAGGGGCTCCAGGAAAGCTGGAGAGGGACTTTTTCCAAGGGACTCTGGTGACAGGACAAGGGGGATGGTTTCAAGCTAAACCAGAGGAGAGTTAGATGAGCTAACCCTCCCTGTGAGGGTGCTGAGGTGCTGGAACAGGTTGCCCAGAGAGGTTGTGGCTGCTCCATCCCTGGCAGTGTCCAAGGTCAGGTTGGAGGAGGCTCTGGGCAACTTGGTCTGGGGGGTTGGACCTAGATGATCTTTAAGGTCCCTTCCAACCCAGACATTTCCATGATTCTATGATGATCCTGTGATCCACAGGCAGCATGAACACCCTTCCAACCTCCTCTTTGCCACCAGCATCCAGCAACCGAGCAAACCCAGTTGTTTCAGTTGTTAAGCAACTGGATGCTGAACAAGACCCACCAGCACGAGCAGCCTAGGGTGCCTGCCGGGGCTTGCATGCCTGCAACGCGGCCACCTTGGGCTGCAGCTTGTGCTGCAAGCAGAGGCTCCTTCAGCACAGAGGGGACCAGCAAATCACCCCGATGCTCCCCAAGGAACTGGACGAGACGGAGCGTAATTACTCACGAGGGTATTTGGATCAGGCGAAAAAAATTGAGTACAGCAAGAGTCACGGCTCGTGGGTCACACAGGGACAGGCAGGAGGAAAAAGGACCCTGAATTATCCACTCCAGACCCTGCAGCCACCAGCAACCACATTGCATAATCCAATTCGGAAATCTGTCATGGAAATCTTAAAATTAGCTCCACTGGCCACCCCCCGCCGCTGCTGGCATCCTGCTCTGTAGCCGCCTCCTTCCAACAGCATGAGGATGCTCCACTCCAGGCTTGCCCACCTCTAGGTGGTTTTTCCCCACGTGTAGGGGTCCATGGGGGTCCCACACCTCACCTCGGGGCTGGTTTCCCAGCTCAGTGCCAGCATCTCTAGAGAGGAAAGAAAAAAGGCTGGGGGGGTTGGTGTGGAGAAATGTGGTGTCAAGAGCATCCCGTTTTCAGGCCAGAATTAAAAAGGTCAATTACTTTATAATCTCTCGAGTACAGAGATGGTCCTGCTTGTTCAAACAGGGCTCAAGCAGACAAGGTCTTGGCCCAGAATAGAGATGTTGCCGCAGACCTGAGAGCAACCAATAAATTCTGATGAAGACAGAGGTTGCATCATGAAAACGGAGCGGGCTGCATTCTGCCCTTATATCTCCCCCTGTAAATCCTGGATGGAGGATTTTCCAGATTACGTATGCACATTCCTCTCCCCCCCTCCTTCACCAAATAACACACAGTGCTTGTTCCCCCGCGCACACGGAACACTCGTCCCAGGCGTACGAGTGGGCAGGCGGTGCTTTGGACCTCAGGGATATCCAGGGAAGAGGTACCCTGGGGAAAGAAAAGACTGTGGGTTGGGGTTTTCTCACTCCCCTTTAATTCCAGTTGTCAGGGAGGATGAACCTTTGCTTTTGTGTGGTGGATGGGAAGCTCAGGCTGTGACACCAGCAGCTCACAAGGTGTGAGACAAGAGGTCTGCGCCAGAGACCTGGGACACGAGGCTGTCTGCTGGGGTGTTGTGTGTGGTGAAGGGACCTTCAAAGGGCAGCCAGTCCAACCCCCCAGCAGGGCCAGCACTCACCAACCCAGGTTGCCCAGAGCCCCAGCCAGCCTGAGCTTCAATGGCTCCAGGGATGGGGCCTCCACACCCTCTCTGGGCAGCCTGGTCCAGGGATCCCCCACCCTCAGATCCCAGAGCTTTCTCCTCCTGTCCAGCCTCCCTCTGCCCTTTTCCAGCTTCAAACCAGGACCCCTCATCCTCTCATTCCCTGCCCTTGGGAACAGCCTTCCCCAGCCCTTTGACAGCCCCTTGCAGGGGTTGGAAGGTCCCTGTAAGGTCCTCCAAGAACCTTCTCCTCTCCAGGCTGAAGAACCCCAGCTCTCTCAGCCTGTGCTCACGCTTTGGCAAATAAGAGGACAGCTTTGGCTGTCTTTTGGTTTTGCCTTCCTTTAGCCTCAGTCATTAAACTCTGCTCTTTGGGCTCCTGACAGCAACGTCTTTGGGCTGCAGAAGGATGGAAGAGTTTGCTGTCAGCTGGGGGACCAGGCTCACACTGCTCCTTTGCTCTTGTGAAGGAGGCAGCTCATGCAACTCCCCATCCCACGGGGAGCCCAGAAGAGGTTAGAACAGTGAGTGCTGGGCCCTGTACCACACTGGTACGTGAAATCCCACTGGTGTCCCATGGGGACGATTATCAAACGGGAGAGTTGTCCGTCCCAATCCAAAGCCATTAGTTACAAAACAGGGAAAAGGACTTAAAGCTCTTATTCTCGACTGTGTTAGCTCAGCCCTTTAGGGAACTCCTGATGTGCCAGAGCATCTAATCTCCCGCAAATCACTTTTCTTCTGCCTTGCTCTGGGTTTTTCTTTTTAATCAACTTAATCTTTATTCATGAGGTGTGTTGCTGCATTACGGAAACGCCCAGCCCCTGAGCATCAGGCTGATGGAACGGAAACTGGGGGAACTGGGTGTTTGTTCCAGTCGGGGCTTAAGGTCTGGAGCAATTTGTCTGGACTCATGGCAGGTCCTCACGCTCCTCCACGTCCCAGCAGGAAGAAGCAAAAAGGTCAACGGAGAACTCAATGTGAGCAGGCAGTGTTCACTTGTGGTTCAGAAAGCCAACAGCATCCTGGGCTGCAGCAAGAGAAGTGTGATCAGTAGGGCAAGAGAGGGGATCCTCCCCTCTCTTCTGCTCTCATAGGACCCCATCTGCAGTGCTGGGTCCAGGTCTGGAGCCTCCAGCAGAGTGAGGAGACTGAGCTGTTGGAAGGTGTCCAGACCCGGTCCACNCCCCTCCCTGGAAGCGTTCAAAGGCAGATTGGATGGGACCTTGAGCACCCTGGTCTGATGGAGGGTGTCCCTGCTCATGGCAGTGGAATTGGAACTGGATGATCTTGAAGGTCCCTTCCAGCCTGAACACTGTAGGAATCCATGAAAGAGGAGGTGGAATCGGGCTGAACACGTACAGGACGGGCTCTACACCCCGAGGGCAGTGGGCTGTGATCGGCACGTAGCGTCGCTATATTTAACCAGCAGGGTCCACGCTCACCTCAGCCTGGCTGACAGAGCCTTTATAAAAATATTAAAAGCCATACAACATAGAAAAAAAAAGCTTGGAAATAAAAGTAATAACTTAAAGGGATCAAAGAAAGGAGCGACCGGCGAGTGACAGCAACACGGAGCAGAGAATAAAGGCAGTGCTAATGGGATTTCAAGGGGAGAAGTGGGGCAGGAAGGAGGATTCGATCCCAGAGAGTGAACAGAGGGCTGTGTGCCGTGACCCCATGTGGGCTCAGAGCATCCCCTTGGCCCATCCCCAGCTCAGGCAGAATTTCACAAGCTGTCTGCAAAATGGGGAGTAGTCAGAGCACGGGGGGATGGAGCAGCTTAACACCAGTACAAGCTCCCAGCAGGAGACTGGAAAACACCAGTGTAGTGCAGGAGCCATTCCCACGTCCCCCTCCCTGGGAATAAAGTGCCATCATTTAGGGGTTTCCAAAAGGGACTGGCTGAGCTCCACCCCATCCCCACAAACCAGCTCCACAGCCCCTCCAGTTCTCCCCGGTGCGAACAGCAGAGCTCAGCAGCCCGCAGTGCCCTTGCTGACATCCTCTGAGGATCAGCTTCCTCCCCAGCCGTGATCCAAAGGTACTAATGGGATTGTAATTCCTCTAACGAGCTGTAATTAATTAATTACCCTGTTAGCACAGGAGTTTAACACTTTTTGGCAAACACGGTACTGCTTTGTAGCTAGAGGGACGCTCTTGCTCAGCATCAGCAGGCTCTGGGCTGGGCTGCATCAAAGCCCCATCTCAACCCCAAGAACATCCCCCTCTGCCTCAACCCAACGCCTTAGGGAAAGGACCTTGGAAACAACCTCACAGCTCACACATCTCCTCCAGATTACAGGAGATAACAGAACCATGGACATCAATTGCAGGGGGTTTGCAGCCATCTCCATGAGCCTCTCGACAGCATCACAGAATCATTTAGGTTGGTAAAGACCTTTAAGATCATCGAGTCCAGCCAAGTCCAACTCCCTCCAGCAAATTTACCATGAAAAACACACCAGAGGCAAAGAGAGAGAGAGACTGAGACCCTCCGTGGTCCCTGCAGAGCAGGAACATGCTGGAGGCAATCCCCTAAAGCACCAAGGGGGCAACCAGCTGAGGCTGGGGGCCAGAGCAAAGCTCCAAGCTGTGTGAAGCAGCCCAGGGATGCTCAGAGCCAAGGGTACCCGGGATGCAGGATTGCCCCTCAGCCTGGCAGCCACACGCAGGGGCTGAGCCCAGCTACCTCTCCAGCTCAGCTTCTCCATTACCTCCCTGTTTAATAATTAAAGCATCAGTGTAAGGGCATTAAAGTTTCAGGGACTGACACGTTCAGAGCAAGACGAAGGGTTCAGGGACCAGACTGCTAATTAACCCTGCACAGAGCAGGCAGCCAGGAGCAGGTTCCTGCCCACCTGTCCCTATGGACAAACCCTTTTCTCCGCTCCCCATGCATCCTGACTTCCCAGAGCTGCTTTCCAAGAGCATCCACCTCCCACTACAGGGGGGAAGTTTGCTCAACGTGAGGTGTCTCTAAAAGAAATCATAATAGAGAGGGAGGGTCTCTGCCCAGGGCATGTGGCTTTTTAGAGAACACATGGCTTTGCATGGAGCCAGCTCTGAACAAGGGCTCCGAGGTACCTTTGGCTGCGGAGGCTGAACAGGAGGGATCTTCTGCAGGAGCAGATGGAGCCGACGTGCCTGGGAGCCAGCCCAGCCCTGCTGCGGTGACAGACTGTCCCACACTGCCTCCCTCATCGATGCTGCACTGAGACCCCCAGAGAGGATAGGGGGGGAAAAGCACCCAAGGGACTGAGCACCAGCACAACTCATCCCACCACAAGGAGCTGAGCACCAACACAACTCTTCCCACCACCAAACTCCACAGCAGGCAGTCCTCCTCTTCCTCCAGCACTGAACCTACTCCCTTCTTTTCCTCCTCTGTGTAACCCAGCAGGCTGGGGAGGGGGATGTCTCCCTGCTCCTCAGGCTCAGCAGGGCAGAGCACAGCACCTTCCCCCAAATACTGACAGCAATTAAGCTAATTGCAGTCCTGCTGCTGGTTCCGTGATGGTGCAGCCCAGAAGCCTAGGGTCCCTCTGCTCTTCTGGAGACACAAACCCCTTGCACACAGGATGGGTTCCCCTAGATAAAACTCTTCAGACACATAATTGGCTCTTAGAGCTTCTCAGGAGGTGAGGACAGCCTGCAGCAGCTGAGGTGGGTGCAGGAGCTGAGCCCATCCCTCCAGGCTGCTGCAGAGGTTTGGGTTTGATGGCACCCTGCCTGCAGGGTAGTGGGGTCCAGGGGCAGTTTGGGGTGGAGAATGGGGGTCAGCAGTGCTCAGGCAGCCCCTTTGACTTCTCTTTTCATTTCTCCTGAAGCAAAGGGCTGTTTGCACTGGGAAGCGCCATAGAGCAGGGCCATCTGAGCCAGGGCTGTGGCCAGAGATGGGTTTGGTGTGCCAGGACCGTGGCTCAGTGATCAATCCTCCCCCGCAACACTGCCTGGGCCTGCGTACAAGCGAGCATTACCTTGATTAAACGAGACGGGTTAACGCAGCTCTCGGTCCCCGCAGCCTCCCGGAGAGCAAGGCAGGGTCTCCTCCAGCTCCCCGAGCAGCAGGTAACAGCAGGGAGCCCAGTGGGTCCCCAGGATGCTGCTCAGCACCACGAGCCACCCGCTGCCTGATGCTCCTGGGGACCGTCCCTCCTTGCCAGGCAGCCAGAGGTTGTTTCCCTCATTAATCCAGCATTTGCTCCTCTGAGGATGCTCCTGCCCTTTGCAAGCGTCTCCTGCTTTGTCGTCTGCCTTTTCAGACTGTGCAGGCACAAAAGACCCAGTTCCCCATGCAGTGCCACCAGCCTGGGTGTGTGAGAGCACCCCTGGAGCTCAGCTAATGATGCCACCAGTTGCCACCCTCTAGCCCAGGTTCTTGTCCCAGTTTCCAGCCTTGTTTCACCATCCTTTGGCTTTCAAAGAGCTTTTTGAGATGGTTTCAATATTCCAAATGCAAGGACACCTTCTCCAAGGTCCCCCAGGCACAAGACTGTCCTGTGTTCCACCCCATCTTCCAGGCTGGTCCTCTCCTCCCTACCTCTAGATGCTGCAGCCACCTCCTGTAAGGGTCTTCCCCAGATCCCGTCCCCCCCCCCCTCCCCGTGTTGTTCCAAGGCTTAGTTTGCTTAACACCAAGTGTTTTCTAATCTCTCTGGAAAGTTACTGGAGAGATTTCCTCGGATAGGAAACATTCAGAGCTCTGAGCTGCTCCTGGGCTGTGCACCAAGCAGCCATCCCTCACCCCTCACACTGATGCCGGGTAGAGGCCAGCGCCAGCCTCACCAGCTTTCCCTGGCGCCACCGAGTGCCTCCCTGGTGCTCTGAATCTGCTTTTTGATATCATCATCCCTTTTGATTTGGGCCTCTGACCAAGCTGTGAACTTGCTCTGCTTCACCAGCGGCTGCCAAGATCTGCTCAGCGTCTGCCGGCGGGGCGGGCGATGATGGGCTGCGGCTGCTCAGCTGGCGGCCGGCCACCCTTCCATCCACCCTCCGCGACGACACCAGGATGTTCTGGCGAGGCGACGCCGATCGCCCCCGAGCATGGTGTGGGGCAGTGGGACAGATTCAGAGAATCAGAGAGCAGCCAGGGACCTCCAAAGGGCAGCCAGTAAAACCCCCCTGCACCAAGCAGGGCCAGCTCTCCCCAGCCCAGGTTGCTCAGAGCCCCAGCCAACCTGAGCTTGAATGGCTCCAGGGATGGGGTCTCCAGCCCCTCTCTGGGCAGCCTGGTCCGGGGATCCCCCACCCTCAGATCCCAGAGCTTTTTCCTCCTGTCCAGCCTCACTCTGCCCTTTTCCAGCTTCACACCAGGACCCCTCATCCTCTCATTCCCTGCCCTGGGGACCAGCCTTCCCCAGCCCTCTGCCAGCCCCTGGCAGGTACTGGAAGGTCACTGTAAGATCCCTTCTCCTCCAGCATCATGGATGGATACAGGGTGGAGAAGTGGTGCTCGAAGCCGCCACATGAGCCCAAGCCCCACGGGCTCCCCACGCCACCCCAATTCCCCCGCACTGGGTGTCAGGATGATGAAGCCCAGCTGAGATCCCAAGAGCAGTCGCAGCACCCAGCAGCTCCCATAATTAATGGCCCCGCCAGCTCTTCCCTGCAGGGCCATGAATAAAACATTCCTTCCAGGGACCCAAACTTGGAGAAACCTCTTTTTTCTTCCCCTGTTAATTATATTTGTGGGACACTGTGCTTTTCATTAGTTCCTCCTCCTGCTTATCAGGGAGATGAAAGCTGGTCTGGGGCCCCAGTTTCCTCCAGACTGGTGCCCAGTTTCTTAGAGGGGTGGTGTAACTGCCAGAGAGATTTCCCCCTCCTCAAATCCCCTTCCTCTGCAGCTCCCAACCAGCTGGATCTCTACATTTACTGTAGGTTTGGGATGTTTTCTGGGTCCTTCAGTATCCAAGAGCCTCTCCTGGAAACCAGTCTCCCCCCCCCAGACCCTTTCCATCTCGCAAGTGCTCTTGCCGCAGGAAGTGATGGACATGAAGTTATAAGGGGGGGTATGAAGAAGGGACTGGACCTTCCCCCTCACCACATTAATCTGGAGAAGAAAGAAGATAACACAACCTTAAGAACCCTAAGCACTCCAAATTAACTCTGGCACCACATTTCCGTGCCTCAGTTTCCCCATTTCTCTATAGAATCCCCTAAATGCAGTGTGGGGAGGGTACCGTGCCTGCCTGCTTTTGCCCTGAAGGAGGACAACATTGAGGGGGATGAAGGCTGCTCACAGCCTCAGATCTCAAAGGAGGTCCTGTAGATTGCCTCCTGCCCACCCACCCCGCCATGGATTACGTAGGTGTTTCCTCAATCTCCACTAACAACCCACCACGTTCACGGTCAGGGTTTGTGCTCCGGGTGCTTTAGGGAGGCTGAGAGCTGTGTCTGTGCCTCAGGTCAGTCCCACCCAGCAGCTCCTGCCTGGCAAGCAGCTCCTGTTGCTGCTTGGCTGGGGACTCAGAGCAATGGCTGAGCAGCAGAGAGCTGTCTCCTCACACATCCACAGAGCTCTGAGCATCTCCCTCTGTGGAGAAAGGTGAAATTCCACCCCTCAGTTCACTGGCTGCCATCCAGGAGCTGCATTAGCAGAGCTTCGCCAGGTCAGGATCAGACCCCAAAGCCAGGTCCTGCCATTGCAGGAGCATCTGAGCCACCCACGATGCAGCCACCAGCCAGCAAGAGGATGCTGCTCTGTGCTGGGAGCCCACATGTGGAGGGCTCAGGCTCTCAGCCCTGCTCTGTGCCGTGCTGGGACTTTGCAGCACCGTCCACTCGCAGGTGGCACCAACCAGAACTTGCATTTCCCTCGTGGTTCTGGGCTGTGGTGCTGCAGGTCGTGTCAGGCAGTGCCTGGGTACTGCAGCACTGCCCACACCATCCCTGGCCAAAAGGGGACCTTCTGCAGAGCTCTGGGAGACCTAGCAATTTCCTGCCCGAGCACCAAGCTCTTGACTTCTCCCTGAATCCCCTGCCAGCCAATTCTCTCTCTCTGGGTTCCTTCCAGCTCCACAGTCCAGCCACCAGCACGGCTCAGGGCTGCAGCCAGCAATCAACAGATCCAACCTGTTTGGGATGGTCTCAGCCTGCCTCCCTAAACCCGCAAGGTGTCTTCTCCTCTCCTCTCGTGCCCCAGGGGGGGTTGATGGCCTCCTCTGCAGGTCCTCCCTCGCTTCTGACTTTCTGAAGATCCTGGAAGTGTTTGGCTCTCAGCAGGATCTGCTCCGTGACTCTCAAAAGCTGGAGTGTAAGTGCTTGAAGTGCTCTCAGAGGGAAGAACTGGCACCTTTAGCACTGAGAGATTTACTTGCATCCACTCACGCGGCTGAGGATGCTTCACTTGTTTTATAAGACGGTGGCCTGCAGAGAGAAGGGATCTTCTAGTGGCTTTGTCACTGCAGCAAAAGTCTGGAGCTAATAAAGGAAATCAACGCTGCCAAGGTGGAGAGGAGTTAAGGAGGGGGAAATGAATGACTAATCTAAACAGGACCTCTAAAAAGATCTCCCCCCCCTCCGGTACTCTTCAATGAAGCAGAGATGAGCAGGACGATCTGGAGGCTGGGATCCCATCCCATCCCATCCTCCTGTTTCTCTGTCTGGGAAGCAGAGACAGTCTTGATGCCCCAGTAAAAGCCTGGTGGTGGCTGTGAAGCCCTATGGGGTCTCCTGATGTGGGGACAGGCTATAGAGAGGCAGAGCGAAGCTCACCAGGGTGAGGGGGGTCAGCAGGGACAATTCATGCTCCTCTCTGCAGGCAACCTCTTCCCACATGTATCTTCATCACCCTCAGCCCATGGCTCCTTTGATGTCGCCAGAATCATGGAATGGATTGGATTGGAAGGGACCTCCAAAGGGCAGCCAGTCCAACCCCTGAGTTGGGTGATGAGTGATGAGTGCTGCTCATCAACCCAGGTCACCCAGAGCCCCAGCCAGCCTGAGCTTGAATGGCTCCAGGGATGGGGCCTCCAACCCCTCTCTGGGCAGCCTGGTCCAGGGATCCCCCACCCTCAGATCCCAGACCTTTCTCCTCCTGTCCAGCCTCCCTCTGCCCTTTTCCAGCTTCAAACCAGGACCCCTCATCCCATTGTTCCCTGCCCTTGGGAACAGCCTTCCCCAGTCTTCTGACCGCCCCTTGCAGGGTCTGGAAGGTCACTATAAGATTCCCCCAGAGTCTTCTGGTGCTGCAGATCAGCCCCAGCTCTGCGAAGGTCACTACAGGGAGGCAGCGGGAGCTGCAGCATCCCCATTGCCACCACAGGCGATGCAGGAGGCTCCTGTCCCACCTGCCAAAGCCAATGGATTCCCCATCGAGCAGGGGATTTTTATGAAGGTGATGAGATCAAAGTCAAGACAAAGAGACACAGGACATCAGGAAGGAGATGAGTCTACCAAGCCAGACGGCATGATGGTTGGGATGTGTTGAGGTTAACCCTTCCCTGCCTGTGTCCCAGGGCACCACCAGGGATAGAAATCAACCCTCCTCATCCCAGAGCCACAGGAGGGACTGGCCTTTACTGGGCACCATTACCACCAAGCAGCAAGCATCCCCTGCTGCACAGAAATAATAAAGAAGGATTTGAAGTGGCTGACGAAGACAGAACCGGAGTGATCCCACTGGGCTAGAAGAGAGAGGTCAGGAAAGCCAACACGTGGCAAACGGCTCTCCCGTCACTCGTGCAACCCACAGATGCTCTAGGAAAAAGCAGGGCAGGTGCTGGCAGGGAAGAAGAGTGGAGGCCAAGGAAAAGGGCAGCTCAGGGTCGGGTCTGGCTGCCGGGTGGGTGGAAGTCTCTGAGGTTGGAGAGTTTTGTGGGTTTTCACTGTGATTTATAAAGGCATCGAGCTGCCTGGCCCCGTGACACCCAACCAGCAGCAGATGTGGCTGGGGGAGAAGTGTTTGTGTCCCTCCCAGAGCCAGACCCGCTGGTCCTGCTGATGGCAAAGCATGGGGCATGCAAGGAGAGCACTGCTCCTCCTCCCCTTCTGCCTCTTCTTCCTCCTCCTCCTCCTCCTCTGCTGGATGTTTGTTCTTTATGAATCAGACCCAGGACTAAGAAGATCAGGGAGCCACCCTCTCTCCTCTTGGCCACCCCACAGCCCAGTGCAGCAGTCAGAGCAGCAGGACGTCAGCTAATGGTGATTCACCTGAAAGAGGAGGTTTGGGGGGGTACCTCCTCTTTGCTGATTCAGCACAAAGGGCCACAATAACTACAAGAGAGAAGCAAAAGCAATTCAAGGGTGTCAGAGCCCTTCAGGGTTTCCAAGAGGGCTGTTTCTCCTTGGAGATGCTCATTGGCTCTGAAGTTTTCCACTTTGATGGTGTTTTAATATTTTCCACTTTCAAACCTGGCTGCTCTGATCACAGAAGACAGAGAAGCTCAAGAGGAAGCAAGAAGCACCCCAGAGGGAAGCAAGAGCCTCTCCCTCCCTCCCTCCACGGCTCCATCGCAGGGTTTCCACCAGCACAAGACACGTTTTCTCACATCTCTCCCAGAGCAGAACCAAACTCCCTGCATCTCCTCAGCTCCAGGCATCAGCCAAGAGATCTGGGGAGCCCAGATAAAAGAACAAGACCAGAGCAGGGCTGTAGGAGGTGCCCCCACCCCAGAACCCTGCTGCACCATCGTCTGCAACTGGTGCACGTCCGTTTGCTCAAATAAAGCCCCATCTGTGCCGAGTATTTACAGAAGGATGTTTGCTTTGTTGCAGCAGCTGATTTGGTGATGAAAGTTTAAACAGGATGGAGAAAGGAGAACCGAACAGGGTGTCCTAGAGCTGGGACACAAACCTGTGGGTCCTCCCCAGAGTCAGAACCCCAGAGCTGCACCCCCTGATCCTGAACACCGTGAGCACCTCGCTGGCTCAGACGCAGAGGCTGGGATCTGCAGAGAGCCATCAGCCCCAGGACAACCTGCCCTGCAGGTTACGGGTGCACAGAGTGACTTGTCCATACACAGAGGTTAGAGTTCACTGTTGGTGACCGTAGGACCAGAGATTCCCATCAGAGACAGCCCGGTGTGCTGTCAACAGCCCCCAGTAATGGGCACGCAAAGCCACTGGTGAGTTAGGGAAGGGCAGAGCAAGGGAAACCCTTCACAGAAAGGCCCCCAAAAGGTTTCACCTTGTTGCCCAGCCAGGAAAGAAAGGTCCTGGCCAGGGGCTACTGCTCCCAAGGTAGACTAGAAGACCACCCCAGGTCCCATCAAGCACCAAGACAATCCCCCTGCCACCACATCCATTCTTTCCTTTGCTGTTTGGGGCAGATGAAGAGCCCAGCCCTGGGGAAGAACACTCAGATTTCCTCACAACCCTTCCAGGTCCCACAGAAGATGGCTGGTTTGCCTCCCGAGCCTCGAGGTCACATCCAGCAGGCATGGACTGCCGGGCATCACCCCTCTGAACTTCCAAATGCCCCATCCTGGCAAGCAAGGAGCCTTCTGGCCCGTGGTGTGAGATGGAGCATGGCTGGAGCTGCCACACGCACTTGCCCATCCCATGTCATTCCATGCCATCCCATCCCATGCCATGCCATGCCATCCCATCTCATCCAACATCATGCCATTCTATCCCATCCCATCTCATCCCATGCCATCTCATCCCATGCCATGCCATGCCATGCCATATCATCCCATCTCATCCCATCCCATCCCATCCCATCCCATCCTCACCCAGCTCCTTCTTTCTCAACAGCCTATAGACATCTCCTGGAGCTCTCCTCTCACTCCTACCTCCAAAGCACTGGTGGAGAAAGATCTCACCTCTTCACAGCCGGCTCTCTCCACCCTCTCCTGCTGCCAGAGCCCAGAACCAACCACTTGTCCACTGTGGGTGAGGCTGAGTAGCTGGGGAGCACAGGCAGCTCCAAAATGTTTCCCTGTGGATGGATCAAGAGCAGGGAAAGGGCTGTGGAAGTAGGAAAACCTGCACTGGAGCCAGCAACGCTTGCTCAACCGCTGGTTAGTGGCTCCACAGGAAACACCTTCCCATCCATGCTCACCTGGACGGACATGCTCCCAGTGAGGTAAGGCCATCGGTGGGCAGGGAGTGGACATGGATTGCAGGAGATACACCCCTCGGCAGATGCAACCTTCTCCTCACCACAGCCAGGGGTGGAGAACAGGTTGCCAACGAGTCCTTCAGCTCTTATGATGTTTTCACTCTCTGCTTTGCAGAGTCAGGGTCTGCTCTGGCTGTTTCTAGAGGAGAAAGGGGTTTCTCTCCCTGGACTGGACCAGCCTGGGCTTGCTCCTAGGTGCCTCCACAATTTCACTTTTAGAATGAAGCTGAGATGAATGCTGCTCCCTGGCCTTTCCTGAGTTGCCCCAGGGCCGAGCAGTGGTAACCAGAGCACTTCAGGGATGCAGCATAGATTCATAGAAACCTTAGGGATGGGAAGGGACCTGGAAAGATCATCCAGTCCAGTCCCCCTGCCACAGCAGGATCACCCAGACCAAGTGGCACAGGAACACAGCCAGGCGGGGCTGGAACATCTCCAGAGAAGGAGACTCCACAACCCCCCTGGGCAGCCCCTTCCAGTGCTCTGGGACCCTCCCTGGGAAGAAGGTCCTGCTGAGATTGAGAGGGAACCTCCTCTGCTCCAGCTGGCACCCAGTGCCCCTTGTTCTGTCACCAGATGCCCTTGAGAAAAGCCTGGCTCCATCCTCCTGACACCCACCCCTCACGTATGCATGGTCAGAGTCCAACCTATAACTGGTTAAAACATGGGTGGAAAGCTGGTGGACCGTGAAGCCGTGGGCTTTCTGTCATCCTAATGCGTGTTGGACCCATAAGGCATGGACAAACCCTGGGGGTAAATGTCAGGGGGCTGAACGAAGTGGTGGGAAGGACCCCAGGCTTATGGTAGCTCACTTGGACATCTCAGCACTAGTGGAAGTTGGAAAAGACCCTTGAGATCGTTGAGTCCAACCAAGAACCCTGCTCTACCGAGGTCACCACTAGACCAGATCTCTAAGCACTACATCTAAACCATCTTGAAATACCTCCAGGGACTGCGACTCAACCCTCTCCCTGGGCAGCCTGTTCCAAGCCCTGCCCTCTGTTTCAGTTAAAATTGTTTTATAATTCCCAGTTTCCTAGTTTTTTCCTTATTTCCTAATTCCTCATCTCCCAACAGGTATCCCAACAGCATCCCAAAGGGCTGAGGACAGCTGAAACCTCAAGCAGGAGGTTGGGACAACATCATACACAAACAGGTCCCACCTCCTTAGTGCAGCCAACCCAAACCCACCCGTTGCAGTCAGGGCAGAGCTGCTGGGCGTCAAGGAGCAGCCACCCAGGCCTGTCCTATCTCACATCTCCTTCGTGGCCACCCTCATGGACAGGTAGTAGATGTGGTTGCCATGCTTCAGGACACAACACAGCTCTCCCATCGACCTCGCTGGGGTTCAGCAGCAGGCTCCACTCTCTGGCAGGAGAAGGTTACTCAGATTGAAGGCATTTGCTCGTGTGTCATAAAACCAACACTGCTTCCTCCTCCCACCACCCTCACCACGGAGATGGGTGGTATCTCCACTGCTCATCACAGCACCCCAGCCACACCGCTGGTGACCTCGTCAGCCGGGAGCAGCTTTCCCGTCACACCCCGCCTAAGTGGCTCCACCACATCCCCTCAGAGCAAGAGCATGGATTGGAGAAGAGATCTGTAAGGACATCAAAAGAAGTAGCACCAATGGATCAAGAGAGGTGATTCTGCCTCTCTGCTCTGCCCTGGTGAGACATCACCTACAGTCCTGCATCCAGCTCTGGAGCTCCCAACACAAGAAGGACAAGGAGCTTTGGAGCAGGTCCAGAGGAGGCTACGAAAATGCTCAGAGGGCTGGAGCACATCTGCTCTGGGGACAGGCTGAGAGAGCAGGGATTGCTCAGCCCAAATAGGAGAAGGCTCTGGGGGGACCATATAGCTACCTCCCAGCCCCTGCAAGGGGCTGTCAGAGGGCTGGGGAAGGCTGTTCCCAAGGGCAGGGAACGATGGGTCTAGGGGTCCTGGTTTGAAGCTGGAAAAGGGCAGAGGGAGGCTGGACAGGAGGACAAAGCTCTGGGATCTGAGGGTGGGGGATCCCTGGACCAGGCTGGGAGAGTGGTGGAGGCCCCATCCCTGGAGCCATTCAAGCTCAGGCTGGCTGGGGCTCTGGGCAACCTGGTGTCGTGAGTGCCAGCCCTGCTTGGTGCAGGGGGGTTTTACTGGCTGCCCTTTGGTGGTCCCTTCCAGTCCTAAGATTCTATGGCATGATAGGATCAACCACATGTTTGAGGGATCCAGCAAGGCTCTCTCAGCTGGCACCCAACCATCCCTTGCTGTGCCACACGCCATCCTTCCCCTCCTATGCCACAGCAATGCCAGAAGCTCAGAGCATAGCCCCACCATCGTCAGCGCCGTGACTCACATCCCAAAGGCTGCTCTCACCCCTCCCAAGTGTTGGGCACTTTCTATGCTCAGACCCTTCTCTAGATGCTGCTTCAAACAGCTTCAGGACGGCTGAATACGGCTCAAACCAGCTGTCTGCCCACACCTTGAGAGCCTGCATGCTCGTTCTGGTGCAGAACCACGGCTCCTCCGGGCTCGGGAAAGCTGAGATGTTAAATGGGAAAGCACTGGTGTCACAGGGAGCTCTCAGAACACAGGAGAAGTTAAGCTCTACTTGGGTGAGATCAGATCGCATCAAGCTAGGAAGCATTTCTCACCAGCCACGAGCGAAGGAAGGAGAGGAGGAGAACCAGGTGAAGCTAGGGACGAAGCACCATCTGCCGTGTGTCTTTGCAGGATGCTTGCCAGATCTCACAGCCTTGAAATTGAGACCTCTCGTTCACAAACACACGGTGCTGTCTGGAGAAATCGAAGGGCTGTGGGGCCAGGATGAAACCATCCCCCATGGCCGTGAGTCAGCCTGAAGCATTGCTGTGGACAGGAAGCCCGTGAGTCACGGGCTGCACCTGGGTTGGAGTTGACCGCTAAGAGCATCACTGTTATTTATAGCCCAGACTCTCACACGGCCAGAAAGACCCCAGCAACTACCCCCTGGGAGGTGCCACACAACACATGGCCCTCACACCAGGTCCTGGGCACCTGCTGCTTTTATCTGCTGGGTTCCATCGTGGATTCCCAACCTGGAGCTGTGTTCCCGGTGTGCTGGATGTGCCCCCTTCATCCAGGTGATGCTCTCCATCCCAAAACCAGTCTCTGTGGTAGAGCCACTGTCACTGATTGCCTAAGCACTGCATTTCTCAAGGCTCGCCCCGCAAGGGTGCAAGGCTTGGGAAGAAATGTGTGAAAGAACAAACATCACTTACCTGTCATTCAGGAGACACCGAGGGTATGAGGAGAGGCTGAGGGAGCTGGGCTTGTCCAGTCTGGGGAACAGGAGACTCAGGGGGGGACCTTATCACTCTCCCCAACTCCCTGCATGGAGGTTGCACTCAGGTGAGGGTTGGGCTCTTCTCCCAGGCACCCAGCTCCAGGATGAGAGAGCAGGGCCTGAAGCTGCCAGGGGAGGGTGAGGTTGGCTGTTAGGAAGCCCTTCCTCAGGGAAAGGGTGCTCAGAGCCTGGACTGGACTGCCCAGGGCAGTGGGGGAGTCCCCGTGTCTGGAGGTGTTGAAGTACAGCCTGGCTGTGGCCCCGAGTGCCCTGGTGTGGCTGATGGGGTGATGTCAGGTGCTGGGCTGGGCTGGATGACCTTAGAGGTCTTTTGCAGCCTCAGTTTTTCTGTGAAATACTTCTACAGACTCTCACACAAAGCCTTGCATAGTCCTGCATCTTCCACCCTGAAGGTTTGGCTTCTCCAGGTTTGCCAACCAGACCCCCACCTTGGTAGTTCAGGACTGTGCTTTGGCCAAGACAGGTTGGACCAGACGATCCTTGAGGTCCCATCCAACCTACGATAAGATTCTATGACTTCCCACAGCCAGTCCTCAGCTCAGACTCATCCTCCATCCTCCTCTGCACTCTCACTCGGAGGCATTTGGGTTGTGCCTCGCCATCGGTGAGGGAGCAGCTGTGAGCACAGCATGCGGAGCCACGAGGCCCGGAGCTTGCCAAGAGATTTGAGGAAGGGCTGGTGCTGAGTAGCTGCCCTTTGCTAGCTGGTTTGCTTCGTGCCTCCCTTCCGACTGCCTGGTGCCCTCAGCCAAATAGCGTTACAGGGTTTATCCACACGCTGGTCACCTCCTCTGCCTTCAGAGCTGGAGCTCCTCTCCCTGGGGAGTGGTGGTAGCTGTTGCACCACCTTCACAGCCAAGGGAGGCTGCACACACTCCCCCCAAGCTTCCCTTGGCTGCGGGAATTGGTCGGGATGCTCTGGAGAGAAGCGGCTGATGCCTTCAGAGTGAAGGATGGGTTGATAAGTGAGGAGTGGAGAGAGACATTTTAGCTCCTCCTGGGTAATCACCACCTCCGGAAGGCTGAGGAGGTAGCTGGTGGGAGAGAAATTAAACCCAATCTCTTCCCCAAATCCAGTCCCTTCAGTGCTCGGGAGTGTCTGGTCTTGTCCCAACCTTCAGCTTCTGTGAGAGTTTGGGGAGATCCCTTGACAGAGCTCCAAGAAGGGAGCCAAGCAGAGACCACATCCCTTTGGTTCTGAGGTCCAAAACCGGGTGATCCCCTGGCATTGAGAGACTTCATGCAGGAGAAGCAGCAGCTCTGGTGAGATGAGGGGGTGCTGGGTTACAAGAAGTCCCTTTACAGCGAAACCACCAGGTGCTGAAAGGCTTTTTAATTTCGCAGGGAAAGGCAGATCAACACCAAACATCTGGGAGCTGAATCCAGAGAAAATGCAATTAAAATCACACCCAAGCTAGGAAGCGACGGATTATTCCTTCCAGGGTGCCTCCAATTCAAGGGACAGGGAACCTTGTACATCCCCCGCTGGGTTAAAACCTGGCTGGATGACCGGGCACAGAGAGTGGCTGTGAATGGTGCCCCATCCAGCTGGTGCCCAGTGAGCAGTGGTGTCCCCCCGGGATCAGTGCTGGGCACAGTTCTATTCAGCGTCTTTAGTGATGACCTGGGTGAGAGGATTGATCTCCCCTTAGTGAATTCGTGGATGACACCAAGTTAGGGGGAAGGGTCGATCTGCTGGAGGGGAGTGGGGTGCTGCAGAGAGATCTGGACAGGCTGGGTCCATGAGCAGAGGCCAACGGGATGAGGTTGAACAGGGCCAAGGGCAGAGTCCTACACTTTGGACACAAGAACCCCCTGCAGCTACAGAGTGAGGGATGGGTGAGTGGCTGAACAGGAGCCAGCAGGGTACCCAGGTGGCACCAATGGCCAATGGCATCCTGGCTGGGATTAGCATTAGTGTGGCCAGCAGGACTAGGGACGTCATTCTCCCCCTGTACTGGGCACTAGGGAGGCCTCCTCTTGAGTAGGGGGGTAGTTCTGGGCCCCTCATTTTAAGAAAGATGGAGAGGCTGGAGTGGGTACAGAGGAGCAACGAGGCTGGGGAAGGGACTGGAGAGAAAGGCTGATGGGGAGAGGCTGAGGGAGCTGAGGGTGTTGAGCCTGGAGGAGACTCAGGGGGGACCTTATCACCCTCTCCAGCTCCCTGAATGGAGGTTGTGGACAGGTAGGCATCAAGCTCTTCTCCCAGGCAACCAGTGCCAGGGCCTGAAGCTGCCAGGGGAGGATTAGGTTGGATGTTAGGAAGCCCTTCCTCAGGGAAAGGGTGCTCAGAGCCTGGACTGGACTGCCCAGGGCAATAGGGGAGTCCCCATCCCTGGAGGTGATGAAGGACAGCCTGGCTGTGGCACTTAGTGCCCTGGTCTGGCTGTTGTGGTGCTGTGGGGTCACAGGCTGGGCTGGATGATCTCAGAGGTCTTTTCCAGCCTCAACAATTCTGCGATTTCAGTGGATCTTTCTAGCACTGCATCTGTTGATGATGGACAGTCCCACCCAACTTGTAAGAACACACTGACTCCACTGCAAATCAAGGCCAGGAGTTGAACTACCTGCAAAGTTCTTGTCCACACGATGGAGGACAACCCACAAGTCCTCCTAGGTAAGGACTGTTGTACTGCTTGGAGGCATTAATAACCCAGAACTAGCAGCCAACTCCATGGAAACCAACTGGTAGTCAGTGACAAGTTCTCCTGTTGCTATAGGAACAGGGCCAAAACAAATAAAAATTACCTATAATTTTTCATCCCCAAAGTTCTCCCACATTACATTTCCATAGCAACTAATTAGCTCATTAGTGCTGTGAACCAAATCAGTGGACAGGTGGAAGTGCCCTGCTCTGTCCTCACTTGCCATTAGCCGAGGAGAACCATTAAGAGAGTTCACGTGGGGTTTAAGGGGTAAGGATTAGGCACAAGGAGTTGGGTATCTCACGGCTGGGTTTCTTCGTGCCTTCTCCGCGATACCTCTGATACAAATATCACTTGGTCCCTTCTATTTCTAGCTGTCACCTTACCCTTCAGTTTCTTGACCTCACGGGTTTCCTTCCAGGCTCCCCGCGTGCCATCCAGGCTCAGCATGGCTCTGTTTGACAGCTGCATGGCTTAGCGGTGTTCTTCGATCCTTCTGACCGTGACATTCAGGGCTCCAGGCTTGTTGTGATCTTCTGCACCAAGCTAACACTCTTCATCAGCAGGATCCTTGCAGGAGTCTCTCTCTCTTCAGTTATACTCCACAGCTACCTCCCTCCACCCTCAACTGGCAGTTTACTGGCACGGCTCCTCACCAAGCCTCACGGGGACTGTTGTTCAGCCACTTCCACTTAGGTCTCACCAGTCAGAGCCCTGGGGAAGCCACTGCTCCACTCCACTTGGCCAAACCAGTGGCAGTCACGCTGTCTGAAGAGACCCACCACTGCCTCGTTTATAATAGCAGTGGTGCTGTGGTCACTTCAGGGTGAAGGAATCACTGAGGCCTCCAGACGCAGGGCTAGGATCAGCCCTCCTTGGTTTTGAGACATTGCCCTTTATAGCTCCCTGAAAGGAGGCTGTAGGGAGGCTGGTGTTGGCCTCTTCTCCCCAGTAACTGCTGACAGGACCAGAGGAAATGGCCACAGGCTGCCCCAGGGGAAGTTCAGCCTGGAAATCAGGAAGGATTTCTGTAGTGAAAGAGCAGTTAAACACTGGCACAGGCTGCCCAGGGCAGTGCTGGGGTCCCCAGCCCTGGGGCGGTTCAAAAAGCCAGTCGATGTGGCACTGTGGGACATGGTCTGGTGGTCATGGAGGTGTCGGGATGAAGTCTGGACTTGATAACCTTAGAGGTCCTTCCCAACCTTAATGACTCTGTGATCTGGGACACAGCACGAACACTCCCATGAGGGCAGCAGACACATTCACACCCCATGTACCGCTCATCGGGCAGAGCTCAGGCTGAGCAGCTGCAGCCAGGCTGGATGGCATTGGTGCCGCACGTCCTGTTGGAGCTCCACGGTCACGGGAGAGGACTGATGACAGAACAATCAGGTGTTAAAAACCGACCAGGAGGAAAACAAATGTTAGAAGAAATAAAGTGTGAGAACGGCTGTAGACATCACTAACACCCAGGGGGACCAGCTGCATGCAACCAGGGCTCCGTGTGCACAGAGAGGAGATGCTGCCTTCCGTTAGTGCCAGAAACTTTGGGAAGCAGAGATCAAGTCTGATTTCCTTCTCTGCAGCAGAAATCCACCGAGAATCCCCAGAAATCCTCTGACTTGCAGCCACAGCGAGGCACAGCCCGGCTCTCCTTGGGTTTTGTTTCCTAGGATTTGAATGTGTTGGCAGCTCTCAAGGAGTAAGGAATGAAAAGGCATAAAGGATGGGGGGAACAGCCAGCAGTGGAAAGCAAGCAACTAGGGGTCTTTGAAGGTAGCAGTCTTGAGCCTTAGATGGGGCCTTAGATGCAAAGTGAGAATGAAAAGCTCAACGTGAGCCGGCAATGTTTGCCTGCAGCTGAGAAAGCCAACAGCATCCTGGGCTGCAGCAGGAGAAGCGGGACCAGTAGGTTGAGAGAGGTGATTCTTCCCCTCTGTTCTGCTCTCTTGAGATCCCAGCTGCAGTCCTGCATCCAGTTCTGGAGCCCCCAACACAGGAAGGAGATTGAGCTGTTGGAAGGTGTCCGTCCAGAGCAGGGCCACCAGGATGAGTGGAGGGCTGCAGCACCTCTCCTACAGGGACAGGCTGAGAGAGTTGGGG
>VZRI01006483.1:5100-36733 GCA_013397515.1 Upupa epops | reverse complement strand
GGGGTGGAAATGGGGTGTAATTCCACATGGAAGAAGGCGGAGGGCACTTGGAGGGTCTGCGGTTGCCTCTTCAGCGAAGTCTTGCTCCGTCCAGAGGGTCCTAAGCCCCCCCAACAGAGGCATCACCCCACTGTTTGAAAGGGCAGATGCTCCCTTTCCCCAAAATACAGGAATCAGGACTTTCCCCAGGCAGGGAAATACAGACCATCCCCAAAAATCACCATCCCCAAAGCATCAGGACCAGGTAAAAGGGGGTGAAACAGAGAAAGAGGGGGGGGGAAGCTCAATATCCAAAGGAGAAACAATCCAGAGTAACCACCTCTGGAAAACAGAGGTGCAGGTGAAGATCTCTGCAGGAGAGCACCTGCACCAAGAGGGCAGAGGACAGGAGAGGGCTGGGGGAGTTTGCAGAGAGGACATCCGTCACACGCACAGGTGGAGAGGGGGTGGTGAGGGTTTGCCCAGCTCAGCCTGGGCTGGTTCACTGGGTTGGACTTGACCCTGGGAGGTTGGAAGAAACTTTGCAGTGCGATCATTTATGGTTCCTGGGGTTTGTCAGCTCAGGGAGAGGAGGGGAGCAGAGTGGGGACGGTGGGGAGGGGAAGCGCTGCTGCCTGATGTCCCAGGATGGGGGCATTAAAGGCTGAAAACCATTTGCTGCTGGAGGAACTTCCAGCAGGAGATGGAATCAAACAGCTTCAGGGTCTCCAGTTGCCACAAACACGGGGCCATAGGAGTGGGAGACAACGAGTTTCAGCTCTTCACTGGGTGGGGGACACCCTGAAAGCTGCAAATGCTCCCCAAATCCCAGATCAATTTCAGGAAAACTCAGGGGGTTTTAAAGATTCAGGTAAAAAAACCCATGCATTTCATTAAAATCTTAGGATGAGGAGTCTTCTCGGGACCCCTTCCCCCTAAATCCAGGTCACTGCATCAGCTGGCCACATAGACAGCCACACGCTCAGGGTTGATTTAAAAATATATAATATATATAATATATTGCACACACACACACGGGCACACACACCCCCACACACAAATATATATTAGAAAAGAACCCCCCCAACCAAAAAAAAACCCCTCTGAAAATTCAAATCTACTATTTTATAAAATAAACCCCCCCCCAAAATCCACAGCCAGCGGGTTTTATCCCGGGTTTCATCTCCAGTCGAAGGGAGCGATCCCGTTTCGCTTCCCCCCCCATCACCACCACCACCTCTCCCCTCCCCGAGCAGCGGAGGGGGCTCGGGGGCTGGCAGAGCGGGGAAACACATCAGGGTTTCACAGTGGATTTGTTAGCGGAGAAGGAAACGGCTCCTCTCCCTCCTCCCACAGCGAAGGGCTTTAATTTCTAGCGAGTTGAGATTCAATGGAGGAGAACACGTTAGAGAGTCCGTTCTTTATAGACATCAAATGTACAACTGGCGGCAGCCCCCTGCGCGAGTCCTCGGGGGTTCCATCGTGGCCGACACCTCGGTGGGCAGCTGGAAGGGGGTCGAAGGCAGTTTGGGGAGTGAGGGGCCTCCGAGACGAGCGGGTGTCACAGTGCAAGGTCTGACGCGAGCTCCAGGCTGGCAGGGAGATGGAGCAACGTCTTCTCCAGGAGCCAGGGAAGGAGGAGGAGGTGGTGGGGACCGCAAAAGGCGTTAAGAGATGCCCGGAGAGAGACAGATGCGTCCTCCCAACGCAGGGCTGAGGGGAGAGAGGCAGCACCTAGGGAGCCGCTTGTCCCTCCATCACCTCGTGCCCATGTGGGGAAGAGAGCAATGTGTGTGGGATGGAGTCTTGCGAGCCAGCACGGGGGTTGCAGCTGGCAGCAAGGTGAGTTTGATGAAAACTCTGTCGGGTTTTAACCCCTCTCCTTGGGTTTTTCCCCCTCTCCACAAGAGAGCAGCGTATTGATGGAGGGAGGGGGTCACCCAGTCTGGTGCTGCCACCTCCAAGGGGTCATTAAGATGTGGTGCCAGGCATTAGAACAGCCTCTGGTGGGAACAGCAGCGTGCCCAGGCAGCCCCACAGCCCCTAAGAAGCTGTTTGGGGACAGAGCCAGGCACAAAAGGAAGAGGACGGAGACTAGACTGCAGGGAAGGGGCTCTGGGCAGGCAGGGGAGAAGAGTTGGGGAAATACAGCAGCGTTTTTTCCTCTCTGCTTTCCCCTGGCAGCAAAGAAACACAAATGCCCTGCACTGTGCATCAGGCTGATGGGGAGGGGAGATGCCCTCTGGCACCCTCTGACCTGCCCCTGCTCAGGACCACAGGCACGGTGGTCCTCTCCCTGGGAGGGACACGCTGGCATCAGCAGGGCTCTCCCAAGCCTTTGCTCTCCGTGGCTGAGGGGGGGGGGAAGTGCTGGCTTCACAAGGCTCATCCAGGGGGATTTTGATTACAGGGCAAATAGAAGAGAGACTGTGAGGCCGGACAGAGACAGGGGTGCCCACACGCTGCTGGGGAACTGTGATCTGTGCAATCAATCCACCACTAACTCGAGTCCTCCTTCGCTCTTCTGCAGGGAAGAAGCCATGGTGGAGGGGACTGCACGAAGCCGCGAGGTTTGAGTTAGGAGTCTTCCCCGAGGATCTCTGTCACGAAGGAGGCCATGTCAGTCTCTTTGGTGTCGTGCAAGGTAAAGAAAGGGTGTTCCTGCCAACGAGACCAAAGACAACATCAGCTGACGCCCAAGGACAGACAAACCCAAGAGCAGACCCACGGGGATGTCATGCAGCTGGCGAGGTGCTGGGGAAGAGGTGGACACATCCATCAGCTCTAAGATTAACTAATCCTTCCAGGTTTGGCATTTCTAGGTTCAACCCAAGCGGGACACCCCAGCTCAGCAGCTGTACTACCCTTGTTTGAGGTCTAAACTCACCAAGAGCAAATAGGACAGAGGAAAAAAACCACCTAGAAACCCTAACACCCACAAAACCAACACACCCTTCCACTTTAGACACGCTACACCCATCCTGCCTCCTGCCTGAGAGATCACCCGTACGCCCCGCTGTCTCATTTTCCTAGGACCTGTTGGACCATTCCTTTGGCTCTTGAACCACGGTGGCAGTAAGAGGCAGCAGAGCCGGCTTCACACTTACCATCAGTTCCAAATAGTTCATTCGCTCAGCAGGGTTCTTCCTCAAGCTGGAAGAAAACGGGAGAGAAAGGCTGTAGGATGTTTTTCTTTTGCTGTATGGGGTCTGTCACGAGGGATCTCCCCTCCCCAACCAACACGATGTCCTTCTTGTGGGCAGCACCCATCCCTCTCCCACCCTGGCCAAGCGGCTGCTGGGCAGGTTAACTGGGAAAGGACAATTCACAGTGTGTTGCCCCAAAAAGCAGGAGCTAAGCAGCTGGCTCTGTCTGCCTCACACAGCCCAGGACAAATGGGGAGGAGAGGAGCTGGTTTCCCACCACCCGAGTAGGGTGAGATTTGCCTTGGTGGGTCATCTCTGCCCCACAGCTCCATGCTGCACGTGAGGAGGAGAAACACCCCGAGGGGAGCAGCTCCCCACAAAACCAGAAATCATCTTCCACCCAGAGGCAGGCAGACACTGCTGCCAGGGCTCCGCTCTCGTTTCATTGCTGCTTTGCCAGAAACCACCACCACTGCAGCAGCAGAGCCAGCAAAAGGGGAAGAGAAACCTCTGCACCTTCCAAGAAGCCTGGGTGAGTCAGGCTGAGAGCAAAACCAGTTTGGGCAGCGCTTCCTGCCATGGCCAAGCACCAGTGTCAGTAAAGCGGGGAGAAACGGGCTCCAAAATGACAAGAAACCCAGCCCCACATTTTGCTCCAAACCCTGCAGGTGAGGGTTCCTCTTCAGCCAGAGTGGGAGAAGCCACCGGTCCCTGCCAGACACTCACCACTGCGCCGTGAAGTCCACAAACTCCTTGGAGAAGCGATCCGCGGGGAGCTGGGGCGAAGGCTCCTCCACCACTTGCTTGAGCTGTTGGAAGGGGGTTCCCCAGGACTCGTACGGGAAGCGAAGAATGGCCAGTTCAATCTGAGGACACAGACCAAACCTGTGTGAGACACTGGGACCAGGCTGACCCCAGCTAGCCGGCTCAGATTCAGAATGAAAACCCTCTCTCCTTCCAAACCCATCTTCAATTCGGGTCACATCACTTTCTTCTTCTTCTTTTTTCTGTTCTATTGTTGGGTTTTTTCTAAATACAAAGGACCCAGAGGCCAAAAAGACTTCCTCTGGAGGTTGTTTTGGCATATTAATGCATTGACAGGAAGCCACCACAGACCTGTAAAATAGGATCCTTTACAAAGATAATAGCAGCAGCACGTTGCTTCGTCGCTTCTCCACCAGCTCCTCCAAAGTGCTTTTGCTCTGAGCCTCAGGCTACGAACTGTGTGAGCTACACACAGCACAAAGACTGCACAGACCCGGGAGAAAACAAGCGCTACGACTTCACTCAGGAGGATCTTGGCCAAAATCACCTCGATTACTGGGTCCTTCCTGCTTCTGCTCCATCACTCCTTCAAAGCCCATCAGAGCTCTTGTGTAGCATCCTTGGGAAGCCAAGGGTCTTGAATGGGCAAGAGAATCTCCTTGGCATGGTGTGACAGGATGGGATAGGTAAGAAACCTGAAAGGATGTGGGGCAAAACCAGATGCTCCCACCCACCTGGGACTCAGGTCAGGGGAGTTCAGCTCCTGCTGAATGAAACTACCAACACAGAAAGGCCCAGAGAAGCCCCTGCATCTCAGCAGCCCTAAGGCCAGCTGGTCCAAAATCATCAAATCCCTTCAGAAATGATAAAAACAAGAAGCCAGGCCAGGAGGAGACCTCAGAGGGAGTGAGACAGGTGAGGGCTCCGCTCAGCTGCAGGCTGGCAGGCTTCCAGCAACGTTCCCTCTCCCATCCCTCTTTGGAAAGGTTGAGAGATTGCATCGTTCACACAATCTCCCACCACACAGCTTCCTGCATCTCAGGAGGAAAGCTGGAGGTGTTGACATTTCCAGAGCTGGCCAGCCCAGGGTCTGCTCCGCACTGGCATGAGGACACCGAGGAGAAAGGCTGGGGATGGGCACGAGCTGGGGAGGAGAGGAGTATCTGCCAAGAGACCTGTGCAGCACACACTGGCGCAGGCATGCAGTGCCCGAAACAAAGGCTACAGCTAACAGTGCAGGAAAAAGATCCCTCAGAACAATCTACCCTCAGAGAAACAGCATCCTGAAGCGGGAGAGCCGCATTCCCCAGCGGCATCCCCCGCGAGCCAACAGCTGGGATTTCCTTTGTCCTCTGGCACCAGATTTCAGCTGCTTTCTGCAAGATCCGTTTCTTGCAGGAGGTAGATAACCCATCCTGAGCAGCTGCTGTATTGGAACTGAAAGTATTTCCCCTTCCTGTTGGCTGCTCTGAGCTACCCCACAGGCAGAGCTTGCTGCAAACCCTGCACAGCATCCCTTGCTATAGCTGACTCGCCTCGATCCTCCTGCAGGGCCTTGCTAACCCCAGCACAGACCCATCCCAAGCCCCTGGCTGCAGCAGGGTGTTGATCCCAGCCTCTGGATTTACCATAGTGATTCCCAGACTCCAGACATCCGACTTCACGTTGTAGCCCTTCTGGTTCAGCTCAGGGTTTATCCGTTCTGGCTGTAACAGCAAGAGGGAAGATATTACAGCTCTACCTCCTTTTCCCAGTGCAAACCCCACAGAGGGATCTCTGGTTCCAACATCCAGGCCGGGTAGATTCCCCTGGCCCATGTCCCCACAGAGGCAGGGTCTGAGGTTAAATCCAGCAGCAAGGAAAGCTCCACCTTGCTCCACACAACCCACATAAAGTCTCCCCTGCAGCTCTTGTGTGAGCTTTGTGCTGTCCCTGCAGCATGATCCCTGCCCCAGGAGCACAAGTGCACACGGATGCCACAGATGGCCAAGGGAAACTCACACTGACTTGAGGATTAAATGAAATGATCCTGCCAAGAAAAGTCTCTGCCTTCTCTAGCCAGCAAGCAGCAGCCCTTCCAAACCAACCACCACGACCAGCACCAGCCAGTCTTTTACCCTTCTGCAAACGGAAAGTAGCAGGGGAAGAGTCTGCTGCAGGATTAAACACACAGCAGGGCTTACAGGGAGGGTAATCCCATCCTTGGAGGGCTCTGCTGAGTCAGGAAGCCCCGGAGCACTCTGAAGTGGTTTCCATCTCAGGAACTAAGACTGATTTCTAAGCAGCAGCCTCTTCCAGCCAAGGCTGCCAGCTCCAGTCGCACACTTACAGCCATGTAGGGTTTGCAGCCAGCATCCATGGTCTTTGCGACAGAGTCCACCAGGTAGCCGCTGATCCCGAAGTCGCACATTTTCACGTGGCCCTCCTTGTTGATCAGCACGTTGGAAGGTTTCACGTCTGAGAGAGACAACACAAGTGGGTGGATTGGGTCTTTGCAGAGGCGTCACGGAGCAGCCCGAGAGAGACCGACAACTCTCCACCAACCTGGTGGGGGACCTGCCAGGCTCGAACAGCAGCGAGGGGAAACAACCCTCCAAGTTGTACTTCAACAGAAGTTGTTGACAGGTAAAGGAGCAGGTTGCCCAGACTCTCTAACGAGCAGGTCAAAGGGTTGAACCAAAGTGCCAAGGAGTTAATGCCCAGCATTTATGCACCCAACAGGGCCTTAAAAGACCAAGAGCAGTAAGTTCTTGGGAGAGCTTGTCTCATGCCCATCGTGAGGAACTACACCAGGATAAAGAGCAGGACCTGGATGTTCCAATTGCCATCTGAGGTTTTATAAGGTCTCCTTCAGCCCCCACTTTGCTGGAACTACTGAGCCAGGAAGGCTTTGGGCATTCTGTCCCCAGAAAGCGACTCTGGGGCATCTCTGTACTCAGACAGAAACAGAAAGGTCCACAAACGTGCAAGCAGAGAGGAATTCGGTTACAATAATCAACCCTTCGTGGGGAAAGGAGGAAGAGAACACCACCATGCAAGAGGGATACATCTCAGCAACAAGCCTTGGGCATCTAGATCTGCCCATCGTGGCACTAAGTACCACTAGACCCCACTGCAGAGCGACACCACTCATCTCCTGGAAAGGAGTTGTCACGTAGCCTATTCCAAGGCTAAACCTCCAGCCCCATCACACTAACCCACCCAGCACCTACCTCTATGGATTACGGACAGTTTACTGTGCAGATGCTCCAGAGCTCGTACGATCTGGGGACAAACAGAGCAGAAGAGCATCGTTAGTCATGTGCAGCGCTGCTTCCACACACAGAGACCTCCCAAGAGCTCAAGGGATGGCCAGAACCACATCAGAACCCGAGGAGAGGTACCCACAGACACAGCCATTTTGCCCAGAATGTCTTCAGGGATGGTTTTCTTCTTCTCTAGTACTTTCTTGTAGAATTTATCTAGGGAGGTGTCCATGAGCTCCATGCAGATCCACACGTCACCCTGTAGAGAGAAAGCAGTTGAGAGGGAACTCCCTGAAATCCCTGGGAGCTGAAGGGAGCAGTGGGGATAGATGGAGAAATGAACACTGGCCCTTCCACACAGGGCAAGCCAGGGTCCTTGGAGGACAGCCCGTGCTGGCCACACCACCTGCACAGGCTCCACTCTAGACAGTGATGGGCAGAGAAGTCTAAAACTACCTGTGATAGCTCCCTTTGAGGGTCTACCCCAAAGGAGCCCAGGCTATCGAGGATCCAGTCATGGCTGCTCTCTGTCTAAGTCATGGCAGCATCTCAAAGAGCCCAGCAGAGCTAGTTTGAGACAGTTTAGTGCCTTCAGCACAATCACAGAAGCCCCAGGTGCTGCACAGCCCACCAGCCCTCCACCAGCTCAGTACCTCACGGAAGAGGGCTCCGTAGAAGGTGACAGTGTAGAAGCAGTCAACTGTCCTCATGGAGATGTCCAAGTCCATCAATAGCCTCTTCTGCTCCTGAGTGTTCACTGTTGCTCGAATCCTCTGAGACAAAGATGACAGAAGAGGGGTTTGATGCAGATGAGTTACCACCATTACCCCTCAGAGTGACTCAAGAGGACCTGCAGTCCTGCTACCAAGACAAGTGTTTCATTTATTCTGCAGTCAGCAGCACCCAGGAGATGCCCAAACCCCCTCCCCCAGACAGTCAGGGGACACCCAAAGCTTGCACTACCTCACTGCAGGCACCAAGCCTGGATTTAAAAGTTGATCAACCCCCAGTACCCAGCCAGTATCAGCTCAGACCCTTCCACAGCGATGGGCACGAGCTGGGGAGGAAACACAAGAACACAGGAACACAAGAGGAAGCCAAACCAAGACAGGTCTGTCCCCGTTTTGCAACAGCCAGCAGAGCTCAGCAGTCTCTCTACTCCCTTGAAGATGCACATCCTGATCTCCACCTCCCTCAGCCTGCAGCTGTCCTCACCTTCACAGCCATGATGGTTCCGCTCTGTGCGTGCCGGACCTTCTCCACCACACCATAGGCACCACGGCCCAGCTCTGAAATTGCCACCAGGTCATCAGCTTCCACCTCAAAGTTCTTAGGGAAAAGAGACAAACAAATCAGTAGAAGACATCAGCAGAAGCCCAGTGCTTGCAGCTCACTCGTGCAGAGCAGTACCTCTGCAAATGGTTGTACCTACAGGGCTCCAGCAGCTGTTGCACACACCAGAGGCCCCAGGCTAAGAGAAGAGGGGTGTATTTTTTTACTCAGTTGTACCAGAGCATAAACCTTCTCACTCTGTACTCAGCAGGGCTCATTTAATTCCCTCTCTGCAACTAGAGATCAGGACTTTCATCCTTTAAGCCAGGGCTCAGTGCCACTGGAAAGGGCACCAAAGGTTGGTGCCTCTCTGCCTGCTCAGGATTACCCACATGAGGGTGTTTCTGCACAGGTTAACAGCTCCTGTGCCAACAAAGGCAGTAGACAGGAGCCTCTGCCACAGCTCTAAACTCCTGGGTGCAGCCAAGGAACCCCCACCAGACCCCACCCTGCACCCCAAGAGACCACGGCTCACAAACACACACCTACGTGTCTGGTAACACCTCTGCCTATGCAAAGCCTTTCTTGGCTGGGACAGTGCACACAGCACCCCAGCAACTCCAGTCCTCACTGCTGGGGGAGCTCAGATGGATTTGCAATACTCTCTCCCACCATCAGGGTAAAACGTGAGTTAGCACCAGCAAAGGGGCTCTGAGCCAGCAATGAGCTCTGGTGGCCAAGAGGACCAAGAGCATCCTGAGGGGATCAGAAGGGGGGATCAGAATGGGGGTGGTTAGCAGATTGAGAGAGGGTCTTCTCTCCCTCTACTCTGCACTGGTGAGACTGCATCTGGAGGACTGTGTCCAGTTGTGGGCCCCTCAGTTCCAGAAGGACACAGAGCTGCTGGAGGGTGTCCAGCGTAGAGCAACGGAGAGGATGAAGGAAGGAGAGCAGCTCCCTGATGAGGAAAGGCTGAGGGAGTTGGGTCTCTGGAGCTGGGAGAAGAGGAGGCTGAGGGGTGACCTCATTCATATCTACAAATATGTGAGAGGTGGGTGTCAGGAGGATGGAGCCAGGCTCTGCTCAAGGGCATCTGGGGACAGGACAAGGGGCACTGGGTGCCAGCTGGAACAGAGGAGGTTCCCTCTCAATCTCAGCAGGACCTTCTTCCCAGGGAGGGTCCCAGAGCACTGGAAGGGGCTGCCCAGGGGGGCTGTGGAGTCTCCTTCTCTGCAGACGTTCCAGACCAGCCTGGCTGTGTTCCTGTGTGACTTGGTCTGGGTGATGCTGCTGTGGCAGGGGGATTGGCGTGGACCATCTTTTGAGATCCCTTCCGATCCCTAATGACTCTATGACTGCAACTACAGAAGTCTTACTTCAAGCTGGATAAAACCCCGTGGCCAGCGCTCAGAGGAGCGAGTACCCCAGGCAGCAGGGAGCTCCCGCACACCCCACAAGTGCCTTTCCCTGAAGATGTGATCGCCTGCTCCGCTGGGCAGGGCACAAACTGCCCGTGTGAGCCGCGGGGCTATTTTTGGACGCTGCGTTCATCGCTCTTAATAAATCCCAGGCCTTCTTTTAGCCGGGCTTTATCCAGCCTCCAGTTCTCCTCCGGTCTCAGGGAACACAAATAATACCAGGATGCCAAACTGCCCCAGTGGCCACAAAGGCAGCGAGGGTGGGAAACGTGCACGGGACAGCGCCGGATGCGGTGCCTGAGAGCTACGCCCAGAGCGGAGAGGAAACGGCCCCTGGCCGTTCAGGAGCCAGGCTGGGAGATGTAGCTGCAGGGCTTCTGGCCAGCAAGATCCCCTCAGCACTGGCCACAGCACAACCAGCAGCCACCAGCCCAGTCGGACCTTCCCGCGAGCCCTGGCTCCGTTTATTTGAGCCAGATGTGGCTGGCAGGCGGCCGAGGAGCAAGGGAGGTCTGTGCCTGAGCTCAGCGCTGAGCTATGTGCTGCCCAGCACAGGAAGGTGCCGGCCCTTTCCTGGGCAGGACGGTGGATCTGGAGATGAGGAGTGCGGGGCCAAGGGTGACATGTGCAACCCCCCCCACCCTGTCGCCCCAGGCAGCTGGCAGAGGAGCAGTGAGGGTGCACAGCTCCCGCACGGGGCTGCAGGAAGGAGCTGGTGCTGCGTTTCAGGACGCCTGCTCTGCAGTTGTTCCAGGTTATTGTGTTTGGGGGTTTTTTTCCTGGCATTCACTCAATGCTGGCAGTTCTCAGCACACTCCAGGAACCAGCGCTGCCCTGCCCAGCAACAAGAGGTGATGCACCCACACATCAACCAGCACAGCCCTGAGGGACCCAAGGTCATCACCCATCCCTACAGCTGGCCCTCTCTGCCCTCTTCCTGTCACACCTGGGCCAGACCCCTCCTGCAGATACTGCAGCAGGGGTGCGGAGAGCTTTGCCCAGGCTTCAGCACTCTCCTCTCACACACACCAAGCCCAGGCTGCCACACAGACAGCAGCTCTCCCCAAGCTACAAACACACTGGCCAGAAAATGCTCCCTGGACCCAGCAGGGTTGTCCCCCTGGAGCCAGCCAAAGCTTCCTCTCTCCTCTCCCCTAACCCTGAAACCTCGCGTGCCAAGGCTGAGTGGCCCAGAAGCCATCAGCTATTAAACCACCTCTGAGCCTGGAGGGTGGGCAGACAGATGTAGGGCTGATGCCACACGTGGTATTTTTAGCTCTCTGCAAACAGCCTCCTGCAGCCCCAGAGCTGTAACAAGAGAACGAAATATAAGAGAAACCATGGCTACTTCCAGCAGTGTTTTCATCAGGTCACTAGGAAAGGCTGGGGACAGCTAGAGCCAGAGCTTTGTGCCCAGCTCCTCCTGGACCCAGACAGTTACAGCCCCCCGAGATAAAGGGGGCTTTGTTTGGGATGGCGGGTGAGCACAGCGAGGCCACAATGACACAGAGCAGGTGGGCTGGGTCCCTCTGGTCCAGCTGTTCAGACTGAGGTGGCTGGTGGGGCTCTCAAGGGACCAGTGGGTTCTCCACGCTGGACAAAACTGCACAGAGCCTTTGATGCCACCTACCTGCCTCCCTGGGAGTTCCTGCGGGCGGGAGAGACCAGCCAGTGAGTGCAGGGACTCAGAGACGAGCCATCCTGCAGACAGGGTGAACTATTCAGCTCCCCAATAGTCCCTGCCCTAAATACACCCAGACACTCCACTACCCCAGAGGGAAAAGTCCTGCTGTGGGATGTCTCATCCCTACAAAGATGCCTCCCATGAGGCTGCATCACGAGGGCTTCCCCCTGCTCACGGGGTGCTCTGAAATCTCAAGGTCTGATCTGGCAGGTTACCAGGTGCAGTCCATAAAACCCCCCGTGCATGGGGCAACCAAAATTGGAAGAGAAGAATACCCCAAGGCACACGGACACCTACTTTATCCCCGATGGTAATGAACGCTCTGGAGTCCAAGTTCCTCGGGGGCCTGCAAGAAAAGAGAGAGACACAGTCAGGAGAAAGCCCAGCTTGATCAACCCTCCAGCCAGAGCCAGGTTTCAGGCTCCTTCAAGCACTTTCAGCCGCTGCTTTCCACCCTGCCTTGTTGCCGTGGGTTCAAACCAGCCCCCTCCAAACACTCCTAAAGGCTTTAATCACAGCAGCAACGTCTCATCCCACACCCACGAGGCACTCGGGGCGTGCAGGCAGCGAGAAACCCCTGAGTCAGCAGGTGAGACACGCAGCCAGCCGACAGGCTACGAAACCATCCCTGCTCAGCAGCGGAGCCTGTGGAAGCCAGGTGGGGGGCGATGAGGTGTTTCTGTGGTAGCAGAGCCCTTCAGCCGTCGTGTTTTGACAGGCAGGTGTTGTAACAGGACGGCCACGTAGCCCGAAACGCACGCCGAGGGAACAACAGGTAATTCCTCGCCCGTGAGTCACCTGTGTACACTCAGGGCCCTGCTGCAGGCACGGGGTGTCATGCAGAGCAGGTAGCCTGTTGGTGTCAGGGCTTTGCACAACACCAGGAGTGCAGGAGAAAGTCTTCCTTTATGGCCTTCTGCCTCATGGCTGCCCACTTCCCATCACGGGAGCACAGCCCTTTCAGAGCCGACCCGTGTGTTTTGTCCCTCCTGCTTCCCTTCTCCGCTTTCCCCATCCCCTGAGTCCTTCAAAGAGTGGACATTGCCCAACTGGTTTATCTTCTTGATTCCCTTCAGAGCAAGCTCTAGCTTCAAGGAAGTACTCTGGGCTCACGGCGAAACCCTTCGCTGCGCAAATATTTGTGCTGTGGCTTGAAAAGCAGAGAGAAAAGGGAGCTGGGGGCAGCGTGCGGCAGCCTCTGGGCATGCGAGCACCCTGCACGCTCCGGTGTAACAGCTTTCAGGAGACATTCATACACTGATCAAATCACAGAGAGGGGCATCAGTGGGAGAAAGAGGTGCTTCTTGCATGCAGAGCTTGGGGTGTGCACAGAATTAACGAGGGAGCTCCACCAGCTGCCCCTCCAGCGGATCTGCCCTTTACACACGGGGTTTGTGGTAGTGATATTTCCCCTTCAGGGGTTTCACTGCTTTCCTGGAGCTGGGAGGGTCTTCAGAACAGGTTTCTGGAGCAAACAAGGCTCAGCAGTGGAGATGCAGCCCAAAGTGTTTTGGAAGAGCATCATGGAAGAGGAATGTCAGCCGTCTGCTATTCGTCAAACCAAGCGCCTCTACCCTGGGCTCTCCCCCACAGCATAACAAGCATCAGTCGCACAAAGCAAACAGGGCAGAGAAATTCCAGTGCCCTGAGATACTGCTGGGCACTGGCCCCAAGCAACACAACAGCTTAAGATGTCTGCGACCTCGTCGCGCCAAGGCGAGACGCTGCAAACAACTTGAAGTAACCCTGACAGCCAGCTCGGGCGGAGGATGCCCTACCATGCAGAGCATCCCCCAAACCTCATCCTGATCCTGACGTAGAGCAACTGCCACCACTTCTTCTCTTCCTCTGCATCAAAAACCTTCCCCTCCTGTTCCCTAGGGCAGATCTGGTCTCTCCACCATGTCCTTACCCTTTGGCATCAGCCCAACCATGGCAGGAAGACTGGAAAAGAACCTCCCAGCAGTGCCCCAGCCTTCACCTTTCAGCCATCCCATGTGAAACAGGCACCTCCCAGAGTCCCCCTCGCTCTGTGCTTGTGTGTGTGGAATTCCCTTTCATCACCCACCAGCCAGAGCTCAAGAGAACCAACATTAACTATCTACAGAGGCCATTCCCCTTGGCGCAGCCTGGGGATCCAACTCCGACCGGCTTTAAGCAAGAAGCACTCACGTTGTGTTGGCGACGGGCTGTTTGATGGGGACACATGTTATCCTCAGCTCCCGCTTCTTCTTGCCTTTCACTGGAAGGGAAAACGCACCCGTGAGCTTTTCTACTGTTCCTCCTGCAAGCACCCTGCTGCCTGCAGCCACCAGGGAGGCCAGGCAGGGCCTGGGTGCCCAGGGCGGTGCAGCACGACGAGGCACCAGTGCTCGGCATCGTTTGCACAGGATTTCAAGCAAGAGCCAGAAGCACAAGGAGGGTCAGTGTGTACCTGTCCAGCACCTGCCTGCAGGGATACCCAGGGGTGCCCTCAGGTACCAGGTCGTGCAGAGCCTTGCAGCTCCTGATACCCCAGAAGTGCTCCGTGCCCTTTGTGGCCATCAGCAGTCCCCTCAAACAGGCTGCCCAGGGGGGTTGTGGAGTCTCCTTCTCTGCAGATGTTTCAAACCCACCTGGACTGTGACTGTGCCACTGGATCTAGGGAATCCTGCTCTGGCAGGGGGAATGGATTGGATGATCTTTTGAGACCCCTTCCAATCCCTCCTTCTCTGGAGATGTTTCAAACCCACCTGGACTGTGACTGTGCCACTAGATCTAGGGGATCCTGGTCTGGCAGGGGGATTGGACTCTTTTGAGATCCTTTCCAATCCCTAACAGTCTGTGACTCTGTGATTTTAGTGATGATGCTCAGGGGACACTCAAAGCTGTGATTTGAGGGTGCTTACCCGGTTTGTGTGGCTCCAAAGATCCTCTGGAATCTGAAAGAGAGAAAGAAGACACCAGCTCAGCCTCCACACTCCAGACCCAGCAGGTACCAGCCCTGCAGCCCTCGAGGTCCCACACAGCACCCAAGGACAGCAGCCCTGGCTGGGTTGCAGGCAGAAGAGCAGACAGGCTGCAGAGCCCAGCCAAGCCTGGCCTGATCCCCGTTTCGCCAGCCACAAGAGGTCCCCACATCGCCATTAGCGATGCACAGGGCTCCCAAAACCCACTCCAGGTTCAGCTCTTCCTTGACCCACAGCCCCACAGCCCCCAGCCAGGCTTTCCTGGGGACAGATGGACCTGTTCTACAGCACAGCTTTATCTGGCATGGAGGGTGACAGCCACCAGACTTCAAGAAAGCACTGTGGAGTCACTGCCAGCAGGAGAGAGGGCACCCCAGAGCCACGGAGAGAAACCAGGACAAAACCAGCAGAGGCTGACTATCAGACCAGTAGTGAACTGGTCACAAAGCCAGGCTTGTAGAGGGCAAGACTCCACCAGGAGTGAGAGGATGCTTTCTTCCTGCTCCTTCCCAACTTCAACAGCACCGAGATAACAGCCTTCTGCTGCAGAGGAAAACAGGGCTCAGGCAAGTCCAGGGCAGGGCCGGCCCTTGCAGATGAAGCTTCAGAGGCAAAAGATAACCAGTATGGGGGACCAGCAGGCAATGACAAGGATGGAGACCTGCAGAGGGCTGAGAATCAGCTCCCTGAGGTGCTGCAGACCCCAGGCTGCTCACTGAAGCCCCAGCTATGCCTCCATCAGCTACCCCAGCTCACTGGGAAAAGAGACACCAGGAGTTGTGGGCTGAAGCAATCCAGCTAGAGAGTCAAAGTCCTGATCCCTCCAGCTAAGAGAGACAGGAGGATGGCTGCACTTCGCTGCTAAAGGTGTTTGTGGCTGCACGGAGCTGGCAGATGCATTAACAAGCATCAACACAGAGATGTGCTCCAGGCACTGGGCTGGGAGCTGGTGGCTCAGCATGGCCTTGGACAGCCCTTCGAAACAGCTCCTGGCTGCCAGAACAAGCGAGAAGACAAAGTCCAGCTCTGCAAAGGCTGCGGGGAAGGGAGGGGAAAGGTGAGGAACTGGGGTTTCTGCAGGAGATGCAGCACAGTGAGAGCTCCTGCAGCAGCAAGACGAAGGATGACACATGGCCAGCATGCTCCTAGTACACAGCGCCTCCGTCCCCATCGCTGTTCTCACCAGTTCTGGATGTCTCAGCCAAGACAGACTTGTTAAAGCCTTTTCTCCAGCCACACACAAACTTCAGAAGCTGCAGGGGAAAGCTGCAAAGGCCTGCAAGCTGCTGAACCTCCCACTGCCCCTGCTTGGCTGGAAACCATCTCTGGAGCCCTGACCATGTCACAGCCATCACAGCTTCTAACTCCTGACCCTGCAAAGATTCCCCTTCCTCTCACAGCACTAGAAGAGGGCTATCAACAGCCCAGTGGGTTCACTGATAGCACCCTCCAAAATACCTGGTTGAACAAGCAAATGCAAAACAGAGCAAAGGCAAGAAGCCACCAATGGGTCCAGAAACGCCTCCCCCCTCTAGCCTTTCACTACTCAGCTGGAAGAGCAACCACAGAGCCTAAAAACTGGTGTTCCCAGAGACATACTGCAAGTGGGGAAGCTCACTGTGGGCATACCCCCTGTATTCCATCCCATCCCACTCAAGGGAATGGATTTAACTCGCTGCTCGCCTTGCACTGAGCTTTTCTCTCTCATGACCTGCTTCAACACACAGCCTCCCCCGGGGTATCTACCAGCCAGCCCTCACAAAGCCCTGAAATGCTCCCCCCCTGCAACTCCCTATTCCCGGCTGGAATTTTGCATTAATCTGTTTGCTCTCCCTCTCCCCAATTGCCATAGTAACTGTGCAGAGCCAGCACAAAGCGCCTTCTGTGCCGCCAGCGAGGCTGGCAGCGTGGCCACAGCGCCGTGGGTGACTCACGGTGCGGGAGCAGGGTCCACACGCTGCCTGAGCCAGGCGTCCCGTGGGCTGTGGTGTCAGCCCTTCCTCAGCCCTGGCTGCAAAAACCAGTCTGGAGGGAGCTGGGAGCACCCAGTCTGGAGCTGGGAATGAATGAGGTGCGTTGTTCGCTGGAGCCCAGGCTTGCAGACAGGAGGATTTGCAAGAGTGGGTTCGAGGGACAGCGAGATTCCCCTATGACATCCCACCCTGCACCATGCAAGAGAGTCATTTAATGCCTGTGCATCAGCATAACCTCTGCTGTACAAGGGTCCTACACATCAACCCACTTCCCTAACCCCCCCCAAACTGTTGCCCTTGACTTCCCAGCATCGTTTTGTTGGGATCAGCAACGATCCCACTCCCATCCCATCCTGCCTGGCCCCTAAAAAGCATTTCCTAGCTCCAACCTGAAAAAGCACCGATTAAACCGGAGGTATTCTGCCACCACTCCCTGGCTCTGGCTGAGCCTCCTACGCTGGCTGGCGGAAAAACCCAGCTCAGCCAATGCCTGCAGGAATAAAACCACCCGCGGTGCTGCCCTGCAGCCAGGAGGTTGGCTTTGCCCCATTATGGCTCTCCCAACATGTACCAGGAGCTTTCCAGCACCCTGCACCAGGGCTCAAACTCCTGCTGCAAGCTTCTCCTGCAGCTGTGGGTCCCCCAAGGCACCACTTCCCCTTCAGAACAGCCCAGAAATGAAATTAAACAAAAGGATCAGTCCTGCAGCTCTGCACAGCCAGAGCCCAAACACAGGATATGGGGGCACAGTGTAGTCTCCCTGCAATCAGTGCTGCAAGCCCCAGAGCTGCATGTGTCCCCTCTGGGAGGTGACCTTGTCCCTGAGCCACTGCAGCCCCCCCGTCCCCCAGGGAAAGCCCACGCACCCTTCAGGGTGAGCGAGGGTGGAGGAAGGACTGTTGAGGGGGGATAAAAATGAAATGGGCAAACAAAAAAAGCAGTGGGCTGGGCATGCTGAGACCTTGCAATTAGAGCCCTTCTGTGCCCAGTACATCCAGGAGCATCTGCTTTTAGCCCCCGCAGGCAGCTGCTGTCAGCTCCTTTGCACCGGCAGAGCCCATGTTTGGGATCCCAGTAAGGTCAGTGCAGCAGGAGCCGCTGCTTCATGTCACCCTGAAAATCCTGGGAACACCAGGCTCTTGCAAGAGGGGTGGCTGCAAGCCCAGAGCAGCACAGCTCCCCTCCAGGCAGCAGCAGGACAAGGAGATTGGGGGACGCGTCCCCATTACCGCTGCCACCTCCAAGCATGTGGGGTGGCCGGGCAATGCCCATGGAAGGAAGCTGGAAGGGGCTGCCAGGCGTGGGGACACATGGCACAGAGTCTTGCACATCGAGCTGGGGAAAATTAGCTGACAGAAGTTCCTGGTGCGGCCGAGATTGGGACCCACGTGATGCTGCACACTCGTAACTGCATCCTTTATGCTAAGAAAGGAACCATTTCCTCCTAAAGACAAGACCAAAAAAAAGCCTAGCAATCGGGTTTTTTCATGCTATAACCTCTACCAGCTAAGAGGTGACACAGGCAGTTCCTGGAACTGCTTCACGCACCATCTGAACCCTCAGCTTTGTCACCACCGAGTGCAGTCCTGCTCAGCTGCACCTCTCCCCGCAAGGTTTATCCTTCCCCCTTGGCTGGCGTGGGTGGAGGGAAAGGAACGGGACAACGTAAAGAACTGCAAATAAAACTATTTGCCTGGGCCGACCTTTGAAATGAAACCTCTCAGCTGCTTCCCCAGAGCTCTGGTTCCAGCTCCCAGTCCCCCAAGATCGGCTGTTGGACAGGAGGCTCCTTCCAGAGCTTTGTTAGTGCTGGGGAAAATGTTTTGCATGCTCTCGGATCCGAGGAGGAGAGGCAATGCTATGGATGGAGCAGGGAGCTGCAGGGTGGATCCCAGCCCTTGTGCAAAGAAAGAGCCGGAACAAAAAAGAATCAAGGAAAAAAAATAACCTGAGTAAAATCCGAGGCAGAGTGCAAAGCAAAGAGGGGAATTTGATGGCTCTGGTCATGAGAGGCAGCTCCTCACGGGCACTGTTTGTGCCATTTTCCACCGCTGCGAGTGGAAAAAGCTCTCTGGAAGTGGAAAAAGGGCTCTCAACCTGCTGAAAGCCATCACTCATCAAGGTCCTGCTGCAGAGAGAGGGGCTCTGGCAGGTCATCACCACCCCGCGCTCACCACTTCTGCAAAGAACAAACAGCAAGGAGGAGGAAAAAACGATGCTTCAGAGAAAAAAAGCCCCTTGGAGCCCCGAAACAAGCTGTCAGCCCGCGCTGAATCAGAGCTCCCGACTGCCCTGCTGCCCTTCGGTCCAGTGCAACAGGCATTAAGGAGGGGACAACCATGCAAGAGCTGCTGAAAAAGCCAGGAATGCAATTAGATCCGGAGCCAGGAGCTCCTTCACCCTCCCAAGAGTCTCCTTTTGCCACGCTGCAGTTTACTGTAATTAATACTTTTATAATTAAGATGCCGCTGTTTCTACTCCCTGCAAAACACGCACGTTCCCACTGCTTTAGAAAGAGATCCCCAGCTGCAAGCACCCACCACCTCCCCCCAAAGCCTCTGCAAAGGAGAAAGCAAGAAGTAAACCAGCACGGATCGACCCCAAAAAGTTATAGGAGCCCTTGTAAGCAGCAGAATCAGCCCTCCACGCTCCCCCCCGCCGCCTCCACGTGTTTTGGAAATTGCAAAATCTACCTTGCTTCTTGTCCATGGTTTCCCAGAAATGAAGCCCAGCGCCAGCACGCTTGGCAGGAGAGAGGGATGGGGGCGGACTGGAAAGAGGGAGGGGAAAAGAAGGAGGAAAAAAAAAACACCCCACAAGATCCAGCACCCAGCACTTCTCTTGCACAGCCGGGTGGTTCTTTTCAGGGGGATGGCATGGTCCAAAGCTTCGCGCAGCTCTCCGCGCCCAGTGTCCCCAGCACCACCCAGGGGTCCGCGAGGCTGGGAGGAGCAGCGGAGGCAAGTGGGGGGGTGATGTGGAAGGTGGCACAGCGTTCCCTCATCGGCAGCTGCTGAGGTTGGCCGGTCTCAGCTCCGATTACCCTTGAAAGCTTCAACAGTTGTAAAAACTGCAGCAGCGAAATAGCAGATGACGTCAACAGGAAACTGGGGGGGAGCCAGTTCCAGCTCCGGGAGCCATTGAAGCACTGGACTGCTACAGTCCATCCCGGTGGGATGTGGTTTCTTCCAACAAATCATTCAAAGCCAACCTGCACACAGGGAGACAGCGCCCAGCTCCTGCTTCTTGCTCCATCCCCCTTCCCCAGGTACCCCAGCAGAGCTACTCTTGCTCAAGGAGCTGCCAACCCAGTATCGGCCAGTGACCGGAGCCCAAAGCTCACTGGTTTGGGCAGTGCAGGGGTGCTGGGATGGGAGGAGGTCACACTTGGTGCTGCTGCAGGTGACACAGTAATTGCTTTGTCACTAACAACTATTACCACAACAAATAGTAGAAATATTGTTCCATGACAATTCCAACACGGAGCTGCGCAGCTATTCCAGGGTGACAACCGAGACGGTGGCAGAATACAAATGGCTTGCAGGGGTTTGGCTGGTGAACAGCGAGGAGAGAGATGGAGGAGCAGGGGGTAAAGATAAATGGTTCATTTCTCTACAAATACGTGCAAGAAGAGCTGAGGCAAAGCATCACTGCTCTGCCCCTTCCCCTCAGAGCCAGCCTGGCAGAAGGCAGCACCGACGCTCCTGATCAAAGCCAGGCTGGGCTCTGATGAGCTGCAGCTTTGTGTTTTGGAGGGGAGACACTGGACCGGCTAATTTACCTTAAACTGATGAAAGAAAATGTGGCCACGGACTGCTGCAGAGCTGCTCCCCAACGCACAGGCTGTGCGGGGCAGTGTGCAGGCAGACAAAAGTCAGAGGTCAAGGTAAATGCACATACCAACACAATGAGTGTCTCAGCTCTTAAATAGTGTTTGCATAAGCCCCAGCAGGACTGCGGAAGAGATTCTCTCCGGCACATTCCCACTCCCAGGGTATAGTTTCGGGCATAGATCATCAGCACATGAAGGATGCTGATGCAGGAGCTATGGTAGACAGAGTCACCAGCACCTGGCGCTGGTGGGAAGGACGATGCCTGCTGTTGGTAACTCTCTGGTTTCACTACTAATTCCCTCACCCAGACATAAGAGGCTTCAAGGACCTCTGCAACCACCCACCCAGTCAGTGCTGCTGCTGCATCGGAGCAGAAAGTCCCTAAACCAGCAGGTAGGATGGGAAACACCATTTCCTTTGAGTTAGTCCTGCTGGGTTTCAGTGCCCGAGGAGCAGGGGTGGTGCAAGGCAAGAGTTTCCTCACATCTCTAGAGCATCTTAAAAACCAACCAACCACCGCAACAACAGAGGGGGGGGGGGAAAAAGCCCAAGCAAGCCCAGGCATCCTTTCAAGTCTCACCATCAGCAGCTCTTTCAACAGTTTGCTGACATGGTAGGAATTGCCCAGCTATTAATCACTCAGCCCTTTATAAGTTCCAGGTAATCCCAGAGCAACAAAAGGCATCGGGTGTTTCACTGGTGCCAGCAAAGCCACCCCCAAGTGCCAGGACGTCACCCCGCACTAGGCAAGGGGAGCAAATCCAGCTGTGGGGAGAAGTCCCATTGCTCCCAGTAGCCTCTTGCCACTGGGCTGGCTTGACTAAGTGGAAGAGCACACCCTTCAAAACAGCAGTGAGCTCAAACTGTGCCCTGCCAACCGTGGGGCTGCGGTCCCCACCCTTCCCCTGCATCAGGCAGCATCTCCCGGGGACCGTTTGGTTAGGGCTGGGTCACCATCACAGCTGAGTGCTGGGGAATGTCCCATTTAGGGTCAGCGAGGAGCTGTGTGTCTTTGGGATCGAGCCAGAAATAAACGGCTTCTCCCACCCCAAAAGAGTCACTGCCTGTCCAGGGGATGGGGTGATTCCCACTGGATCCCACTGCCTGACTGGGAATTGCAGCAGTTTCCCTGGCCAAGGCTGTAACGCAGCCGCAGCCCCAAGCCTGCGATGCTCTTGGCTTTCCATGCGTGAGGTGCACACATCCCACGGGAAAGCCCCACGTGTCCGAGTCCTGCACGGGACCTGCAGCCTGGAAACTCTGCAGCAGCTCTATTTTTAAATGAGGCCTTTGAACCAAGTCCAGCTGGAAAGGGAACAGGGTCATCTTTCCCGTCCCATCAGATGGTGCTTGGGGACAATCCATCACCGAGCCGGTGCAGGGCTCGTCTTCTCCAACAGAGTGGGCTGTCACACGGACCGATGCAAGGGACAAGAGTGCAACCTCCCGGTACCCAGTGAGGGATCTGGTGCTGAGCACGTCAGCCCCAAGCTCCCGACAGCCACGTTCGTGCTGGACTCTGGGGCTCGCAGCCACACCCGGCTTCTGTGCAGCGGCCAGATAACGCAGTCGCGAGCCACACTGGCTCTGCCGCTGGCTCCAGGAGGATGTCACCGCCCAGTAACATTCCAGTAGTATTTTTAGGTTACCTGCACAACCCCGAGGGCTGGAAAAAGCGTTGGATTCCATGTTTTGTTACCAGGTGGCAACTTTGCTGTCCTGCAGCCCCGTGACGATGGAGCACGTGGGCTCTGCTTTGAGAAGCCACACACGAGCCCAGACCAACCTCACCTGATGAGGCTGAAGAACTCCAACTAACTGGTGTTTGCCTCAGGCCATTATGGATGCACTATGTACATGCCAAGAACTGAGCTGCTCTTCAACCACAGCTGGGTGGTTTTGGAGCAGGTGCCAAGCAAGAGCACAGGCAGAGCATCCTCTGGGAGCTGGATGCTGCCTCCCCGTATCCATTGCTCCAACTGGATTTTGTCCCTAAAGAAAGAACCCTAAAGGCTGGCAGCACATGGGTCCAGCCAACCCGCAGCGTGCATGGCCAGCGTGAAACCCATGGCCACGAGCCATCTTGTGGGACTGGCACGGGCTGCAGACGCTGGCATACTGCCACGAGACAAAGGTCTGGAAGCAATCCCGGCCCTGATGCCTTAATCGTAGGAGGCAGAGGAGATAGTGCTTGGAGAAAAACAGAGAGCAGCATAAAATATTACCAAAACAGAGCAATAGGAAGAGGTGGAAGCACCGTTACCTGCCCCATTCTCCCCACCAGTGGGCTGCCAGCTCTCCCCCAAGCAACACTCCTCCCTTTGATTTCTCAGCCCACAGGCGAAGTCAGGAGAAAATTAAATGTGTTCAGAATTGATGCGACCGGCTGGTGACAGCTTCCTGATGGCAGAGAAAACTCAAACCCTTTGGGGAGCGGATCAGCTTGACAGGAGGCACACGGTTAGGTAGTGGGAGAGGAAGGAAAAAGTTGTTTGATTTGTTGTCAGCTCTAACTCAGCTCCCCGGAGGTTCTTTTCTGATCCCAATTGGTGCAGCACAAGTACTTCCAGTACACTCTATCAACTTGGGAAGAGGGCAAAGGATTCCCCTCTCTGTTTCTGATGCAGTTCTTTAAAATATTTAAAAAATACTTTAAAAAAATACAAAAAATAGCTTCCTACCATCCTCCCTCCAATTCAGTTGGGGCAGTGAGAGCAGTGATTTCATCCCTGCAAATGATGCGCGATGGGATAATGCTGCAACTCAAGCCACCCCTGTGCATCTTCTGATCGCCCCTCCATCTCCTGCTGCCCTACACCGACTCTTTGTTCTTTTAAGGCATCTTCAGTGCCCTCCCTCTTCCCTGCCTCTCTCACCCCATCCCGTCCCTGCTCCAGGGAGCCAGGCAGAAGATACAAAGGGCTGGCTCATCACACAGCAGAGCTGGTGGCAAAGCAGACGCAGCCAGCTAGAGTCCCCAGTTTCTCCACTGAGGTTTTTCTGAGGGAAAAATCCACCCTATCAGGAGGTGAAGGAGGAGCTGGGACGTGATCTCCGGTTCAGATGAGGCAAAGGAAAACCACAGGCTGAGAGCAGCCAGGGATTACAGCAACTGCCCAATTCCCCTCAGGACACCTCTCACTTTATCTCACATTCAGCCTGTTACCGCACTGGAACCCAACGCTCAGCCAAAAAGCATCATCAGCCATAACCAACCACTAATGACAATCCCAAGTCAAAGGAGGAGGCAGGTGACCCGTTTGGTCCCCAGAATCTGGTTTATGTGGGGTAGGGAGTAAGGGCTGCTATAGCAGGAGGAGAGATGGTTCCCAAAAGTCCCCAGAAAGATCAGTCGCAGTGAGTTACACCTGCAGCCTCTTCTCCTGGTCAACAGCTGGAGAGCTGACCTACAGATCTGCTACCCCTCTGACCCTCACACCACACACCTCCTGCTTGCCCATCACTGTTCTACTGCCCCAGAGAAGACTACAGTCCCTGAATGAGTCCCACACCCAGTTGGTCCATGAGATCTGCTCTTGCTGTGTGGGTTTAAGAAGATCTATCAATCAATCTTCTAGAGATAGGTGGATAAGAAAAGCACCACAAACTTGCTAAGCTACACAGTCTGCAAAAATCACCTGCAAACACATCTCCTTTGCTCCACCAGACTCCCTGCTGCAAGGCTGACAGGCCACCACAACCATCCTCAGTTGAAGGCTGGGCCACCACCATGCTGGATGCCACTGCCAGCCACACTGTCCAGCATCACCCAGCACCATCCCTTGCAGAATCTTATCTGAGGCTGCAACAGCTCTGCGTGGGGAAAACACCTACTTGGGGGCAGATCTGCCCATTACCCACAGGGCAGCCTTGATTCATGGCCAGGAAAGCCTGGGGGTTCCATGCCCACAGCTCAGCAGCATTTCAACACCACCCCACAGGGCTGCTGCCAGAAGATGGGCTTTGCTTCCCACCCCTATTTCTCATCACTCCTTGCCTACCTCTCTGGAACCCACCCACTGCAGTGCAATTTCTGCACCAGGTAGAGCACCTCAGTGGCACAGGCTGTTCCTAGCAAAGCCGGACTAAAGTGCCATCCCAGCAAGGCAGCAGTCCCGTTGCATCCAGCCCAGGCTCTGTTAGGGGTGGTGACTCAGAGCAGGGCAAACTCTTAGGGTTTCTAAGAATCATTTCCATTGAAAACAGAAATAATCACAGCTTTTAAAATCCCCACAGCAGCACTTTGGGGAGGAAGCAGCGGTGCTGTGCAGGGTGGGGTGCGAAAGGCGAGGAGAGAGAAGCTGGAAGGAGATGTGGGAGACGTCAAAGCCGCTCGAGATGAAGGGAAACACGCGCTGGCTCCCTTCCCCGCCACGCCGGTTACACACGGTTTCCCTCGCTGAGCGGCGGCTGTAAAACACCCACCCTCACGGGGAAATCCAGGGTTACCAGAACAAGAAATTCTTTGTGGATCCAGAATTCAGGGTAAAACTCTTGCAGCAACCTGGAATGTTCACAAAGGGACCGATCGCACGTACAGGGCGGGTGGAAAGCTGAGGCGTTTCCTAGCGCCGCAGCAAGGCACAGGCAAGCCTGAGAGTTTCCATCTGAATTCCCTCGTGATTTCTAGAGGCACCTTCTCCAACACCTCCTTTACCCTCACCATCGTCCATCCTTCCTCAAATCAGGCAGGGGCAGATGTCATTTATACCTTAAAAGCTTCTCCTGGGCAAGAGAGCAACATCTGCAGAGCAAAGGAGGGCATGGAATCAGAATCACAGGTACCGTGGACCCAGAGGACAATTCCAGCTGTCCTTAGCACAGGCTGGATGGGGCTCTGGGCAATCTGGTCTGGTGAGAGCCGTCCCTGCACATGGCAGGGGGTTGGAACTAGAAGATCTCTGAGGTCGCTTTCAAACTAAACCATTCTGTGATTCCTCCAGATGATGCTCGAGGCCATCATTCTCACAGCTAAGGAACCAGGGACCAGCCAAAGGGCCTGCGGATGCTAAGAAAGAGCAAACACAGCAGCAGATCAAAAATACCAACCACATCCTCCTGATTCGGCAGCCGTAAGGCAGCGAGAGGCTCTGCCAGCCTTAAGGAAAGTGAGTGCTGCCAGAGAGACAGACAGAGCAGAGCATGGGGGCTGCCACAGGTCCACGCTGGTGCCCAGCAGCATCACCACCACCACCAGCACCCTCTGTTCTGCACCTATATTTTAACTGATCACCAAGCTATTGCCCAAGGGGGTGGCAAGCTGGCAGGGAGCACCACCGATGAGCTGGGAACATGCTCAGCACGGGACGGATGATTTTAGTTGTGGAGAAACCTCGAGACGCAGCTGAGCACACGGGAACCTGCACCTGAGAGTCTTGTGCTGCCCTGCCCTGCGTGCAGGCAAGGGGTTTTACCAAGCAGCACGTGGCGCTGGATCCGTCACCTACCCGCCCCGAGCACCTTCCAGAGGTGCTTGGAAGATGACAAAGAGCAGCCAAAGTGAGGTATCAGCACCAAACCATCTCGGTTTTGGCTGAGGTGGAAGCTGGCAGAGCGTCAGGGCAGCAGCAGCAGGGGATTTCTAGCTATGCAGAGCAGCTTTCTGGAAAAGCCTTGGTGCTGAGCACATCTGGCTCGCAGAGAAGAGCCACGTCAGTGGCGGTGACGAGCTGCAAAGACATCTTCACATCTTTGGGACAACACACACCTCCCTGCACTGTGTCTGGCCATGGGGCACACGGCCAGGACTGACTCAGAGGGACCTGCCTTGTGGCTGCATGCTCTGCCGCTCAGTTTGGGCCACAGAGTAAACCAGGATCTCCATCCTAGGGCAAAAATTACCTCCAGCTTGTGGTGCATTTCCCCATCACCACCTTCAAGAGAAGAGTCTCCTGCAGGGGTTGGTGCATGCAGGAGGAGAAGACATCTGCTCCAGCTGCTTTGAGATGGACTGCTAAACACCCTCCAGCAAGCCAGGTCAGGATTCTGTCATCACCAGTAACACCAGTGTGCAGCTAACTCCTACTTTGTTAGCCATCCCAGTGAGATTGGAGCTAGGAAGGTCTTTATACACACAACCACACACTGCCAAGCCGTATCTAACTGGCCTGCAAGCCCAGACAAGCCGACACTCCCTAGATAACCTCGTCATCCTCCCCTAAACCACCCACAGCACATCCGTGTAACCAGCCCTGCGTGTTTATGATCTGTCACTCACAACTGTCACCTGCCGAGCCCTGCGGACCAGATTCTTCCCCTCCTGTCCCTCTGCCCTTCACCATCGGTCCCACACACATCCATCACGGGTCTCAGCACCACGGAAGGGTCCCATCCCAGCAGTAGGGTTTGGTGTTTTCCTTACGGGAGATCTCCAAGTCCTTTATGGGAACAAACTACCACAGTTCAAAGCTGCTTTTAAGTTTCCTAAAGATAGGACAGGCGCTACCATGGCAGGAGATGAAGCGGCAGGGTACAAACACCCTGTAAAAGGGTTCTCAGTGCCTGAGGATCCAAATATCATCATCCTCAGAGAGGTTCTTCAGGTAGATCCAAGCAGTGGTTGATGGCAGAGCCAAACCACAGCCGAGGTTGGCAGCCTCTCACGGGAAATCCCTTGCGTCCTTCCCACAACCAGACTTTGCTTTGGTGGAGGTGTTGTGGGGGAGGAAGGCTGGATGCTCTACAAACAACTTTGGGTTAAGTTTTGTCTCCTCATCCTGCCTCCCCTCAAGTGATGCTTTAATGGACGTTTATCTCTGTTTTTAGAAAACAAAAGCATTTCACTCGAAACTATGAATTTAAGGCTTAGACCTAAGTGCAACAGTGCCTGTCCCAAGAGCACAGGGCAGGCAGAAGGATGGAGGTTGCAGCAGCCTAGTGGGTGCTGGACCCTCCCCAGCAACTTGTGAACCCCACCAGCTCTGCAAGGAGAGGACAGCAGCCAGGCCATGATCAGTGTCACACTTCTCCTCCCCTGGCTTCCCCATCAGCAGGGCTGGCAAGCCAAAGCTCCCAGGCTCAGGGAAGAGGCATCCTACTGCACCACACCCCTGCACAGCAAACAGCTCCCCGAGGACACCACACTCACAGTGAGAAGAAACCCAACTCCGGCACTGGACAGCTTTAAAAAACAAGGTCGGGTGTATTTTTACCCAATCTGGCTTAAGTCACCCAAAAGCAGTTGGAGCGGCTGCAGTCATTCCTGGAAACAACGTTCTGACTTCCAGCAGAATGTGATGCTCACCATCATCCCTCTGATCCTACTGATCCCACATTTCCTGCTGCAGCTCCAGCACCCTCCTTACTGATTCCCTCCCTGCCTGCTGGGACCACAAACCCCCCAAATCCTCACCTTCCCCTTAGCCACACCATAACCCACTGCACCCTACACAGGCAATAACTCTGCTCCAAGTGGAAGTCAGGGCACCCCTTTCCAGCTCCAGAAAAGGGAGCAGAGACTTGGACCTGCTGCAAACTGAGGCCAGCCAGGCCACCAGACTCGACTGTGATATCTGAGGTAGGTGCAGTCGTGCCCAGTAATTACAGTGCTCCTTGAGGCGACGAACATTTCAACCCGTGATGCTGCCACGGTATCAGCGCAGCATGGTCCTCACGCAGGTAAGAGGCTGTGGGACCATGGGGTAACCCCCAGGTGACAAGCAAGTACTGAGATGTCCAGTTTCAACCATTAATAACCAAAAAAAACCCCTCTCTGCCTTCAATCTGACTCAAAATCCCTGATGAACTCTCGACCTGCACTACACAGCTGTCAGCAAAAGAGGCCGTGGGTAGCTCTAGCTCTGTAGGTGCCCACAAGCAATCCTGAGTCATGCCAGTAAAACCCCAAACTTTTTGTTGGTAGAGTAAAATCACCTCCCCAGCCAACACGAGTTCCTCTCCCAGCTCTTTCCCTAGCCAACAGCCCGCCCAGGCAGCTCCTTATTGACACCAGTGAAAACCACCTTCCGTCCAGAAAACCCACAGAGCCCCATGGCTGCTTCTTGGGTCACAAAATCACTGGGAGCAGAGAGCAGCTCTCTTCCCAAAGCCCCAAAGGGAAGCTCTACAAAGCACATTCCAGTTTCCTCCAGCAACAGCCACCTTTGCAAACAACAAGGGGGCAAAGCAGAGTCCAGCTCAGCCCTGCCTGGACTGCAGCCCAGAGCTGGAAGAGGAAAGGAGCAGCCTTCAGGGGGAAGGATTATCTGCTGAATATAAAAAGCGGAGGAGCATCTCTCCAGGGAGGGAAAGAGACCACTGAAGCACAGCTAAACATTTATCACGTCCAACATGATGTCTTCCAGGCACCCACCACTACGTGAGCAGAAAGCAGTATGAGGAAGAGGGCAGGAGCAAAGCTCTGTGCTCTCAGATGGCTGTAATTACTGCAACTAGAATTAACATTAAAACTGGGCTCTGCAGGATCACAGCTCCCACCCCCCTGCCCACCTACACCCAGGAGACACCAGGCTGGCGGCTGCTCTGCCTGAAGCCAAAGCTCTGCTTCTGCAGGTCCTGGCACGATGAGTATTTTCAGCAGAAGCACCTCATTTTGGGGGTGGCAGCAGGAAAAGTGTGACTGGCACGTGAGACGGTACAGAAGTCACCCAGGGCTGCATTGCATAACGGTGCTGTGTGCTCATGGAGGGCATGGCCGGGACACACCAGGGACGTGGCCCCACCGCTTAGGTACCAACCCAGAATAGATGCACCACCAGAACAAACACCAGTTCATCCTACGTTCTGCCATTTCTCACCACTGATTTTTCCAAGCCTGGGTGGTGAAGGAGAGCTGGGCACCCTGGCTCCAGCCCCATCACAGTGCCTCTCTCCAGAGGAAGAGCTCTTATGCTAAAGGGAACAATTTGCTTTCAGATTGCTTGGGCACCAGCACTGGGTGAACCCAGGGGAGGCCACACAGGTCTTCTCCCTCCAGAAAGAGGGTTGAGCACAGACCCTGCACCCTCTGTCCTGCTTCTGCACATGCCCAAGGGCTGCAAACTGCCCAAGGCTTCATCCCCTTCTGCTTCAACCTCTCTGATACAACACCCCATCCTTTGCAGCATCCAGTTCACCAAATGGGGTGCAGACTGCTGGAAAAATCACACCCAGGACCAGCCATGCGTCACAGTCTGCAGCTCAAGGCCAAGTCTCTTGCAAAGCTCTACAAGGAGGACACAGGGGCAGCTCCAGAGCTCTGCTCACAGCTCCTTCCCTCAGTGCCACCCACAAGTCGAGGGAGCTTTGGAGACCTGAGAAAACAGGGAGCTTTTGCACATTTCAATAAACACCGGGCATGACAGTGCAAGATAAAACCAAGGGCCATTTCCCGCCTACCTGATCCTACAAGATCATTTGGATCAAGCAGATACAGGCAACGGGAAGAGAAAGAAAGACAAAATCCTTCCTAAGCTTCACATAATCCCCAGAAGGTGTTTATCTCCCAAGCTATGTTTAGCACAGAGCAAGGCAGAGCTCTCACCCAGCACCATTCCCACCACCCAGTACCGTTCCCACAGCCCAACACCATTCCCACCGCCTGTGTCACAGCCAGCCACGCACATCCCCAACACCTCCTGAGTCAGGAGACAACCCCGTGACTAAGCTGAAATGCCAGCAGGTGAGTTCTACTCTGCAGGTATGATAGAAAGAGCCAACCCAAGAGACTCAGCACCGCGACCTTCTCTTGCCACCCTAACCAACTCAAGCAGCAAAATGAAACCCAAGACCACTCGCTGAATTTCCCCAATGAAAATTAGGTTCAGGTCACCCAAAACAAGAGGCAGGAGGTGCTGCCAGCAGCATCCACAGTCACAGCAGTGTGTGCACACACTCGGATCTGTGAGCAGCCCTCTGCAGCAACAGGTAAACCTGCTCGGACTGCTGGTGCAGATGTGAAACCGCAAAGGATCAGAGCAGACAGCCAGCAGGACGAGAGAAGAGTGTTTTGAAGAGGCAGATATGCTCAGGATCAATCTTGTGCTGCATGCTGATCCAACAGAGGCAAAGGAGCTCAGGTCTGACGGTGACCTGGAGCTGCCAGAGCCTGCAGAGATCAGGTATAGTCAGCACACCTCCAACACAGGGTAGGTAGCAGGAGTAACCGTATGAATGAACACAACTGTCACAACCAACAGCCCCACACAACGAGAAACCTGCAGACACAGAAGGGTTCCAAACTTCCTCCAAGTAAAGCACTGCACTCCCAGGTGCTCCTGCAGGCATCGCTTCCCCCAGCTCCTCCCGGACTCAGCTCAGGCATCATCTCCCACAGGGCACGAGCCAGGCTCACCTCTTCCCTCCATCCACACATCCACGCCTTTGAGCTGAACAAAGGTTCTGGGCTCGCCTGGCCCAGCAAGAGCTTTTAAGAAGACGGGATGATCCCTTCCAAGGCAGGAGGTGGCTGGAGGCATGTGCTCCTACCTGTGAGTCAGCAGCTCCGCTCAGCAACCCCGTCAATCGCTGCTGATTCACACCCTGCTTACAAAGCAAACAGGAAACTCAGGTCCACATTCCCTCCGGTTAAGACAGATCATTTAAAAGAGGGGGGGGAAAAAAAGTCATGCCGAGGTGTGTTCATCTGCTCACATGGCTCCTGACTTCGACTTTCCAGCGCATCACTCCTGAACAGGGAAAATCCCTCAAATTCTATTCCGGTGATAAAGGAGAGGCACCAACCGAACTCCGTGTGCTCCCTCCTCTGTTCGGTCTGTGCTCTCGACAAGACACCAGCGAAGCCAATTCCCGCTCTCACACATGGAGATGTCATCCTGGGGTGATGCTCGGTGGCTCCGGAAGGCCATCAGTTCTCACTTTGCGATGGTGACCGGTTCTCACCTTGGGCCAGCGGCTGGGCCACCTGAGTCACGGCGATGCTCTATAAATATCTATCATGACACACCATCACGCTTGCCCACAGCGGCAACGATGGGAAACTCCAAGAGGATGCAAAGGTCCAACAAGAGGTGTCTGTGCCCGTAGCCAGGGGTTGGGACTGGGTGATCCCTGAGATCCCTCCAACCCAAACCATCCTCCACCGCTCCTGGCACTGCTAGCACCATACTGAGCGGGTTCCACCGGACCGAGCGGATTCCTCGCCACCCTTCTTCCCCGCACAGGGCTCTCTACCTGTCCTCGGTCGCTCGAGGGCTCTTCAGAGGTCTCTGAAGGGAAAGACCCCGGACCGTGGCAGCGGCGCAAACTGGGGTTTATCGCTCCCTCCTCGCCCCCAGCATCCGCCCTACAGTCGCCTCCAGCACACGGCCGCACACACCGGCCCCGGCGCAGCCCGGCCCCAGCCGCGCGGCCTCACCCGGGACAGGCGGCGCAGAGGAAGCCCCAGGGCGGCGGCGGCGGCGGCAGCAGCAG
>VZRI01006480.1:0-17465 GCA_013397515.1 Upupa epops | reverse complement strand
TAAGCTGAAAAAGAGTAGATTTATAAATGTACATAAGGAATCTGAGGGTGGTGGATCCCTGCAACAGGCAGCTTAGAGAGGTGGTGGAGGCCCCATCCCTGGAGCTATTCAAGGTCAGGCTGGATGGGGCTCTGGGCAATCTTTTCTATTTAGAGACGCCCCTGATTTTTGCAGGGGGTTGAACTAGATGACCTTTGGAAGTCCCTTCCAACCCAATAAATCCTATGATTCTATGAGTAACTTATCTGTTGCTGCAGCAACTCCAGTATCCTGTAAAGAGTCTGAACTGCCATATTCCTAAGGCATTGAGTGGCACTGGTGATTCTATAAAACTAATTAAAATCAATAAATTTAGTAAAAAATGTTTGACTCCTATGATTTAGAATTGATCTCTTTTTCTATTCGTGCTCTAGATGTTAGGACTATTTTATTGCATGTGCTACATATTTGATAACACACTGATTATTGTATTTTTTCCAAGCAAGGCAAAGGGCACCATAAAATACTGAGTCCTCCTGAGCTGTTTTTTTTTAGCATTTTGACGTCGCTCATTACTTTATGTAATAATAGACTGACATAATCCATCCTTATGAATTCTTGAAATGATTTTCAATGTTCTACATAATAAATTTAAAACTCCGCCGGTGCAACATGTACGCATGGCTCAGCTAGTGAAAAAGCAGCTTATAAATTCTGCAGCCTTTAAGGCAATAAAAATGAGTTCCCAGCAGTCGTAGAGGGAGCCAACCTTGTTCTTCTTTTAAAAAGGGAGGGGGGGGGGGGGGGAAATCAACTTGAGAGTTAGGAGGATTTAGGAAGTTGCAAAGGAATCTGATACCTTCAAAGCTGTTGCCAATTTTACTCCGAGGAGGTTAAACTGCATTGCTGTGCTGTCACATCCACTTCATGCTACGTTGAGAATTTGTGCTGCTGAGTTGTAGAAAGGATGGGATTTGAAGATCATTTGAAATACGTAGGAATGTAAGTAAAGCATGAGGGGAGAGGAAGCTACGCGTGAAACACCCGACTCATCATAGGAAAGAATAATCAAATATTGATTCTTATTTCTCAGAAAAAATTAAACCTTCCCTCTACTTCCTAACATCATGAATAGCAGACAAGCCCAGTATTCATAATCTCCATTTAGTTGGAGGACCAACAGTTGAATTTCTTTTGGAACTGGGTTATGTAGCTCTGAAAAGCTAAGTCTGAATTCTTGTATTGATGAAGCAGATGTCTTCCTCACTAGTTGATTACTTTTGCCAAGCACTTACGGCCATTGTAGCTCTTTAGCTCTAGTGTACTGTAACTAAAACTTTACAAAAAGTAATTGCGAGTCTGTAGTTCCTTTTCCATGGGAAAGATTTAGGCAGAAAGCAGTGGTACTTCATTGCTGCTTCTGGTGTCAAGACAAGGAAGACAATGAGGTGCTAGAATGGCTCCAAAGAAGGGTGATAAGCTCAATGAGGGTCTGGAGAACAAACCTTCTGAGGAGAGAGAGACTGAGGGAGCTGGGGCTGGTTAGTCTGAAGAAAATGAGGCTGAGAGGAGACCTTATTGTTGTCTGCAGCTACCTGAAAGGAGGGTGTAGAGAGGTGGGTGTTGGTCTCCCAAGTAACAAGTGACAGCACAAGAGGAAATGGCCTCAGCTGCACCAGGGGAAGTTTTCTTCCTGGTCCTCAGGCCTTGAAACAGACTGCCCAGGGAAGGGGTTGAATTGCCATCCCTGGCCATGTTTCAAAGTTGTGGAGATCGGGAGCTCAGGGACAGGGTTTAGGACAGCTGGGTTAATGGTTAGACTCAATGACCTTAAAGGTCTTGTCCGGGTAGACAATGCTATGATTCTCTTGCACGCCCCTGGGAAGTAGAAAGACAAGGATCTTTCAGCAGCTCTGCATGAAACTTTACCTGGAGTGGGGCTGGCAGAAGAGCTAAACCAAAGATAGAGCAAGAACTTGAGTTGCAGCTCCTTACCTAGTGCATGTTTTTACCCTACATATGAAGACGCTGGTAGTAGTTCTGAGTGAGCACTAGTTTACTTGTACGAGGTTTTGTTGCCCATGGTATGACTTGGTGCTTCAGACCCATTTTGACCTTGTTATATTATCATCTATTTGCTTGCTCTTCCTTTTGAGTTACTTATTGGATCAGATAGTGTAGTCCAACTGGAAAGAGAGTTTAAAGTATTTTTGAAAAGCCAAGATAATGTTTTTCCATGTGGCATTCCAGCTTTTTGAACTGCAGGAAGGTACGTGTTTATTTAGGTCCAGGATAACCCATGTGGAAAGGTAAGGTTGTTTAACTTCATGCCACGTCTTCAAGATTATGTGTGTGAGTTACACCCTTGTACATTTTTGCTAGTACATAAATCTCACTTCTGGAATCTATTGTATATCCTTGGATATTCAGATATGGAATGGCTTAATTCTACCTATTCATCTCGTTGGAGATGTCCATCTCCTCCTAATGCTCTCAGCAAACTACATGCAAGTAAAACATTAGCTTTTCCAGTGTATTTCAACATCCTTATTAGTAATTTAGTATGAAGTGATAAAAACCCACGATATCTGTACACGCACTGTCTATGCACCTGCTTGTATCTTCTTATCCCAAAAACCAAAGCGGGAACTAACTTCTACATTTTATCATTTGTTTCAAAAGTGATCCTCAAAGTTACTAGAGCTGTTAAAATGAGCATCATAGGGTAAACGCTGGGTGGTTTTTCCTAATACTGCTACTTTTCTCGTGCCACTAAAATTAAAAACAAACCTACTTGCTGATGCATTCACACTTCTCTTTCAGAATAAGTGAGAAAATCAGCTGATAAACATGGGATGTGTGACAAACATCTTTTGTTGCATAAAGGTGGATTTTTTAAATCTAAATTGCTTGAACACAAATCATGGAACAAACAAGAGGCTGATCCTTAGAACTTGTGTATTAAAAATACAGTAGTGTTTTCCTGAGCCATGCTAGCCAGTCTGAGGACAATAGCTGCATTAGATTTCGTAGAATCATGGAATCCTCATGGCTGGAAAGGACCTCCAGGATCATCAAGTCCAGCCCTCAGCCCAGCATCTCCCCAGCCCCTAGACCATGGCCTCANGGGTGCATTTGATCCCCTCGTGCAGGTCATTTATAAAGATGTTAAACAAGACCGGTCCCAAAGCTGAGCCCTGAGGGACACTGTTTGTGACCAGTTACCAACTGGATTTCACTCCATTCACCACAACTCTTTGGGTTCAACCAGCCAGGCAATGTTTAACCCAGCAGAGTCCAACTGTCTAAGCTATGAGCCACCAGCTTCTCCAGCAGATTGCTGTGGGAAATGGTATCAAATGCCTGACTGAAGTCCAGGTAGACAACATCCACAGCTTCTCCCTGATCCGCTAGGCGGGTTGCCTGGTGATAGAAGGTGATCAAGTTGGTTAAACAGGACTTGTGCTTCATGAACCCGTGTTGGCTGGGTCTAATTCCCCTCTTGTCCTGCACTTACTGCATGATCACTCTCTAGACGAACTGTTCCATAGTCTTCCCTGGTGCCGAGGTCATGCTGACAGGCTGTAGTTTCCTGGATCCTCTCTTCTGCCCTTTCTGTACAATTCCAATGGACACGAGTATCACCGTGAAAGCTGTTAAGTAGAACCTCTTAGTCACTTTTGTTTGAATTTCAAATTGATTTCAGTTTATTATCATTGGGGGGATATTTTTTAATCATGACTTTTGAGTTTAGAATCTTCATATTTGGTTTGACAGAAGTCTAGTTGAGCTAGGTAGCTGTGGAATATTTCAATATGAGGAGGTAAAATTAATGTAAGAATAGAATCCTAAAGTAATCAGTCTTTTTTTCTTGCCTTTCACAGGGAAATTGCTTTTACTAGGCAACTTCACGAAAAAGCTCCTGATCTCTGTTTTTATTATATGGGTTTCTACATTCATTCATGCCCCAAAATGAGATACAAGGTAAAGTGTGCTTTTACTTCTTTCCTTAGCGTATTGCTCTTCACAGCGCTGGGCAGTGCTCGCGGTAATACAGTATTTTGTACGTGTCTGTTTGGATTTGAAGGCAGACTTTCTACGGTTAAATGTGAATGCCGGTTGCTATTTAACTTGGCGTCAGTCGGTGATTTCTTTTTTTAATTTAAATGTAGCTGCACGTGGTATTTATTACGAGTTGGCTTCAACGTGATTTAGATGGAGAGGCTTTCAAAGCTGTCAGATAACGGTTGGTCATCTGGTTACCTGGCTAGCTCATGTTTACAGTATAGTTTACAGTATATCTTTCAATAGACTAAAAACTCTCCCTTTTTAGCTTTGCATATTTGCAGAACTGATGCTTAGTGACTGCAGGCAGCGATAACAGGCTGTCATTGGCTGTACTCGGCTTTTTCCTCTTCATTCTTTGCTAGAGATAGGGGGTTTGCTCTGCCAAGGAAACCAGGGAGAAGCTGGGTTAGCAGTAATTTTGAGCCAGGTAGCAGATTTTTGAGGAAAGGATCAGGACATGCTGTGGGATGTTTGGAATAGTCAGTGTTTCACCAAACCTGCTTTGTTACCCCTGTGAGCTTCAACTCAGTTTAGCACTGGATGTTTGGGGCTGTCTGTCTGCCTTGTGGTTTAGATCTCGTGAATGTGGTATCTTTCATTTCTAAATGTATCCTGGATTTTTGACTACCTGGTGCAGTTTCAGCGTAGTAAACCTGACAAACATTCACTGAACACTTACACAAAATCAAATCTGCTAATAATGTGGGAAGATATAAAGCTGATGAAATCTGGAGTAGTAATGGAGATACTGCTGCCCCTGAGAAATGACTAGTAGTGGCCAAGTAGGGTGGGTAAGTACTGACTCTGCAGATGAAGTCATTTCAGTAATGGCTGGGTGACTTTGAGGCATTACGTGTTGAAAACTTTGCTTTATTCCAGTTCAGCAGAGAAGTTTGAGGCTCCCTTCCCTTAATGACACTAGTGTGGAAGCACAACAGGTTGTAGGTACCTTGTTAAACTGATGTCAGGTAAGGAAACTAAATGTGAAGGAAAGGAAGGAGCTGAAGAACCAATCTCATTTTTATCTTCTAGTAATTTTCCTTGCCAGTTATTTGTCCTAGGGTGTGCAGAAACAGAGGCTGGGCACAGCATCGTTTCTTTATATAAAACTGTGCTTGTTTACAGTGAGGTCACAGGGTTTTGGGGATCTTGGAAAGTTTACCTCTTTCTAGTTGCAGCTCATGAACAGTGGAAATGTATGAGCTGACGTTTGCCCCTGATTCTTGACACAAACACTCTGCTAGGCTGCTGCTAGCAAAGATGCCTGAGCTCCACTACTGGTCTGTACTGTACAGCTGCCTCTTCCTGTTGACTGAAGAGGGACAGCTGATGAATTGGGATGTAGAAGGAACTGACTTGATGCTGTTGATTTAAGGCGTCTGGCTTTTTCATTTTTCATGGAGTGAAATTCAGTCTTCCATGCAAGATGTAGAGTGATTTGGTATCTGTGCAGTGAACTGTTGTCATCGTATTGCAGTCCTAGACCAATGCATTCATGTTGTGCACACAAGAATATGGCTGGATGTTCTGGTTTTAAATACAGAAGATTCCTAGATTGGAGGTACAGACATCTAATGACAAGCAGTGAAACCTTGTCCTTAGGAGAGGCTGAGGGAGTTGGCATTATTTAGCATGAGAGAAGACCTTATTGCCTTTCGCAGTTATCTGAAAGGAGGCTGTAGGGAGGCCAGTCAATGCCTCTTCTCCCAAGTAACTGGTGACAGGTCAAGGGGAAATGGCCTCAAGTTGCATGAGGGGAAGATCAGATTGGAAATTAGGAAAAATTCCTTAAGTAGAAGAGTCATCAGGGGTTGGAACAGGCTGCCCAGGGAGGTGGTGGACTCCCCATCCCTGGAGGTCTTCAAAAGGTGAGTAGATACGGCATTTTGGGATATGGTCTTGCGGTCATGGAGGCATTGGGTTGAAGGTTGCACTTGACAGTCTTAGAGAACCTTTCCAACGTTAGTGATTCTGTGCTTCTGTCCTGCACGAGTACTTTCCTGGATTATAAATGGTAGACATCTCTTCTAGATTCTAACTATTTTCTGTGCCTAAAATGATAACCATAGCTTTTTAAAGCATTGATAATGGGTGATCATACATACTAGTGACTGGATCAGAGGTTGTGACAGCTTCTTCCCTCTGCATCAAGTCATACTGGTTGCTTTGTGTGCTTTAAGGAGGCTTAAAGCACTACTAGAGTATTTTGTTGTCGTGTTTATTTTTTTATAAGGCAGCTAATGTGCTTGTTCTGCTTTTTATGCAGTTCTTAAAATACTAATTATATCTTTATTCTAGATAATTTGACTTTGATAGGGCCAGAACATCACAGCAATGACCACAGTGGCATTGATACTGGTGACATTAATTCAAGTGGGGGAAAGGAATACGTAAAGCACTAATATTAGGCTGGGTTTTAGTTCCCAGCTTTTCCAGTTGTGTTCTCATGTGTAGTTTAATATTGACTCTTCCCTGGTGAGACCCTACCTGGAGTATTGTGTTCAGTTCTGGAGCCCCCGGCACAAGAAAGATGTAGACACGTTGGAGTGCATCCAGAAGAGGCCACCAAAATGATGGGGAAATGGAGCATCTCATATGAGGACAGACTGAGAGAGTTGGGGCTGTTCAGCCTGGAGAAGAGAAGGCTCCAGGAGGACCTCATTTTGACTTTCCAGTTCCTGAGGGGGAATACATGAAGGCAGGGAAGGTCAATTCAGAAGGATTTGTATGGATAGGTCAAAGAGAAGTGGGTTTAAGCTGGGAAAGGACAGATACAGGCTGGAGATTAGAAACAAGTTCCTCAGTGTGAAGGTGGCTGATGGCTGGAGTGGGCTGCCTGGGGAGGTGGTGGGGCCCATCCCTGGAGTCATTTAAGGTCAGGCTTGATGAGGCCTTGAGCAACCTGACCTAGGTGGAGATGTCCTTTCTTATGTAGGGAGGTTGGACTAGATGGCCTCTGGAGGTCCCTTCCAGCCTAGAACATTCTGTGATTTATGAACTGGTAAAGTTGACATTGAATTGAGACAAAAGGATTTCTGTAGTCCTATTAGCTATGTTAATATGGAAAAATCCTATGAAAAACCTTAAGCAATGGCTTTGTTCCATTGCTTTCTGGGTAGGTTAGGGTAATGCAAGATCAAAATGGTCCTCTGAAGAAATTCATGACCTTGTGGTAAAACTTTATGGGCTTTGTTAGATGTGGTAGTTCTTAGGTTGGAAAACAACCTCCTGGAAAACTTTCCAGGATTCGTAAGATGAAAAGTCTTTTTCCTAATGTGTTTTGGAATCTGTGATAACATTTGAAATACCAGATAATATTTCACTATTCACTAATATTTCACTATTCACAATATTCACTATTCACTAAATACTCAATATTTCTAGGATGGTGTTGGTCTCAGATGGCTTTTCATGTGTTTAAGGACTGTATTTGCACTTCTTAGTCCTTTTCAGTGAAGGACTTTCAGTCCTTAAGCAGAGTTGCAGCAATAAAAGAACTACCTTTAGCAAGTGGCCTTGGAGATGCTTCAGAAGGTCTTGGATATTTTTCTTGCCTGATTTATGCTGTATCTTTTCAAATAAAATAATTATGCTCTGTGTTATTAAATTCCCATTTTCCAGTCACTACCAAACTCTTTAAGATCCTTTCTGTTCTTTCCTTTACAGTTTTTTGATACTGGCTTTGAGTCTTGTGGTGGGTGACGCTAAATAGACATTAGGGTTTCTGCTTCTGGTGCTGCACATCTGCTATTCAGACAGCTGATGACCTTAAATCAGGTTCTCCTTGAAGTTCTTGTATTGGAAAGGATTTGTTGATGTTTTCTGTGTGAGGTTCTTTTTGTCTCTTGGATTCTGAGGTTCTGCTAGAGTCAGTATTTGCAGGCACTTGGAGCACACATTGTTCCTTGCTTTGGTCAATGATCTGCTGTCCCCAAAGCCGCTGCACTAAGCCTGTAAATGACTATCGGTGTATTTTGAAGTGAGTAGAGATTTAGAGTCTTCTTGCTGTGTTATCTCTTTGTACCGTTTTAAGGCCGTTCTATGATGTGAAGAGGTGTTTTGACTGAAATCTTTATCCAGACTTGTATGCAGGCCAAAGTAAATGGAATTATTTCAAGCAGTCTCCTTTGGTATCGGGGCATGACCAGACTTCAGATAGATGGAATACTAGAAAAGGTTCTGAAATGTCAGAAAAGAAACAAAAGACTGATTTAACTGTGATTAATCACTCAAACTAAATACCTCGGACCAACTGTGGTTGTAAGCTGTGCCCTTGGGATTTTATGGCACTCAAGAGCCAGTTTCCTTGGCAGCTTTCAGGAATTTCTGCGGCAGTGATAGTCTGGACTTCCATGTCCATGGGATCTACAAAGGTCTGGCACGTCCTCACTTCTCCTGACTCTTTAGCCATTATTTAACCTTTCCAATAAGTAGTGTCAGCTGAAATGTGTGAGGGAAAGAGACTTGATACGCCACGACTTGATGCGATCCACTGTGATTTTGGGGGTCCAGTCACTCGCTGGTAGGATTCCAGTGCTGAGCAGCAGCTTTGCAAAATGTGTCACCAGTTCCAGCCAAATAGAACTGGCATTTTTCTGCCTCTGAGCATCATCTTTTTCTTCAGCCTGTATTGAAGTTGCCATCAGCTGTCAGCCTGCTTTTCTCATTGCTATTACTCTTCATCTTGACAATGGGAAAAGATAACCTAAGAGTAGTAGAAGAGAATTAGAGTAGTAGTGGAGAGCTAGAGTTGCTGTGCTATTAGCACTTGTACTAGTGGCTTTTCTGGGATTAATTTTGTCAGTTAATGAGGGAAAAAATGCATAGAATTTAAATGTTTTTAATAAACAGGTCATAAATAACCAACTAAATATTCTGAGACGGCAGTACTTGTTGTGGAGTGCCAAGTTGTTGCTTGCGATACCATTTTGTGGTAAAGAGTTGAAATATCTGGGCTGAAAAACCATTAGCTACTCTAAGAAAGCAATAAAGCTTCTGGCAGCTTGATGGTTTAAACAACAAAGCAATAAATGAAGACAAAACTATACAAACCCAATAAGAAGCTTCTGAAAAATGTAAGTTATAGAAGCGAGGTGTGGCAAATCCCTGTTTTACTGTACGTCTTGTTAACAGCCCTTTGTAACTGCATCCCTTCTTCCTTCCATTTCCTCACCAGTTGTCCACTGACCAGGATGGCAGCTAAAATTGAACCTTCATTTTCATCAGAGCTCTGAATTCACCCCATCTGTTCCTACTAATGGTTTGGGTTAGTGACTGAGGCAAAAAGACAACTATGAATTGTATTGGAGTTTTGGCATCAAATCCCAAAGGGATTGATGAAGTCTTTTAAAGTGGCTGGCCAGGATTTCCAGAAGTATTTTGGATGGTTGACTCGGTGTGCATGTGTTAAATGCTTCTGAAAATCAAGCTGCTTTAATTTTCCTTCAAGCTCTTATCTCCCTGGGTGTATTTTATCAGATGTGTTTTGACTAGGAGGTTGGCTGGCTGGTGTCTGAAGCTGATAGAAGTCATATGTTCTCTTCGGGGTTGCAAGGTCCCTTGCAGCTTGCTGCTGCCTCTGCTTTTTTTCCTCTCCTTTTTGTTTTTGTTGCTTTCTTCCCTAAAAGCTTTCTCTTTTCACCTTTCCTCACTTCTAGGACTTATAAACTACTTACTCCCCTAGGGAGGAGGTTGAGTCACCATCCCTGGAGGTGTTTAAAAGAGGGGTAGGTGTTGTGTCGGGGTGGGAGGGGAGGACGGGACGGACAGACAGATGGACACACACATGGTTCAGTGGTGCTGATAGGGCTGGGAAAAGGTTGGACTTGATCATCTTGAAGGTCTCTTCCAGCCAAAGCTCTTCTATGATTCTACTTAGAGTAAATGAGACTAAACATGTTAACAACTATGACAGTGTGGGGCAGAATAAAAACTACCATGGATGAAGAATTATTAATTCTTATTATTAATTCTTTTATTTTTGATACAGCGCTAGTGATAAATGCTTAGACTAATTTCTTATTTCCTTATTACAGGCTCACCAAGTGTTTGACACCACTTTCTAGTTGCTTTTCTTTTTTCCTTATGACATTTCCAGTCAGGTGGTGAAAACTACATTATGAGCATCAACAAGCAGGAATAAGGAGATGCTCTGTACTGGACAGCCAGAGTGAATACTGAATATCACTTCAAGAAGGAGATTGAGGTGCTGGAGTGGGTCCAGAGGAGAGCAATGAGGCTGGGGAAGGCAACAGAGAAAGTACTATGAAGTGAGGCTGAGGGAGCTGGGGTTGTTCAGCCTGGAGGGCTTGGTTATCATGGTCTGTAACTTCCTAAAGGGAAGCTGTAGTCAGGTGGGGGTTGGGCTCCTCCCAGGCAACTAGGGGTAGTATGAGAAGGCATGGCCTGAAGGGGCACCAGGAGAGGTTTAGGTTAGATGATGGGAAGCCCTTCCTAACAGAAAGAGTGATCAGACATTGGAATGGACTGCCCAGGGCAGTGGTGGAGTCCCCATCCCTGGAGGTGTTGAAGGACAGCCTGGCTGTGGCATTCCTGAGCTGCTGGTTTATAAGTAAGTGTGTGATTAATAAATCATAGAATCATTAGAGATCAGAAGGGACCTTGAAAGATCTAGTCCAATCCACCTGCCACTTGGGCACCTGCTGGCTCCTGTTCAGCCAGTTGTCAGCTAGTACTGCCAGGTCCCTCTTCCAGGCTGCTCTCCAGCCACTCATCCCCCAGTCTGTTGCTCTGCTGGGGGTTACTGTGTCCAAAATGTAGGACCCTGTGCTTGGCCTTGTTAAACCTCATCCCATTGGCAAATGTGATAGAGCTGGTATTAACTGCCTACATACGTACATCAGCAGGGGTGAGCTCTTTACCTTTTATTTTCACAAGAGTTTTATTAACTTGGGACAAATTCACTGTAGTGTTTCTTAATAAACATATTTTTGTGCATTCTATGAGGTTTAAAACTAAAATCTAACCTCAATCTTGTAAAAGCACAAGAATAAGTAGAATGGTCTGCTAAATTGTAAAACAATTCTGTACCGGTGGATGCTTTCAGAGCTATTAGAGGTAACTTTGTCTCTGTCAGAAAGAGCTGCTAAAATGATTTATACAGGGTCGTGTTGATAAAACCCGAGGCAAACCATCTCCTGAACGATAAGAGCTGGTAGAAGTGTCTCGTGTCTAATTCATGGCACTGCATAGTGATAAATCCAGTGCTTATTGCTGATGTGCACTAAATCTTACTTGAAGTCTTATCTGGGGACTCCAGAGTAACCATTAGAGTGAGCCTGTAAATTGTGAAATGTGTAGGCAAAAGAAGTGTAAGGTTTGCTAGGGTGGTTCTGGTTGAGGGTTTTTGTGAGGAGGAATAATATACTTCACAGTTCCTGTGTAATTTTTCTGCTTCATCTGAGGTTTCTGTAGGAGTGGGTCCTTGTCTGGATCCCCACGCGTCCCACCTAGGTCATCATTACATTGTGGATCAGAGACCCTGACTGTATTTTAACCAAGAGCTGTCACCTAAAGTGTCAGGCACAAAGGGAGGGTTTAACCAAACCACTGACAGATCTGCAGGCAGTGAAACCACTGACTCAATTTAGGGAAGAAAGACACCGAGATGTTTTAATTCATTGTCCTCACCACACATCAGAGAAAAACAGCCCCACATGGACACGGACACACAGAGTTTTGTCACAGTGCTTCTACACAGAACTGAGATAAAATGTCAGGAACATATTAGTTATAGACAATTTCTGCTTCTGTCTAAAACAGTGATGGTAGTCATCCTGGTGAGGGTGATGGGGCACTGGGGTGGGCTGCCCGGGGGGTTTGTGGAGTTGTCTTCTCTGGTGATGTTTGAAACCCGCCTAGATTTGGTCTGGGTGATCCTGCTGTGGCAGGGGGATTGGACTGGGTGATCTTTTGGGGTTGCTTGCAATCTNTGATCTTTTGAGGTTGCTTGCAATCTGTAGTGTTCTGTCCTGTGACTTGGTCTGGGTGTCCTGCTGAGGCAGGGGGATTGGACTAGATGATCTTTTGAGGTCCTTTCCAATCCCTAATGATTCTATGATTATGTGATCTGTCTTCAGTCTCAATCCTCATAACTCTTCAAAGTTCAGAATTAGCCCAGTCTCTCCAGTTGAACTCAGATAAATCAGACCTTGATGATTTCTCCAGCATGTAAATTTTCTTTGGAAATTATAACGTTTTCTCTCAGCACCAGCGAGAGAAACTCCAAACAGCTCCAAACAGATACCAGGATGGAGAAGAGTNAAGATGGAGAAGAGTGAAGAAGGCAGTGGAAGTTGATAGAGGCAGGGGGAGAAGGTGAAGGGGTGGCCCAGAAGCTTTACTTTCCAACTTTTAAAACCCAAACTTTTCTGAAGAAAACACAGAAATTAAACTTAGAAATTCTGCTCAGCTTTTGAAGCAGAACACAGGTCTGCATTCAGAATTCACACTTGAGAATTTCCTGGTTATAAATCAGTAAATCCATTAGTCTTTGCTGTAAGTGTGAGAATGTGTGGAATTGAGGGTATTTCAACTATTTCTAACAGTGAATGAATGTAGTGCTGCTTCACTTCAGATTTGATTATTTAATTCATGATCTAGTGGTTATGGAGGTGTTGGGTTGAAGGCTGCACTTGATCATCTTAGAGGTCCTTTCCAACTTTAACGAGACAGTGATGCTGTTTTGGATGCTTCTTCTGCATTTTGTGTCTCCACCTGTGTCTCTGGGGCTGTTCCTAAAAGTGGGTGAATTTGAATAGACTGAGGTGAACATCTTGCAGAGCCCTTATGCAGAAGGTTAAACATACTGATGAAGGTAAAAAAGCATTGACAGTCAGTTGAAGGAGGTGATTCTTCCCCTTTACTCTGCACTTGTGTGACCCCTCCTGGAGTACTGTGTCTGAATCTGGAGTCCCCAACATAAGNTTCTAGCAGCTTTCCAATCTCTGAAGGGGGCTACATGAAAGCTGTGGGAGGCCTTTTGACTCAGGTGGTAGTGAGAGGACAAGGGGAAAGGTTTACAGACTTGAAGAGGGAAGATTGAGGTTGGATATTAGAAAATAATTCTTTCCTGTGAGGGTGCTGAGATGCTGGCACAGGTTGCCCAAGGCAGTTGTGGCTGCCCCATCCCTGGAAGTGTTAAAGACCAGGTTGGCTGGGGCCCTGAGTACCCTGATCTAGTGAAGGTGTTCCTGCCTATGCAGGGGGGTGGGAACAATTTGAACTAGAGGAACTTTAATGTCCCTTCCAAACCCAGCCATTCTATGATTCTATGAAATGTTAAAACATGCTGATAAAGGTAAAGGTTAAATTATACTGAAGATAATGCTCTTCACACAGAGACTCTATTAAGAAAAGTAAAGCTGTTTATAGCCGTGCCAGTTTTCAAGTGTTGGGCAAAACCTCAAAGTTCTTGTGTCCTGGTGAAAAATCACCCCTTTAAATCCATCACTGCAGTGTACATCACTGAATCTCATGTTAGTTTTGTCTGTGCACCACATTTATTGAATCTGGCAACACGTGGAGTATCAGATCTCTCTTTCCACTTCAAATCCAATTGCTTCTGTTGTACTTGTTCTTATTTTTGCTCTTTTGCTGATTCTGTTAGCTCTAATTAGGCAGTATGTGTCAAGTGGAATTTACTTGGTCTGAAAGCCAGGAGCTCCTGCTTTTCCTGGCTCTGCCATATTTCACCTTGTGATCTTTACAGTAGGAGCTGGCTGACAATGCAGTTAATCTACACAAGAGATGTTTTTTCTCCAATTTTCCAGGAAAGACTTAATGGTAGATAATTTAATGAGGTCTGCTTTTACTAAGACCTCATTAATTTACCGAGGTATCACACTATACTGCCCTGAAGTGTTACATTTAATCTAGATGATAATTTATTAGTTTAAATGATTATTTTCTTTGTCTGAATTTATTTAGCTGCTGGCTGTACTGAGTATCCAAATGAAAGTAATACTTAGGTACCCTTACTTATCTTCAATCCTGATACTAAGCACAGTGTTTCTAAGACACTCATTTGCAAGAACTTAAACATCAGTGTTTGAATGGGAATGAGAGGTCCAGATTCCTACAGAGTGCTTCTTGCATTGGTTAATAGGTCTAGAGAGGTTCTCCTCCCCTTCTACTCAGCCCTCGTGAGGCTGCATCTGGAATACTGCGTCCAGTTCTGGGACCCTCAGTTCAAGGACAGGGATCTGCTGGAAAGAGCCCAGCACAGAGCCACAAGGATGGTGAAAGGAGTAGAGCATCCATCTCCCTGTTGAGGAAAGGTTGAGGAAGCTGGGTCTGCCCAGCCTAGAGGACAGGAAACTGAGGAGTGACCTCATTAATGTTTATAAAACCATAAAGGCCGATTCTGTGATAAAGGTTGGAAGAGACCTCCAAGATCATCAAGTCCAACCTTCTTCATTGCAGTAAAGAAGACAGTAGGCTCTGGAGGCAAGGAATAAAAAAATGGGCATTGTATGACTACAGAGTTTTCAGAAAGGGCTAAATTGAGACGTGGGCTGAGTTATTTTTAGTATCAACATATGTGACTGTGATACCTCATGTGTGAATGCTCTCAAATATCTGCTGTTCATTCTCATTTTAGCCAAGACTCTGTTACAAGTTGCATTTATAATTCTTTTAGGAGTGAATATTGCGTTAAATGAGGTGATGCAGAGAGTTTTATGGCTGTTCTTACAGTGCCCGTGGAAGTATTCTGGATGAGTTTCATCTTCCTTATTACAGTAAATTAGTATTTATAGTCTTTTAGTAAAAGCTGGAAGTGGCTGCTCAAAGAACGTAGCAAATTAAAAATACAGCCCTTATCAATGGACTGCTGATGGTGGTAATTCATTGTGTTTCACACCAGCAAGACATCGCTGATGGAAGAGGCTCTGGCTTTGTGTTACCCTGTGGTGGCCACCAGTATCATTCTGAAGCGAGTCAATTTAAAATCAAACCTGATAACGGTATTGGAGGCAGTCGTGAACTTTTTGAAGCCTGGCAAGCCCTTGGCTAGTGCTGTGTTTTCACAAAGATTATCATGAGGGCACTGGTGCTCTGAGAGATTGCCTGGAGCAGGGCCCCAAGCAGAAGGGTCAACAAAGAAGTGGAAATATTTTTATAACAGCGTCTTTAAAGCTTTTTCTTCATCTAATAAAATCAGTTCCCAAGGGCTTTCAAAGGTTGCCATACTGGGGGGGCCTGGCCAGACCTGGGAACTTAGAGCTGTTGGCATTTGAGTGTGAAATGAAAAAACAAACCCCACCCAACCCCACAGAACCCCCGTGCTGCTTCCAGAAACTGCGCTGAGGTTCCTGCTTGCTGTGTGAGAGAGTCAGCCGCTGCCCAGACCTTTATGTTCTTTAGTTGTTTTCAACTGAATAACTGAGCTGTGCTAGAAGGAGCAACTCAGCTGGTAGGAGAAGTTACTGGCTATGTGAGATGTGGAGGATGGTTCTAACAAGAAATGTTTCAACCGACTAGATGAGTCGATGATCTTTTTTGAGTAGAATGTGACACCGGTTGCTTTCTTCCCTTTCTTGTTCAGAATAAAAGTGTTTTCACAAAAAACACTGAGCTACACTGGAAGAAAAAGGATACGAGAATGACCCCATTGTCAACGAATTGAGGAAGAATGGGTCTGTGGGGCAAAAGGAACCAAATTGTCTGTTCTTCACAAATGCACTTCTGTTTTCTGAATGGACAGAAGACCAGATCAGCTTTTTCCCCCACCAACCTAGTGATTTTATTTATTTAGCTAAATATTAAGGCCATGTTCTGAAGGGCTGCTTTGTGCTGATACTGTCAGTAAGGTTGGCACGTGATATAGTTCATTAATTTCTTACTTTAACCTTTTTTTTTCCATCTTAGTCATAGAATCCTTAGGGATCAGAAGGGACCTCGAAAGACCATCCAGTCCAATGCCCCTGCCACAGCAGGATCACCCAGACCAAGCTGCACAGGAACACATCCAGGCGGGTCTGGAATGTCTCCAGAGAAGGAGTCTCCACAACCCCCCTGGGCATCATGTTTCAGTGCTGCCCAGGCTGGATGTTAGGAAGCCCTTCCTCACAGAAAAGAATGGTCAGACTGGAACGGACTGTCTAGGGCAGTGGTGGAGTCACCATTCCTGGAGATGTTTAAAAGAAGACTGGATGTGGCACTTAGTGCCATGGTCTAGCTGCTTGTGGTGATGTTAGTTTATGGGCTGGATGATCTCAGAGGTATTTTCCAACAACAATTCTATCTGTTTTGCTGATTGTTGCTGCTAAAGGTTTAATGAATTTATAGGCACGAAATGATTATTAATGAGGAATGGTAAAAAAACTCTGCACATTCAGTGTCTTTTTGACCACACTGAGTAATTATTAGTCCTCAAATGCCTGCACTAAAGGCCCCGCCTGCTGCTGAGTTCTAAATGATTTGCCTTGTGATGTGGGAAGAAGTTAGCTTGATGAACCAAGAAAATAGATGCTAATATTCCTCAAGCCATCACCCATTCAATTGCAGAAGTTGCAAATAGTCACCAAAATATCTAAAATCTCTAGTCTCTACAAACTAAATTCAGCATTAGATGAGCTTTCTGAAATCTTCTGTGGCGGCTGCATGTCTTTAGAATAACAGCTAACAAGAATGAGTGTAAGCCTCCTCCCGAGAGTCTCTTAAAACTGCAGATATTGTTCTTTCCCTGAGATTTATGAACTTTTTCTGGGGTTTTGGCCAAATTGTTGGCTCCTGGCTGCTCTAGGTTGCTTGGGCAGTGCAACACCAACACAAAACTCTCCTAAAGGGGCAGCTGGAGACTTTCTCGGTGGGGGGAAACTGGAATGTTCCATGCTTCTGTCAACCTCTTCAGCACAACAGTCTCCATGGCCCGCTGTGAGCTGCTGTACATTGAAACCATTTCAGATGCCACCAAGGGTGAAGAGGAGGCAGAAATGTTTAGCAACATCTTCGGCCTTTGTCCTTTAGCTTTGTAGCTCTGGATTAAACTGTTTTGCCAGTATTTATTGGCATGGGGTAGCAAGCTTTGAAGTATCTGTCATGCTTTGCTCTCTGAGAAATGCATGGAAGGGCATGAAACTGCTGTCCTATTTCAGGATAGAAATACGAATGTGAATATGGTGGGGGCTTTATTGAGTTTATAATGAAACAAGGTGGTTGCATGGGCAATTTTTCATTATTTGAAGTCTGAAAAGTGAGGATTATAGACAGTTAGAACACCAACAAAGTGCCTGAGCTTTTATAAGTGCAGATTTTAAATAGAACCCTATTTGGATCCTAATCCTCTGTTTGGGTGCATGTTTAAATATACCCTTGAATTAGCAAGTTTGGGTATGATCAGGACTTAGAACTTACAGTGAAGTTAGTGATTTCATCCTTTTTCCTTTCAAACTTGT
>VZRI01006478.1:0-13449 GCA_013397515.1 Upupa epops | reverse complement strand
CAGTAGGGTATCTGGGTTTGGCATGTCAGGATTATTTGACTGGGTTATTAATTCGGACTTGGGAGATGTAACAAAGCAACACTCTCTTCTTATTTGCTCGGGCAAATACTTCAGCTTGGATTAGTATCAATACAAATGTTTTCCTTCAGATCTCTTGAAGGGTCAGTCGTTCTGTCAAGCATCCCACCAGCTTTCACCTTTCCTAGCTGTCTACAGCCTTATTTGCAAGCTGATACACAGGTCCCACACACAGCCCTGGGGAAGGCCAGCCCCTCACAAGCACATGATATCACAGATTCTCAATTCCTGTGTGCTTAGGTTTTACAAGCAACCATCCTCCCCCTTCCTCTTGGCTGGAGGAGAAGGGGTGTGGGAATTCCTGCCAATGCATGTTTTTTGTTTTATCTTTATTTTTTTAGACCATAGTCAGTCACAGACAGACCTTTCTCCCCAGAGGCACAAGCCTCTCTGGCATCCTCAATGCCGAGGGAGTAAAAAATCTCCAGGGGCAAAGACCTGGTGTGTCACTTCTTAAAAAAATTGTCACTCCAAGAGAAGCTTGAGAAGCTGTCCCCCTCCACCCTTCTTTCCTGCAACTCATAGAAGGGCTAATAACTGGGACAAGTTTCTCCATCACAACCCTCCCCTGAGAAAGCCGAGTGAGAGCAAATCATGCTCCCTCTACACAAATGCAAAAAGATTTTTATCCTCTGGCCTCAAAGGCATCACAGTCAGGCAAAGCACTGCTATCAGTTAGACCAGACCAAGAACTGCAGTGGCCAGCCACTCAGCCCCTGAGAATATTTTTAGACGAGTTACACACAAACACAAAAACAAAGTACTGTCTACATAAATATTTAAAGCTTGACACGTCCATCCCTCAGAAAACTCGTACATTGGCCAAAATAGGTTATCCGGTCATATCATTTCTTTAGACCAATCAATCATACAATAATGAATCATTTTTTCCTTACTCTCTTGTTGTGCTTCTTGCAGATCTGCCCAAAATTTCAGCACTAACCCCAGGGACTGTCTCAGGGTAAACCTGCTCCCTTTTACTTTCCCACCACTGCCTTCCTTTAGGCTCACAGTAGCTGGGTCTTTATGTTTTCCCAAACTCAGACCCATTTTTCCCCTGACTGATGCCTTTCTTTTGTACCGGCCCCTGATTTCACACAAGAAATCCCTTTGTCTGTCGTTTGTCCCGTCACCCGCCAGTCTCCTGGTGGAGATTTGGAACCGAGGTTCGAAGGACTCCACACTCACTCTGTGATTAAATCACATCTCAAATCATGCACCAGCCAGACACCACCCAACCAAACGATACTCAGAGTCTGCTGTTCTCGCCTGGGTTCTTCGTGCACTAGAATTATGAGTAAAATTTCTCTGCAGTTTTTCCAGGGATCTCAAAATTCCTTGCTCATGCCTTATTGTATGATTTCTCCCTTCCAGTAGGGTTTAACCCTCATCTGGGACCACCAGAGGTGGGGCACACCTTCCCAGGATTGGGTATTCCACCTTCAAGAAGCTGAGAAATCACGTCAGGGTCATCAATTTGTTAGAAATGATCTGACAGACCTCCCAAATCTTTGATAAAATACAAAAGATTTATTGGTTGCTGTAATAAGGAATGAGCAATCAGCGCTGGGTGCATGGGAGTTAATCACTCCACCAACATGCACACTTAGAGTTAAAGGCAATCATTTATGTTGTGGAAAAGAAGTTTTTCTACTTGCTGGATTGTTACTAATAAGAAATGTTTGCATTCTCAGTAAGTCAGTCTCAATGGTTTATCAGCTGATCAGTTTTGAGATCAGATTAACTAATCAATTTAGTGAATGTACTAATAGGCTGATTAAAAAGAAAACCAACGGAAGCCAGGAGGGTTCAATTTGCAAAGTTGCAGGGATTAACAAACAGTGCCTTGATTTTGGTAAAAATGACTAAACAATTAATTCGCACAACATAAATCTTCAATACAAAGATATACAGAAATACATGTTCTTACATAGCAGAACTGAGCTGTTACCTCCTTCCCCTCAGGTGGAAGAAACCTCTAGCAGTTCTTTTCATTGTGGAAAGGCGGTGTCCATAGTACATCTCTTACCTACTCAATGGTAAAATGTTTCTATATACTGGACTCTCTTCCACCATTTGACCACACCATGAAGTTACGTGCATATTTCTTCTCCAGTGGCCTCTGAGTTTCCAAGCTCTCACAAATCTCCATCACAATGCTCCAAGATAACGGATGGCTGCTAGCGGTATGCCCAGTCCAGTGTCACATGTTTCATTTCAGAAGAAGAGCTCCACCAACAAGAAACAGGAAACTAGTAGTAGTATTTTTACTCTTCAGTCCCATATGCTTATTTGCAGAGGAGCCAGTTGGCCAGAACTGAAGGTGGGGAGACCTTGGAATTCCAAGCTGCTCATCAAAAGTTGCCATAGCAGCTCACAAGTCCTCACACCGTGGCCCACCTGATTCAAACCGCAGCAGTCTGGATTCCAGAATCCTGAAAAATTAGAAAGATAACTACATGTGACATAAGCTGTAATTGGCTTGCCACTGTGTGTTATTCACATGTAGTATCAGTGGAAGAATCATGACCATTGTATAGTAATTCCACAGAAGATTTTTGTAGTTTTCCTGAAATACAGGCTCATACTTCAGTACATTTATTTATGCACAATGGTTTAATTTTTAAGAGTTTCTGCACTTCTTCTGTTATGTGTTTAATGTGAATAGTAAGCGCAGTATCCTATCCTTAACCAGGATATAGTTGTCCAAATAAAGATGGGCTGATCTTCTACAGGCTATGGTCAAGAGGGTAGTCTTCAGCTTCTTTTTGTTTCTTCTCTATTCTTTTCAGTGGTCAAGTAAGTGGTTTCTTTTCTGCATTGTCTGGGCATTGAACTGAAGCTGAGAAAAAGGTTTTTTTCCCTTCAGTCTTTACTGGTAACGTATGTCTCAGCATGAAAAATTAAAAAAAAGTTTAAAAATTACAAGGTGGGGCCCAGGAGGTGAAACCCCTCCCACTGTATGTGAAAATCGGGTCTGTGACCTTCTGAGAGCTGAATGTACATAAGTCTCTGGGACCTGATGAGATGCATCCCAGAGTCCTAAGAGAATTGGCTGATGTAGTTGCCAAGACACTCTTGATAGTATTTGGAAACTCCTGGCAGTCAGGTGAAGTCCCCAGTGACTGGAAGAAGACTGGAAGACACCTATTTTTAAATAGGGTACAATGGGGAAACTACCATCTGTGAGCCTCAACTCTGTGCCTGGGAAGATCATGGAGCAGATTCTCGTAGAAGGTCTGAAAAGGCACATGGAGGACAGGAAGATCATCAAGGACAGACAGCATGGCTTCACTAAGGGAAAATCCTTCCTGACACATCTAGTGGCTTTCTATGATAGAGTGTGGACAAAGGATATAATCTATCTGGATTTCTGCAAGGCCTCTGACAGGGTCTCCCATGACATTCTACTCACCAAGCTGGACAGTTATGGATATGATTGGTGGACTCTCCAGTGGCTAAGGAATTGGTTGGATGCTTAAATGCAGAGTCCAGCTGTCAATGGTTCCAAGTCCAGCTGGACTGAAAGCAGAGCAGTGACAAGTAGTGTTCCTCAGGGGTATGCACTGGGACCTGTGCAGTTTAGTATATCTATCACTGATATAGATAGCAGGATTGAATATACCCTCAGGAGGCTTGCAGGTGACACCAACCTGAGTGGTGCCGTTGATAAGCCAGTGGGATGGAATGTCATTCAGGAGGACCTGGGCAAGCTGGAAAGGTGAGCCCAGATGAACCTAATGAGTTTCAACAAACCAATTTCACCTGGCTCAGAACTATTCTCACTATCAATACAGGCTGGGGGAAGAAGTGATAGAAAGCAGCCCTGAGGAAAGGGACTTGGAGGTGCTGGTGGACCAGAAGCTGGACATGAGCAGTGTGCGCTTGCAGTCATGAGGCCAGCTGCATCCTGGGCTGCATCAAAAGAAGCATGGCCACCAGATTGAGAGAGATGGTTCTGTCCCTCTATTTATCCTGTACTTCTGAGTACTGCATCCAGCTCTGGAGCACACAATACAGGAAAGACATTAGGGGGCTGGAGCATGTCTTGTACGAGGACAAGCTGAGAGAGGGGTTGTTAAACCTGAAGAGAAGGCTCCACAGGGACTTGATAGTGACCTTCTAGTACCTGAAGATGGCCTACAAGAAGACTGGAGAGGGACTGTTTATAGAAGAGCTGTAGTGATAGAATGAGGGAGAATGGTTTCAAAGTAGAGAAGGGTAAATTTAAATTGGATGTTAGGAACACGTTCTTTTGCATAATGTTGATTGAACAATGGAACAGGTTGCCCAAGGAGGTAGTTGAGGCCCCTTCACTGGAGCTATTCAAGCTGAGGCTTGACAAGGCTCTGGGCAACCTCTGAGTTGAGGATGCCCCTGATCACTGCAGGGAAGTTGGGCTACATAACTTTTGGAGGTCCCTTCCAACTCCCGTGATCCTATAATTCTATGATTCTATAACCTCATTTTTTCTTTGATTTTTGGAGTGCAGGAAAATACAAAAAAAAAAAATGGCTGCAGTAATGATAGGACTATATCTTCTTACCCAGGTTTACCTGACTGAAAAAGAAAGGCTAGAACAATCACAGGTTGCTGTATGGTGAAATTAGATATTTGTTGGATGAAGAGTGAAATATAAATAGAATTGTAAATGTTCTGCTGCATATTTCTGTGGTATTAGTCACATATGTTGGAAAATTCAAATCCTGTTGAAATTTTCAACATTCTGCCATGTATTTCTGAGGTCAGGTGTGGAAGGCTATCCTGCAGCTGTTGGATTTCACACATGGGTAGGGTGGGCCCTTTGTAGGAGACAAATGCAGGTGATGGTGGGAGTAAACCAAAGGTGTTCCAGGCAGCTCAGCCTACAAGCAACATTTTCCCATCAGTAGCCCTGCAATGCCCATGTGTACTGTGGTGTACTGTGGAATATATGGTCTCTGAGAGTTTGCAAGTGGAAGGGCAAACTAGGAAATTGGACTTACTAGTTTTCTGCCTTCTGACCAAATTTGAAATTGTGTTTATGATGTCCAGTGCCCTACTAAAGTATTCTAAGCTTAAGAGAATGACTACAGAGTCATAGAATCATTTAGGCTGGAGAAGATCAAGTCCAACTATTAACTTAGTGCTATTAAACCCACCACTAAAACATGTCTCTAAGCTCTGCATCTACACAACATTTTAAATGCCTGCAGGGATGACAATTCAACCACCTTCCTTGGCAACTTTTTCCAATACTATTTCTGACTCATGCTGTGATGCCATTGGCCTTCTTGGCCACCTGAACACACTGCTGGCTCATATTTAGTAGATTGTCAAATAATACTACAGGGTCTTTTCCTGTTGAACTACTTTTCAGCCACTATATTTCAAATGTACCATTGCATTGGTTTGTTATGATCCAAGTGCAGGACCTGACACTGGATCTTGTTGAAGCTCATATAAGTGGCCTTGACCCATCAGTCCTGTCTAGATCCCTCTACCCTCAATCAGTTTAACACTTCTGTCCAATGTGGTGTTGTCTGGAAATTTACTGAGGGTGCACTGAGTTCTCTCATCCAGATCATTAATAAAGATGTTAAACAAAACTTGCCTCAATATTGAGCCCTGGGGAACACTACTGCTGACCATTCACCAAACTGATTTTTCTCCATTCACTACCTCTCTTTGAGTCGGGCTGGCCAGACAATGTTTAACCCAGTAGAATGTACACCCATGTAAGCTATAGTCGGACAAGAGTGCAGTGGGAAACCATGTGAAATGTTTTACTGAAATCAAGCAAAACAAGGTACACAGCCTTTCCCTCATCCACTAAGTGGGTCATCTTGTCATAGAAGGATTCAGCGGGATTTTTGAATATTGTTTTGTAAAAACATTTTGTGTGCTTTTAGGAGATAATTTCATAAAATACCTCATAGACACCACAGGTTCCATTTGTAAACATTTCCCTGGGTTTTAAAAAACGAATATGACAAAAAGAAAAAATTTCAGGCCAAACATATAACCTGTCAGGTAACTCTCTGAGACAGAGTTATTGTAGTTCACAAATAATGTGTATACTAAATACAATAGTAAACAGACTGTTGGTTGTCTTAAACAGAGCATTAGTGCATGTTAATAACAGATTTTTCTTTAATAGAATGCCTGAAGAGGTTGTGGGTATCCCCTACCTGGAGGTGTTCTAGGCCAGGATTCATGAGGCTCTGAGCAATGAAGTCTAGCTGAGAAGCGTTCCAAGCCATGGCGGGGAGGTTGAAGTACATGATTTCATAGAATTTCATAGAATCAATAGCAATCGGAAGGGACCTCGAAAGATCATCTAGTCCAATCTGCCTGCCACAGCAGGTTCAACTAGACCAAGTTGCACAGGAACACATCCAGGCCATTCTTGAATATCTCCAGAGAAGGAGACTCCACAACCCGCCCTGGGCAGCCTGTTCTGCTCCAGTACCATCCCTGTGAAGAAGTTCCTTCTGATATTTATATGGAACCTCCTATGTTCCCGCTTGCACCCATTGCCCCTTGTCCCACCACTAGGCGACACTGGGAAGAGCCTGGCTCCATCCTCCTGACATCCACCCCTCATGTATTTGTAGACATCAGTGAGGTCATCCCTCAGTCTCCTATTCTCCAAGCTAGAGAGACCCAGCTACCTCAGCCTTTCCTCATAAGGGAGGTATTCTACTTCCTTCATCATCGTTGTTGCTCTACGCTGGGGACCCTCCAGCAGCTCTGTGTCCTTCTTGAACTGAGGAGCCCAGAACTGGACACAATACTCCAGATGCGGTCTCACCAGTGCAGAGTAGAGGGGGAGAAGAACCTCTCTTGATCTGCTAACCTACCCTCTTCTGATCCCCCCCAGGATGCTGTTGGCCTGTTTGGCCACAAGAGCACATTGCTGGCTCACAGTCATCTTGCTGTCCACTAGGACCCCCAAGTCCCTTTCTCCTACACTGCTCTCCAACAGGTTAGTCCCCACCGTATACTGGTACCTGGAGTTGTTCTTGCCCAGCTACAAGACTCTATTCTTACCCTTGTTATACCTCATTCAATTTCTCTCTGCCCAGCTCTGTAGCCTGTTCCTTCCAACCTAAGCTATTCTATGAGTCTGCTGATTCTATTTAACTTAACTCTATATTTATTTAATGTTTTATTTTGAAAAGTCAATTTTAGGAGAACATGCAATACAACATCTGAGTTATCTTCATGATATTTCCCTAAAAGCATTGCAGTATCACAACTGGGCTTTAGGAAACCTGTCTGGAAATTTTCATTAACCCTTGTTGTCCTTCCTGGCATGGCATAAAGCATGACAAAACACACAACTTCAGACATTACATAATACTGACATGTATTTTCTTTCTTAATGTTTTTGTGTTGGTACAGTTCCAGGGAAATAGCATTAAGAATTGTGGTTTTGTTTGCTTTTACAAGATTGAACTGATTTGAAAGCAAAAGGAGTGAGAAAACTGGCTGCACGGGGACTTGAAAACACATAAATATTTTTGAACTCACTGTAAGATATACATAATATATTTACAAAAGCAAGTTATTTCTATACAAAATAAATGTAACATGCTGGCTATTTACATTAAGAAAACAAAAATTACTTTTATTTTTAGTGAGACATTGTTACTTTAATTAGAGAGTCCCCAGATTTATACTAACGTGGAAACAGACAGATATTCAGCTTATTATACTTGAGGGGTAAGATGAATCTACTAAAATTTTACACCAACTTTTGAATAATTCAGCTCTGTGTGTGCATAGTGCAATACTTTTGTTTAATAATCAACTAAATAAATAAGATGAGGGGAAGAACCTTAAATATAAAAGTGATAGAGCAGTTCCTAAAAGATACCTGGGTTTATCTAAGAGTAATGCAGAATCCTTCCTTGGATTTTAGAAAATTCTGAAACATTTCAAGTAAATAGGAACATATAATGAGCATCTTACATGGTTGATGTATTTTTCTCCAGTATTTCATTTAGCTTGGAATCAAAGGTAAGCTAAATCACAGAAATCTTGTTTTCTATTCTTTAGGGGACACTCCAGAGTCCTAATTATGTTTGATAATTTTCTAGCTCATTTTTGAAAATAAGATTTTACCTGATTTTTATTTCTTGTTTCGTACTATAATGCAAACTCCCAGACAAAATTTCTGTTGTTGTTTTTTTTGTAGGATTGTGGAAAAGGGTTACTACAGTGAACGAGATGCTGCTGATGCTGTTAAACAAATCCTGGAGGCAGTTGCTGTGAGTATTACTAGCATTACATGGTCAGCACCTAATCTTTCACTTAGAATGACTCAATAAATACATGTGAAAGAAGCACAGTTTACTGGAGGCAGTCTGCACAATTTGCCTCATGTCATTAGTTTTGTATTAATTAAAGCTAGTGACATTCTGACAGGAAAGAAATTACTTTGGATGATAGTCAGCCATACATTTAGTGCTCTAAGTCATCTGTGTTACAGTAGAACATGTGATTTTTCCAAACTAAAAAAACCTGTGGAGTTCCAAAAGTAATTTGAAATCATTGACACTTATGTAGTTTCTGATTCATTTTTTGTTGAGTATATCACAGTAATTTATTTGGAACTTTAATCAAACAGGAATTCATTACTTTTCCTCTCAACTTAAAATGATGATAAGCCAAACATGTTACTTGGTGTAATGAGAACAATTTCAGACAGAGACTTCTGCAGAATATTGCATGAAAATAGTAACACCTCAATTGCAGTTATTGCCTAAATATGACCCATTGAAGTTTTTGCCACTCCGCCGGAGAAAACGAACCAGACTCAGTGTAAAGAAGTGTGGACCACTAGGAAATGGGATAGTGCAGTTACGACGTACCTAACCAAAAATCACTTCTCTCTGCTCTTCAAATAACATGTACACGCAGAATGACACTAATATTGAGAAAGATCAGAGTACACTTTGTGCATTTCCTAATATATCTTTTTCCTCTCTAATTTATGTGTTTTTCAAACACTTGAATTTTAAGGAATATTTCATATCCTATTACTTAGATAAATAGAGAATTCTTCTGTATTATCTGTACTTCTCAGTCACTTGTAGATCTTCTATCTGGTTTCACAACAGTTGTTCAGAAGTGAACACAGATGCTGTGAAAGTGTTTAAGAAATTAGTAAAATATCTGGTCTTTAAGCTTGATAGAAATGACATGATGGAAAAGAAAAATTAATCCAATTGTAGTAATTGGAGTGCTTCAGACACTTAAAGGTCATAGAATAATAGAGCCATAAGGGGTTGGAAGGAACCTCGAAAGATCATCTAGTCCAATCCCCCTGCCACAGCAGGACAACCTAGACCAAGTTGCACAGGAACACATCCAGGTGGATCTTGAACATCTCCAGAAAAGGAGACTCCACAACACCCCTGGGCAGCCTGTTCCAATGCTCCGGTACCCTGCCTCTGAAGTTCCTTCTAATATTTATATGGAACCTCCTATGTTCCAGCTTGCACCCATTGCCCCTTATCCTATCACTAGATGACCTTGAGAAGAGCCTGGCTCCATTCTCCTGACACCCACCCATCACATATTTGTAGACATAAATGANCTTGCTGTCCACTAGGACCTCCAGGTCCCTTTCTCCTACACTGCTCTCCAACAGGTCAGTCCCCATCCTATGCTATTACCTGGAGTTGTTCTTGCCCAGATGCAAGACTCTATACTTACCCTTGTTGTACCTCATTCAATTTCTCTCTGCCCAGCTGTCTAGCCTGTCCAGGTCTCACCGAATGGCAGCACAGTCACACCACCCCGCTTTGGTTTTTTTTTTGTTTTTTTTGCTGACAGGGCACCTTAATCCCTCATCCAAGTCATTAATGAATAGATTGAAGAAGACAGATCCCAGTACCAATCCTTGGGGGACCCCACTAGACACAGGCCTCCAACTATATTCTATCCCATTAACCACTACTCTCTGGCTTCTATCCTGCAACCAGTTCACAATCCACCTCACTACCGAATCATCCAGTCCACACTGCCTCAGTTTGGCTGTGAGTGAATTTACTTTGTGAAACCAGAATGTCAACATGGCCTAATGAGGTGCTAAAGAATTTCTCTTCTATTGCTCCTGGCAGTCTGACTTCAGGGTTGACAGGAGGTAATTTGGATTTTATGCAGAGACACTGTGTAGTTGTGTGCAGCAGACTTTTGGTGTGAAGCAGTCAAGTTGCAGAAAGAGTACAAGGATCTTGAAACAGACATGGTTCTCAGGGGTGTGCAGTCAGATGGGACATGACTGTCGTAGAGGTTATTTCCAGACTACCAAAATTTTCAAACAAAAAACTACTGTTTGTCACATGAGGAAAAGAAAGGCCACCATGAAAGGCTTTTTTGAAGAATGGTAATGTTGATGGAGAGGCTGTACATATCATCCATGGAGATACACAGTTGAAAGTGCAGTCCTCTGGAAAGGATAGGTGGTGATGATTGATCTCTGTGAAAGCACCTAGAGGTGAGAAAAAAAATTGATGTTGTTACACCAATAATGCAATTATTCAGAAGGAATATCTTGGGTCTGTTTCCTTGAGATGATAATAAAATTCTGCATAAATAACATAAATCTTCATAACAGATTTTGTATTGTTAGAAATGCTTTTGATGCTACAGAGGCAAAGGTTTTGTGAAACAGAAGTTTTTTTAGAATGCAGCATTTTACTTGCAAGCTCTGTGGAAGAACTTGATAGTCCCAGTTACCACAGATTTGCCCAGTTTACATGGTTCCCGATTTACATATCTACTCAATTCTTGATAAATGTATACCTGTGTCATTAGTTATAAGTTCCTCTCCCCTCCTTCCAAGGCTGACAGAACCCTGCTTATTTTCATTCCATAGGAGTTTTTGGAGTTTGGGAACTTAGGGTTAGAGGTCTTCAATGGCATGAACTCAGGCTTCCCAATGATTTACAATCTCCTGGAGATTTACTACTTCCCACCTCACATATCTCTTCACTAATCTAAACAGCACCCATCTGAAAAATTATTTCTAATGGTTGCCAGGTCAACCCCTCTTGTCGGTCCTTGCGGCTGCTTCTGTCTTTTCCAGATGCAGAATCTCTGCATCTTCATCTTGCAGAAGGAAGACTTACAAAGTAGTCATCTTATAACATTCATAATTCATCAACTATCCCATTATTCTATTAACGTTTAATAAAATTCTTCCCAACCCGTCAGTCATTTTGCCACAACTCACCCACTTTTGTTTCTGACCATTATTTGTGATTAATAGTGTTATTCTTCTGTTTTGTTCTTTGCGTTTGGTCTCACCTCTCCAAAAGTAGCATCGCTCTGAGATGAGGGATAGAAAAGACATTATTTGAAATAATTAGCCTTTGAGGACTCAATTTCCTTCTGGAGGGCATTATTCTCAAACAGCATGAGGTGTACTGTGCCAACAAGTAGGTAATCAAAACAAAAATAATAATAAAAAAATTACTCAAGCAGTCAATTGTTTAAACCATTTTAGGTTAGGTAACCAAAAAGTCAGTTTATCCCATATTTCTGAAAATCTCCATGAGGCGTTATCCTTGGATATTTGATGAAAGGTTTTTGCTTTGGTCCTTTACATCTTTAGTGATAATTCAATTGTTTTCATCTATATAGGTACAACAGCTGTCATTTCCTACTGTGTAAACTGCTCCTTGAGTGGCTAGCAGAATATCTAATGCTTGTTCATCCTGGATTACCACCTGAGAAAGACTTGTTATTTCAATCTGAAAGGCATTTCTGGCATCTACCATCATATTTTCAATTCTTTCAATGATGGTGGAGATATTAACAATGGCCTTTTCTAACTTATTTATCCTTAATCAAGGGAAGAACCATCTAGTAAAGTTGTGAAAGTTTTGTTTGTCTAAGAATTAGGGGATTTTCAACTTACCTTTTTACTCTTCTCTCTCAAGCTTCATTTTTAGGTATCTTATCCACCATTTTCATGTTTGGGATTAAGGTACTGATTCCCTTCCAATTCAAAGGTAGGAGCTTTAAAGTTCTGTTACCACATATACAGTATAAACCAGCCTCCTCCAATTTGTGTAGGCCATCCATATAAGAGCTTTTTAGTCCACTTTGTTTTTAAATGCCTTGAATCCAGGTATGTTCCAAGGTATGTCCATATCCTCTGGGATAAACACGTTGCTGTAATTCCAACATTGGTAGCTTTGTCCCACTCACACAGTGGGCCTGATACATTATTACCCAGACAACTTTCAATGCAAGTGAAGTTATATCCCACGATGACATCTTCAATAGGTAAACTTTGTGGATACTTGAGTTCAGCTGGTTCTTTAATTTTAATTCTGGGATTTGTATATATTCTTGAAGTATATTGAGCTGAGTGAGGGTATTTCTTTTTTTTTGTAAGAGTCCAAGACAAGAACTCCTATGTATTTTACAGGCTCCAAGGGAATCACAGGTAGATGGGTACAAATCCAACAATTGCTTACATTTAATGTCTTAGCTATTTCATGCATTACCATTACATGGGAATGTTGTTCTCACCTCTCTTTTGGTAATTCTTTAAGGTATCCTTTCACCCCCCTTCCCCATCATCAGTATTACTGATACTAACAAAATTCTTTTCAGTAGGTTCATGGCTTGGAAAGTTTTACCTGTCTCAATTTTCATATGTCCAATTCTATTTCCTAGTATCTTTGTTCAGTAAGAGAATGGACTCTTGGGCCAGTATATTGTGGACATACATGTATCTAGCTACAGTGGAGGTATGCTTTTCCTTATTCTTAGTAGGTTCTGTATAGCTTGAACTTCCCCTTACCCATGCCCATTGCATTGCTTCCAACTGCAGGTTTTCAGTTGATCTTCTCTGAGGCAGGTCCAGGGGCTAATCCAATATTGCCCTTGAAAGAAGCCTCCCGTCTGGTTTTTGGTTTTGTTTTTTTTTGCATGTCTCCTAGTCGTGCATATATAATAACATCAAATTAACTTCAGCTTTCTCAATTAAGGTAGTCAGGATTCATGAGGCAGGACATGGCTGATAGCAGTGAATCAGAAGCCCTTTATTCTAAAAAATAGCTGGATATCAGTACAAGGCAAACAGGATGGTAACTGGCTATAGAGACACAGTTTGTGCTGCAGTTCGCGCAGGCAGGGCAACCAGTCAGGGCTGCAGATACCGTTTTGTTTTGTTTTGTTAGGTGGAGTTTTTGCTTCTTGCTTCCAATCTATCATCTACAATCACTTCCCTTGTTATTAATGGTCGAGGTTAAATGATCAAGGGCTAAAACAGCTGCTATGAGGGATTTGTTTGCCCAGATGACCCCCTTGACAAATGATGATACTGTTCAGACCCCTGGTGGTATGGAATGTCTGAGTCTTATG
>VZRI01006476.1:19430-31560 GCA_013397515.1 Upupa epops | reverse complement strand
TCTAAAGCTCTGGATCAAAACCCATGAGGTAGTTACTGAATGCCTGGAATGCAGTTATCTTATAAAGAAGCTAGAGGGTGAATATATGTTTTACTTTTGTAGCAGGGCCAGGGTTGTTGCCCAGAACAGCCAGATGATTCATGTGTTGAGGAAAATGGTGTCAGGGCAGGAGATGGCTGCTATCGGTAAGCTTCCTGATGACGTTTGGGTTCTTTTCTCTGTGGTCTCTCTAGGAACCACAGACTGTCATGCTACTGAGCACAGTTATGTTCCATTGAAGCTATTGCATCTGTAGATCTGTGCAATAAATATTCTTCAGAATGGTTGTGAGCAACATCATTGCTAAATTACACTGTGCTCATGGAACAGCATGTGCTTTCAGCAACTGGAGTTTAACCCAGTTCTGGGCACTGGAAGGGACTTGCTGCAGAAGCCCTGAAGTGCCGAGGACTGAGGTTGACACAGAGATGATTCTTTGTTTCTGATGAGAAACTGTAGCTAGCCAGGTTTTCATGGGAAGTGCAGAGAGAAATACTTCTTTTGGCTTTTTGCCCAGGACTTGGCCAGCCTTGGGTGAAAAAGCACTAAGTTGGGTAACACCGGGTGTATGCTTCAAGAAATGATACTATTGATGCAGCGGAGAGTATAAAATGAATGCTTGCTTGCCGAGAGTAGGACAGTGTGTGTGTCATTTCTCTGTGGGACTCTCTTTCCCTGTGGACAGGCTGTTGTGGTTTATCTGGCGGATGACAACTGGGTAGAATGGACTGAGCTGGGATTTTGGACTGGGTTGTGCATCAGTTAGATATTTTCTATGATAGATTTGGGCGAATCTTCCTGATCCTGTGGACATTTTCTCTGCCTCTGGGTTTCTTGCTGGGATATTTCTGGCCAGAGGTTTTTTCAGTTGCTTCTTTAGTGTCTGGCTATGCGTCTGTAGTGATTTCCAATTTGTATTATATAGAAATAGATAATAAGTGTGTATTCTGCAGATGTCTGTGTTCCTTGGACTGGATTACTGTCAAAACAAGCCCATCTAGATATCTGCACAAACACCATTCTTAGCCGTGAGGGTCATAGTGCACCTGCTGTAAATCTCTCACTGTGCTGGATGTAATGAAGAGCTGTCGTGCTTTTCCATCTGCACAAGGGACTTGTAGTGGAGACTTTGATGCCTCCTTGTTCACCTTGGTGGTACTACCATGACCTCTTGATGAATTTTAATCTCTTCAACTCCTTACTGATGGGTTTAGGCACTGCTATCCACAGAATGCACTGATTTGCTCTTCCAGGCCACCCACACCTGTATTGCCACTCAGAAAAGGACAAAGGAAATTGATTGATTGAAAATCATGAGATCAATTTATGCTCTTTCAGTTCTTCTGAATTGAATTTGTGTATGTTGGTTTTGCTTTCATGCTTTTTAAGCTTTAACCCAGCTACAAAGAGCACATGAGTGCAGAGCAGATGCCCCTTGGATTGTCACGTAACCTCACACCTAAGGGAAAGGAGGACTGATAGCGCACTTGGCAGGGCTGCAGAAGCTGGCAGCATGGACATATCGTGTGCGTTTTCTGATGGAGGAGGCAACCTGATTATGGCACTAAATTGTTTGGATGACATGAACATTAAAAATAAACCAAGAAAAAATGTAGCACCCTATATTTTCTACTACTAGTATCTAAAAGAAGTGAGACTCCCTGTTAAATGTACTGGTGCCACAGTTATCTTGTGGTCAGGTATAAAAATTCATTGTCTGAGGTTTCTGTCTTCCCAGACCACAGCAGAGCTCCAGTCCTCAGTTTTATGTTTCAGATGTGATTCCTCCCCCCCCCCCCCCCCCCCCCCCCCCCCCCCCCNNNNATAAACTTCCTTTCCTTTCTTATCTGTTTTATCATCCTAAAAATTTGCCACTCTTAAATCTGTGTTAGTGGATTGGTGAATTGGTCTTTCGTGTCCTTTCCTATTCTCAGTGCAGCATCATCATGCAAATAATTTAAGGCTAATGTCAATAATAATTAGCTGAGTTACTGTAAGTATTCCAGTGGCTTCAGTTGTAGTGGAATAATATTTTCTAAATATGATTTTAAAAAGCACATCATTACAGAAAGCAGTTGCAAGAGTCCTAAGAATATTTTGCTTTAACTTAATCTGCTGCCTGACTAATTGGCTGGTGATGACTGGTTACTGAATAAGATTGAATAAGGTTATGTTTCAACACAGCTGGAAATTCAGGTTTTCTCTCCTGGTCCTTCAGTTGAAGGTGGTGGGGGAGAAAGAAGCCTCTTCATAGACTTCATAGGAGCCATCGGTGTGCCCCAGGTGGTCAAGAAGTCCATTAGGATCCTGGCCTGGGTCAGGAATAGCGTGGTCAGCAGGAGGAGGGAAGTTATCTTGCCCTTGTAGTCAACCCTTGTGAGGCTTCATCTGGAGTACTGTGCTCAGTTCTGCTCCCCTCATTATAGGAAAGNAGAGTGGTAGCATCAGGTATTTAGGTTTTCGTTGATGTGAGGATAGCTGGACTCGCTGATCTGGTACTTTCCAGCCATGATTGTTCTGTGATTTTGTGACTTTACCACTCTAATTAATAGAGTTTAAAATCCAGAATTTTTTAAAGATGCCAAAATATCGAAGGTTAAAAGGAAAACCAAAGGACCCTGGAGGTACTACTGAAGTCCTCAGCAGTGTTCCCATGCTGCTTTTTTAATTCCAGTATTTTGGTTCAAAATATTGTCCTTTAAATTTACAATTCTGTTCAGTTAAGCTCAGAAAAGGATCTACTTTTAGGTGATGTTTGCAATTTAAGTGCAAGATTTGGTAGCTGTTATGTTAGGTAGAATTGTATGTGTTATGATCTGAAATAGGCATCAGGAGGAAAGGGTTTTCAAATGCAGAGGAAAAAACATACTATAAAAAATCACAATATAGGTTATAGATAAAAGTTGTCTTAAGAAATTATTTGGTTTTACCTGGATGATTCTCATTGGACCATCATTCTCCAGACACATGAGTTATTAATGTAATGTCACCACTAAGTTATTGCATTCCTCTTTGTTCTCTTCACGCTTGTAAGACACGTTTCTGTACAGCCTGGTTTAGCAGCAGCAGTGATGAAATAAGTTTATTGAGATGGCAGTCACAGCAACATACATCGATATTGCTCTTCCCTAACACTATGTAATAGGAATTTGGGGGAGTTTACTCCTGAAGAAAGCTTATGTAGAAATATTTTTCCTACTGTAAGTTATAGAATCATAGAATTCTCATGGCTGGAAAGGACCTCCATGATCACTGAGTCCAGCCCTCATCCCAACATTTCCCCAACTCCTAGACCTCAAGTGCTTTATCTACTCATTTTTTAAACACCTCTAGGGATGGTGACTCCACCATCACCCTAGGCAGCCTGTTCTCTCAGTAAAGAATTTACTCCTAATATCCATTCTAAACCTCCCTGACACAACTTGAGGCCATTTTCCCTCATCCTGTCATTAGTAATTTGGGAGAAGAGACCAGCACCAGCCTCACTAAAACCTCCTTTTATGTAGTTGTAGAGAATTGTAAGGTCTCCTCTTAACCTTCTCTTCTTTAGACTAAATAATCCCAGTTCCCTTAGCTGCTTCTTACAAAACCTGTTATCTAGAGATCCCTCCTGCCTGTTGTCCTTTTCTGGCCCCACTCTAGGACCTCAATGCCCTTCTGATACTGTGGCATCAAAAACTGGATCCAGTACTCAAGGTGAGCAGAGTACAGGGGCACCATCACCTCCCACTCCTGCTGGTTACACTATTCCTGATGCAGGTCAGGATGCCATTTGCCTTCTTGGCCACCCGTGCACACTGCTGGCGCCTGTTGGGCTAGCTGTCACCCAACACCCCCAGGTCTTTTTCTACCAGGCAGCTCTCCAGACACTGAAGCTGTGCCAGGCCAGGGAGGGTTAGGTTGGGTGTTAGGAAGCCCCTCCTCATAGAAAGTGTGATCAGACCCTGGAATGGACTGCCCAGGGCAGTGGTAGAGTCCCCATCCCTGAAGGTGTTGAAGGACAGCCTGGCTGTGGCCCTTAGTGCCCTGGTGTGGCTGATGTGGGGATGTTAGGTCCTAGGATGGGCTGGATGAGCTCAGAGGACTTTTCCAGACTCAATATCTCTGTGATTCTGTGAAGAGAAGATTATGGCTGCAGACACAAGCACTCAGAATGGAGAAAATACCAAGTTGTAACTAGATGTGTGATTTTAACTTCTCTTCTTCTGTGTTCATGCTCTTCCATAGATACCTTTTTTCCAGCTGGTCCTAAACATTTCCCATCACATGGGATGTGAGACGTGCCAAATATTACTGTTTCCTCATTACAAGTCTGACACATTTTTGTGTGGTAATTATACTATATTTAATGCAAAACTATTAATCTCCCTTTGGTATTTTCAGGTGAATGTCAATCATCTTTAAGCTTCACAAAGTTCTTCAATGTATTTCCGCACTATTCCTTGATGTACTCTCTCGATTATACACATGGTTAACTTAGATTCAAAGGAGGAAGACTAGGATCATAAGTTCTAGCATATTTAATGTTGTGCAGATACTCTGTCAGATTCAGCTGTGGTGACAGGAACACCTCTAGTCCTGTGTCCAGATTTGGGTCCCTCACTACATGAGGGACATTGAAGGGCTGGAGATGGGGCAGAGGTGTCTACCAAGCTGGTAAAGCGTTTGGAACAGCTGTCATGTGAGAAATGGCTCAGGGAGTAGGGAATGTTTAGTCTGGAGAAGAGGAGATGGAGGGGAGACTTTCCTGCATTCTACAACTACTTGAAAGGAGGGTGTAAAGAGGCAGGGGTCAGTCTGTTCACCCTAGCGGCCATTGATAGGATGAGGGGAAATGGCCTCAAGGTTCTCCAGGGGAGGGTCAGGTTGGATATCAGGAGGATTTTCTTTCCAGAAGGGGTTGTCAGACACCGGAACAGGCTGCCCAGGGAGGAGGTTGGGTCCTCATCACTGAAGGTGTTGAAGAGAAGGGTGGGTGTTACACTGGGGGACAGGGTTTAATGGTGCTGATAGGGCTGGGAAAAGGTTGGACTCGATAATCTTGAATATCTCTTTTAGCCAAAACTCTTCTGTGATTCTGCAGTAAGCTCTGAACTTTTCATTAGGCAGAGGTACTTAATGCCTCCTTTGCCTCTGTCTTCAACAGCAGGGTAGACTGTCTTCAGGATGACTACTTAACTAAACTGGTAGATGGGGATAGGGTACAATGTAGCTCCCCTGTTATCCAAGAGGTACTAGTTAGAGACCTGCTGATCCGTTTGATCCCCACAGGTCCATGGGACCAGATGGGATTCACCCCAGAGTGATGAGAGAGCTGGCAGATGAGCATGCTAAACCACTCTCCATAATTTTATGATCTAGATGTCAGACGTTTAAGTTTACTTGGTTGGTTTTAGGTTGGACTGGATGATCTTTAAGGTCTTTTCCAGCCTCATCATTACTGTGATACTGTGATACTCTGAGCTGGCTGACTTGCATGCGGCTGGCTGTGGATGATGGTTCACATTAAATACCTCATGTAATTACAGCCTTTCTTCTATAGAAAGGGATATGCCCATCTTCTTGATTAGACGTGACAATTAAGTAAGATTATTCACCAGCGCTGCAGCCCTGTTACCATTTTGTATGGGCTTCTCGTTGTTCCTACACTATATACCTTGATGATCTTCAATAACTGCTTAATGCTTCCTGTATCCCTCCACAGCCCTGCTGTTCCTCATTGTTTTGGCCTCAGATTCCCAGGATTGGTGCTTTATTTCAGCACCAAGAAATAAGTAAATGATTTTTAACAGGATTTTTCTCCAGCAATACACCTCCTAAAAAGCAGAAACAACCCCATTTTTGTGGCTGCTCTGGGGGTCCCCATGGCACATGTGGGCTTGTAAGTCAGTCAGTAGTTAGTTAACATGTTCTAGAGATGTGAAGTTAATCATGCAGATGGGCGTTTAGGAAATCAGCGTTTTCTCAACTATTTGGGTTGATGATGATTTTCTTTAGGGCTAATTAGTAGGGTTATTAATCCAAACAATTAAATTCTCTGCTAACACTACAGCTGTCTAATTAAGAAATCTATTAATTAATCAGTAGGTTCTCCAGATGTCTACCGAGACACTGTCCCTTGAGCAGCAACATTAGTTGTTGAAGTTCTGTCAACCAAGAGCTAGATCCTTTAATTTGTTTGTTTGTGTATTAAAGAGGAGCTGGAGTTATTAAAGTACAGGAGTTGTCTCCTCTGAGTGAAAAATCCATTTTTAATTATTGCTGGTTATTTTTCCACTCAGCCACCTGACATACTTGCAAATAGATAATGTGTGATTACAGTTGAAGGGGTTGTTATTCAAATGCCTCAATCCAGTGACCCCAAAAAAGCTCTTGCAAAAAGGAATATGGAAACATACAAATAGCTTAATTGGCTCCAATTTCAGAAAGCTGTTTGCCTTGGGCCTCTAAGTCATGATCTCAGTGCTCTTGTGCTTACAGGGATGTGCTTGCTGTTTTCCTTCTTGCTGAATGGGAATGTGCTTGCTGAGCACAAGGTCACTACTTTGTTCAGAAGTTTGGGGTGATAAGTCACTACTAAAGATCTGGTGAAGCTGCCTGCTGCCCTCCCACTTGCATGTAAGGAGAGGGCAGCTATTCCGACCTGCTTTCACCAAGAGATTCAGTGCTAACCTTGATCTTTGGTACTAGGAGACTAGCCTGTGTGACCATTGTGTGCGCTGGATCTTTCTCGAAGTGGTTCTTTCTTCTGGGGCATGTGGGCAGCTTGGAAACTCTTGACTGACTGGCAAAATCACCCTGTCTGGTTTCATTTGACTGACACCATTTATCTGCACAGAACGGAAAGTGCTTTGACCACACGATATCCCAGGTGTGCCCAAAAGCTTTCTCTGCGTACTGAACTGTGCAGGCTACTCTTGGCTTGGCGTTTATTCCGAACTTTAGAGTTTCCAAAATGAAATCATCTTGGTATTTGGCATCTTCTGTTTTGTAGCTAGAACAGTTATCTGTTTACTTAGTTACTGAAAAGAAAGAAATCTGCTCCTCATGCTTCTCTTCCTCTTCTTTAGAAGCCAAGGTATAAATTACCTCGTCAGTTCTAATTATTGTCCAGCAGGCTAGACTGGATCTGCTGCATTTTTGCTAGCATATTGCCTCCCTCAGAGACAAGGACCAGATTTAGTCCTCCTCTCACTCCTTCCTCTTCAAATACTCTCCCTTTTCATTTGCCAGGTGCAAAAGCAGGTAAGGGGAGGGATTTAACCTCAAGAAAAGAAGTATTAGATTAGAGTTTTATGCTGCAATCCATTCCTCTTATAATCCCGTGTTGGTGTCCATGACACTTCAGAAGCTGTCAGCCCCCAGCTGCCAGCAGTGCTGTCTTTTTGGAACATATGCAGAGTTGGCTGCTGTAGCCAGTGCTGTGTGCCTGTACTGGGAAAGGATGGTGTCAGAGGAGTTGAGGGCATATGTTCTCAACTGGGGTTTGTCCGTAGTGACATGTTGCTGGAGGCTTGTGCTGCTTGGGAAGAGAGTTTTACTGAGGTGACAGGCTGGGGTTTGCCAGCTGGCATTGAACTTACACAAACTGTTGGCTACAAGAAACAAATACTTTGAATAAATCTTTGTAGGAGCTCAGACATGAGTGAAACTGGCTTTACCAAGGAAACTTCTTGTTTAGGCTCCTTCAGCTTCTGTCCATCTAATTTAGGGCTAACTTGAGTATTTTAGGGAGCTTGGAGATTGCATCGTCTCTCTTTCTAGCTGAATTCTGAGAATTGAAGGCTGAGCAGGGGTATAATTCTGTTTCTGGCTATAGACAGAGCTGGAGATAACTTGAGTGCTTGTTGTCTGGAGTATGTTGTTCGGAAACCTACAGTGACACTACATCAACAGCTGTCTGTGTGCGGCTAACCTATTAAAAAGGGATAACTGTGAAATGCAGAGAATGTGGAACAAGCAGGGAAATAAATCCTGGATCTATTAAAGGAAGAAAATAGAAAATCTGGCTCTATAAAACTCTTCTGAATTAGGAGCAGCCTCAGTCCACTTCAAGGATGAAAGCGTTATTCAGCCCAACTTTAAGAATATTCAGTAAAATTTCAGTTTAAAAGATGAATCTGTCCTGTCATTGACTGAAAACCAGTCAGTGGCAGCTGACCAGGCTGTGGTTTGGTTTTTCTTTAATATGTGTAATAAGTGGATATTCTTCTAACTGAGAAACATTCTGCAATTATTTATTAAATACTTAAAAAAGAACAACCACCAAGCTATCTTCTCCCAGATAAACCCCAACGACAGAAACCTAACTACGTAAGCATTTAGCAGGAGAGAGAAACCATCCCTAACACAAATGATAGTGCTGTTGGAGAGCTTTGTATAGTTGTGTCTTAAATATTTTCTCTGACCAAAGAATCTCTGGAATCTGGGTAGTCAGAAATGGGGAAACAGCTTCTGTCTCCCTCACACACATGCACCTCTATTTCCCCTCCTCCTCAGCTCAATTCATCACCTAGTTTTAGAATTTTCCAATCACTTGCTATTGTGTTAGTCCTTCTTTGTGTCTCATGTCTTCATTAATGATGTTGACAGTGCCTTCAAGCGCACACTCAGCAAGTTTGCTTTCGATACCAAGCTGGGTGCTGCAGTCAAAAACCCAGGGGGATGGGAGGCTGTTTAGAGTGACCTGAAGAAGTGGGCCCAGGGGAACCTCATGAGAGTTAACAAGACCAAGTGCAGGGTTCTGCACTGAGGCCAGGACAACCGTTAACACCAATATGACTGGAAATGACTGGAAAAGGACTGGGAGTGCTAATGGACAAGAAGCAGCCCACAAAGCCAATGGCATCCTGCCTGAGCTGCTTCTAAAGCAGCATGGCCAGCAGATCAGGGGTTTCTGCCCCTCTTCTCTGTCCTGGTGAGACCTCACCCGGAGTCCTGTGTCCAGCTCTGGAGCCCTCTATACAGGAAGGACAGGGACCTGATGGAGCAGGTCCAGAGGAGGCTGTGAAAATGATGAGGGGGCTGGAGCCCCTCTGCTATGAGGACAGGCTGAGGGAGCTGGGGTCGTTCAGCCTGGAAAAGAGAAGACTTCTAAACCTAAACCATTCTGTGATTCCAGCCAGCTATAAGCTTCAAAGTAGATTTTACAGAAACAGATTTATACTTTTGGTCCCATTTTTTCAAAGAGTAGAGCAGCAACATGATTTGAACCTTCTGGTTTTCCATGTGTTTGGTGAGGAGCCTAGAAATATGTATAGCTTTTTGTTCTCACAGCCTACCTAAGCACAGCTCCTGCAACGCCAGATAAGTTTTGGAAGCAGAAGGGCCCATTGGTCTCCTGTTGAGGCAGATTCTCTCAGTATATGGTGCAGGGTACTTAAAGATGCTGTGTCAGGCCTGCTCAATCAAAGGAACCTTCCAGTTCTGCTGACGGCAGGTGAGCTTAGAGCCGACCTTTTACAAAGTGCTGAACACTTAGAAAGCTCTGAGTCACTTGGATTTGCAAAGACTCAGCATCTTGGGAAGTCACACGTCTAGCAGTGACAGAGTTGGTGTATCCACTATCCTATTAGGTGATCTTGTCAGTCCTGTTAAATTATAGATGTTGGTATCCTTACAGATCGGGTACTCACATGAGTGCTTGCCTCCTCCCCCATCAATACATGATCAATTACTCAGTGCCTCTGAAAATCCCATTAGGCACTGAGACAGCTGAATAACTCAAGAGATCTGATATATGGAGACTTTATTTTATATGTATGGCATCTGCTGTGCTGGGAGTCAGGGCAGGAGAGCTGAGCTTTTCAGGGAAAGGAAAAGGAATTAATTGCCCAGTCAGTGGGGTATTCGGTCATTAACTGCTGGAAGCTCCTTTAAAGTCACAGATTGCCACTTTCAGAGGTTGATGGCCCATAGGTGGGAAAAGAACAGCAACTGAAGCCAGCAGAATGTTTATAACATTCAATAGTCAGTTGTCTTTGGAAAGTAAGCCCGTATATTGAGCTCCCACTATCCTTTCTGACCACTGTTAGCCAGGTTCTCTACTCAGGTACGTTCATGTAATGCCACTAGGATCAGTGGACAGAACCTGATTAACAGTAAATGGGGTGATACCTGGAAAAGCAAAACTTCTACTTGAGGCTGTCCCTGCTCACTGCAAGGGGCTTGGACTAGATGACCTTTGGATGTCCCTTCCAACCCAGATGAATTGATTTTGGATTTACTCTTTTTTTAGCATGAATGTATTTCACTGAACTTGCTTTTTCTCTAGATCTTTGTAAAGTGTAGTAATATTTTCTCTGTTAAAAAGCTTTCACGTGAGCAAGGGTTATCTCTTACAGAGGGAAGGAGGAGTTACAGGTGATAAGCAGGAAGCCTGAGTGGTAGAAGATAATAATAAGAGATGATGGGGTGATAATTGTGCTCAACTGACGGATGTTCAAAACCTTATTTCAAAGGCATGTCTGAAAGCCTTCAGGGAATGTATGAGCAATGGTACCCTTATTCATGTTTCAAAGAAACCCAGCCCCAACATTAGTGACAAGAGGTGTCCCTCAGGGGGCTGTACTGGACCCTGTACTGTTTAATATTTTTATCAACGATATGGATAGCTGTACTGAGTGCACCCTCAGCACCTTTGCTGATGACACCAAGCTGAGTGTCTCTGTCAAGAAGCTGGAGGGATGGGATGCCATCCAGAAAGAACTGAACAAGCTGGAGAGATGGGCCTAGGGGAAACTCGTAAGGGTTAAGAAGACCAAATGCAGGGTCCTGTCTGGGGAAGGAGATGGTAGACGGCAACCCTGAGGAAAAGGACTTGGGGTGCTGCTGGAAGAGAAGCTGGCCATGAGCAGACAGTGTGTGCTTGCAGCCCACAGGGCCTCAGATGCAACATGGCTAGCAGACTAAGAGAAGGGATTCTGCCCCTCTACTCTGCCCTGCTGAGACCTCACCTGGAGTCCTATGTCCAGCTCTGGAGCCCTCAGTGCAGGAAGGACAGGGACCTGATGGAGAGGGTCCAGAGGAGGCCACCAAAATGATGAGGGGGCTGGATGGAGCCCTTCTGCTCCTTGGACAGGCTGAGGAAGCTGTGGCTGTTCAGCCTGGAGAAAAGGAGGCTTCCTCCAGGGCCACCTGATAGTGACCTTGCAGTCCCTGAAGAGGACTACAAGAAGTCTGCAGAGGGATTGTTGATGAAAGCCTGGAGTGATAGGATGAAGGGCAGTAGTTTCACATTAGAGGAGGACAGATTGGAATGGGCTGATAGGAAGAAGCTGTTGAGCAGGAGCAAGGTTGAACACTGGAACAGGTTGTCCAGGGAGGGGGTTGAGGCCCCATCACTGGAGATCCTGAAGGGCAGTCTGGACAAGTCTCTGGGCAACCTGATGTAGTTAAGGCTGTGCCTGCTCTCTGCAGGGAGTTTGAACCAGATGGCCTTTGGAGGTCTCTTCCATCCTGGGCCATTCTGTGATTAAAGCTATTACTTGGCTGTGAGCCCCATGAACTTTCCCCAATAGCAAGACAGTTTGTTTTGTCCTAGAAGTTGTGTTTTATTTGGGGTTCATTGGCACAAGAAAAGGATTGGGAATTCTATTTGAACTTTCCTCCCGTTGTGTGTTGTCTGAACAGCTTTCTGAAAATACATTTTTATGATCACGAAAACCAAAGAGACCTTCATAATGAACACTTTACAGTGTAGTCAGTCAATCCATTTAGAAGAGCAGTAAAAAACAAGTCTTCATGAAATGCATTTACCTGATTAAGCTCTCGATTATAGAAATGGCTAAAATTAAGGATTGAGTACAAATTTTATAGGGTCTGAATGCATTTATGGTCTTGTTTTTTGATAACAGCAGTAATCGAGCTGTACATTTTTCCCTGCTGCATTGCAGCTGTATTGGTGCTTGTTCTCTTTTTTGGGCAGGCAAGAGGAAGTTAAGGAGAGGTAAGTTTGGGGGCTTTATGGGGAGTGTTCTTTTCACAGAATCACAAAACTATTGTTGCTTGAAAGGCCCTCTGAGCTCATGCAGCCCAGCCCGTGACCTAACATCACCACAATCAGCCAGACCAGGGCCTGGTCTGGCTGATT
>VZRI01006476.1:0-19293 GCA_013397515.1 Upupa epops | reverse complement strand
AGCCCCCTCAGCCTGTCCTCATCAGACTTTCCCTCCAGACCCTTCCCCAGCCTCGTTGCTCCTCTGGGCCTGCTCCAGCCTTCTTTGTTGAAGTGAGGGGCCCAGAACTGCCCCCAGCACTTGTGGGGAGACCTCATCAGTGCCCAGTACAGGGGGAGAGTTACATCCCTAGTCCTGCTGGCCACACTACTCCTGATATTCAAATATCTGATATATTTGATTGGAACAATTCTTGTGGATGGACACTTAATCAGCGCTTAGCCTTTACATTTTTCAGCTTCCTTTTAAAGATAAGGGGCTGGGTTAAAAACCCTCTATGTGCTCAGCAATGATAACATGTAATAGGGCGGCAAACTGCCTTCTGTGAGCGGTTCACGCTGCGTGACTGCTATAATTAAAATTTAGTGTGGAATAACCCTCAGTCAGTCTCTGCAGTTGCTTGTTTTGTTGCCACTGTTCTTCTCGAGGCATTTTTGTACCTCACCGGAATGACCTGTGGGAGCCAAGATGCGGTGCTTTTGGTGGGACTGAGCTCCGCAGTTGTGCAGATGTGGGTTTTAAAGTTGCTCTTAGAGCTGTATTATTATTTATAGTCTTTTTGGATGAAATGTTTGCTTAGTTTTTGCAAATGTGCTTAGAAACAAGACATTTTGCACCTAATTGCAGCAGCTTATATTATGAATATGTTTTATTAGTACCTTTACCTACTGAATTCCATAACTGAGAGCAGGAAGCTTTTTGTCGGGGTTTGTCTTTTATTACTCATTTCCAAATCATAAAGTCTGCTTGATGGTCGGAATGGAGACAAAAGGGGAGAGGTATTGAAATTCAAGGCTAAACTTCTCTGGAGTTAATGGTGACAAGTTCTTCTAGGGCTGATTCAGAGGATCAAAGTGAGCTTCCTGCTGAGTTGCTGTCTTCTGGAGGAAGTCGAGGGAGGGCAACCTCAGTTGATGCAAGCTAACCTCGGTGACTACTCCTTTTAAGGTTTCCCAAGTTCTGTGAAGCTGTGTGACAGCATTTCACTGCACGTTTTCTTTCTGGTGGTGCTGACCAGTCTGTGCAGCCATCGGCCCCCCTGAGACACTTAACAGGCTTTAGCCTGGAGTTCCTCTGTTGAAGTTACTCGTTTCACTGCAGTTGTTGCTCCTGGCTGAAGAACTTGTACTGAAACTGAAATCATAGCCCCTGTCTTGCTGTGCTCTTGGTGAACCCGGTGCTGGCCCCGAGGCAACTCTGTGGAAGAAGCTGTCAGACTGGAGTGTGCAAGCAAGAAGGGGGGGGGAAGGAGCAGGGCTTGAAGCATTTCAGTGGCAGTGGAACAGCTGGGAGGAAAATGTAATCCTGATAGCTTTTATCCTCTAGAGACACAGGGGAAGGCAGGGATGGGAGGAAAAACCTTATAAAAGCTTAAAAAAACCCCCAAAATGCACAACCCTAAGACCCCCACAAACAAAAGCCCTGTGTTTCTTCAACATGCTGCTAAACCCCTTGATTTTATGTTTTCCTTTGCTTTTTTCCTATATAGTTGCCCACTGCTTTTTAACTTCAGATTTCTGTAATAAACCCTTATTTACTGAAATGTAGGAAATAATGATGGGGTTTTGTGTTGAATCTGCTTTATCATTGTTTATCTAGAACTTGACAGGGCTTAGTGCCTGAAGGGGGCTACAAGAAGACTGCACAGGGACTTTTGCAAAGGCCTGGAGGGACGAGAGGCAATATTTTCCCATCAGAGAGAGTCAGATTGAAATGGGCTGTTAGGAAGAAGTTCTTGAGCAGGAGCGGGGTTGAACACTGGAACAGATTACCCAGGAAGGGAGATGAGTCCCCATCCCTGGAGATCTTCAAGGAGAGGCTGGACAAGGCTCTGGGCAACCTGCTCTTGTTGAGGCTGTCCCTGCTCCCTGCAGGGGGGTTGGACTGGATGTCCTTTGGAGGTCCCTTCCAACCTGGTCATTGCATAATTCTATGTCATCCCTGATTAAAATGGCAATAAAGAGGTGGATACCTGTCAAGGCTGGATTGTGACTATCTGCCATGTTAGTTAAACACCAGTGACACAACTACTGGAAATAAATCTGCCTTACACACTCCTACAATGAATATATAATGATGCTCTGATACAGAAAACAGAATGACTGGACAACAAAATGTAAATATTCCTTGATATTTCATCAGGTGCATGATGATGTAGTCGTTGTAAGGTAAAAACCTTCACATGACATGATGTCATTTGTCTTTAAAGAAGCCCAGTTCAGAATCTGTGGTGTTTTTTGATTAAGCCATGGTGCACTGTGCAGTGCACAAACAGATAACTCCAGCGTGTATATGGGAATTCCTAATTACCATTATAATAATACCATGATAATCATTCAGATAGTGAGCATATGGTTGTCATTACAAGACTCAGAGCTTAAAAATGTAAGCACAAACTAATGCTGATTTAACTTCTTAGCTATTTAGTTACTAATTTTTTTTTTTGACAAACTGAAATCGTGAGGAAGCAGTCCCAAATCTCATGTGTAAAGCCTTAGTACTGTGACTGACTGCTTTAGAGACACTGCTTTGCTGCAGAACTTTCTTCACAGATTTTTATCTTTGATGTCCAAATGATTAGTGCAAAAAGAAACACTTCAGGATGCTTCATTGTCTCTGGTTTGCGGTGGAAGGCACAGGAAATATTCCTGCTTGCCATAATGGCAAAAGATAAGGAAGCCAAGGTAGTAAGGGTTGGCATTTGCACAACTTTGTCTAAACGTGGAGTAAATTTTTGTAAATATTTTACTGTTTCTTTTGTGTGCATCACCCACAGTCCTGATTGTCTGTGCTGTTCCTTGCTGTACCAGGATTTTCCAATGTGAAGCCAGCTCTATTTCCAAGCCGTGGTGAAGGAATGTGTATGGGATTTAACGTGTTGTGTGAGACCTTTTTAAATTAATGCCTCTTTTCTTACAAGTAGTATGATCCAGCATTGCTATTAGTATTACCTTGGGGAAAACGAAGCAGTCCCTCTTGTGTTTGAGTTAGTCACATCCTTCTGTTGGCACTTGGGTTTGAGGTTGCAGTACAGGGATTATTCCAGTACCCTGCCCACTAGTATAGTAAATGATTCCTTGCAAGGGAGGCCTAAACTATAGCTGCTGGTTTTAACCTTTTGTTTCCTAATGGCAACAGCTTGGCAAACTGCTCTGCCATCTCCTCAGTCCTGTCTGGTGGTGTATGTGGGCTTTCTTCATGCTGGCAGGTAATTTCTCTTATAAAAGTCTGAGCATTGGTGTCCTGTTGGGTCGAACGTTTCTGGGCGTAAGCATGCCAGAATGCCCTGGTTGTTTCACCAGGAGCAGTGATCATCATGTAAACGTTATCAAGAACAGGATCACTTGTTAAGATTTTAACTTCCCCTGTTTGGCAAGCAGAGGAGATAAGCTGCCTCCTTTCAAGTGGTGCAAGGGAACTGTTTCCCATACCCTGGCTAGGTGGCAGCGCTGGCAGCGGGTTCATCCCACTTACCTTTTCCATTATGGGACTACACCGGGAGGAATTCCCATGCAAAGCCAGTAGTAGCCCTTTTTCCAGTTTTATGATGCTTGGAGCTTTTGCCTTTATGTGAAAGTTGTTTAAAATAATGAGGATTTTTGGGATTAAAATGTTCCTCTCACCGAAATCAGCAGGAAAACCTCACAAACTCGATGGAGGAAGAGTATCAGGTCAATAATGGGTAGGAAAAAATGAGTCATACTCTGACACCAAGCTGATTCCACTTGTACCCAAGCGCACAGTGTTTTCTCAGATGATGACTGCTGGGAGGCTGTATGTGTCAGCCCCACTTAGGAAGCCTTGGGCTACTGGAGCTGCTCCAAAAAGACCTGAAATTCACCAGGTATGCAGGAGTCTGTTAATGTTTCTGTAGTTCCTCCGTGTTCTGTAGTTGGTGAAAGCAGGCATTAAAGTGTGTTTATGTCAGGTTGCAATGGCAGTTTTAGCAGCTCTGTCCTAAAATTAGAGAGAATGATATATCGGTGTGATGTAGTGCTTGCTAAGGATTTAGCCAGTGTAGAAAGTTGTAAGGCTTTAGGTCAGGGTTTTGTGGCTCGGTGGACATAAAGCATTGCACTCACAATAACTACTCTCATTGCAAGTCCAACATATAGTGAAAATTAGTCACCTATAGAAACTCTCAAAATACTAGCTGACAGTTCCATCATTATAAGTTCACAGACTCACAGGAAGTCAGGGGTTGGAAGGCACCTCTAGAGATCATCCAGTCCAACTCTCCTGCCAGAGCAGGATTCCCTAGATCAGGTGCAGGTGGGGTTTGGAAGTCTCCAGAGCAGGAGACTCCACAGCCTCTCTGGGCAGCCTGTGCCAGGGCTCTGTCACCCTCACAGGGAAAAGCTTTTCCTTCTGTTTATGTGGAACCCCCTGTGCTCCAGCTGGCACCTTCTGCCCCTTGTCCTGTCACTGGACACCCCTGAGCAGAGCCTGGCTCCATCTTCCTGACAATCACCCTTTCCATATTTATAAACACTAATGGGGTCACCCCTCAGTCTTCTCCCAGCTGAAGATATCCATCTCCCTCAGCCTTTCCTCATAAGGGAGATGCTCCACTCCATCATCCTTGTGGCTCTGTGCTGGGCTCTTTCCAGCAGTTCCCTGCCCTTCTGGAACTGAGGGGCCCAGAACTGGACACAATATTCCAGGTGTGGTCTCACCAGGGCAGAGTAGAGGAGGAGGAGAAACTCTCTACCTACTAACCACCCCCCTTCTAATCCACCTCAGGATGTAATTGGCCTTCTTGGCCACAGGGGCACTTTTCTGGGTCGTGGTCATCCTACTGGCCACCAGGAGCCCCAGCTCTCTTTCTCCTATGCTGCTCTCCCAGCAGGCCAGTCCACAACCTATACTGGTAGATGTGGCTGTTAGATCTAAGTTGTTAGATCCTATTTAGTTGAAGAGTATTGTGGGCATCTCTTCACTACTGAGTGGAGAAAGCTGTGAGAGGAAGCCGTTCTCTTCCCATGTGCTAGGTTTGAAAGACGAATTGTGCTACATCAGAGATCTCAGTTGCTCAGTTGGTATTTTTGATGTTTCTATAACACCTTACATTTGAATATCAGTCCCTCAGGAAACAAACTACTTTCTCTGTAAGTGCAAACATTTCTGTAAACGTGTGGTGTGAAATCAGATAGAAGCATAGAAAGGTTAGAGTTGGAAGAGACCTTAAAGACCATGGAGTTCCAACCCTCTGTATGGGCAGGGACACCTCCCGCTAGATCAGGCTACTTCGAGCCCTGTCCATCCTGGCTTTGGACACTTCCAGGAATAGACTTCTTCTTACCTGCAGTAAGATGTAACTGAGGTCCTAGTAATGCGTTAGAATCCCTGTGTTAGATTGGGTTCGGTGTGCTTTCTCACTGGGCACTGTATGTATTGCCAAGAGGGAACTCTGCAATTGACTAGGAAGAGTCATGGAGATGTTGCTACAGTCTCTCCTGTGTAAGTAATGTGTCTTTAGAAAACAGAACTAGGTCATTGAACAGTGATTTGAGTCAAGCAGAAGACCTGGAACCGTTTCTGCAGCTGCTGAGGAAAAGAGCATTTTTCTGTACTCTGAAGTCCTCCTGACTTCATGTTAGGCCACATGTTTTGTCTGAGTGATGACTGTCCTTCTTTGGCAGAAAATGAGACCTTTTTGGTCAGATTTTTACTTTTTTCCTGCTAAGTGAAGCTCTGGAGTATCACTGTGGCTGTAGCCTCCACCAGTATAACCTAGAACCATAGAACAGTTTCAACTGGAAGAGACCTTCAGGATCATTGAGTCCAATTTTCTCCCAGCCCTATCAGCACCTCTAAATGCTGTTCCCCAACACAACATCTACTTTTCTCTTCAGCACCTCCAGGGATGGGGACTCAACCCCCTCCCTGGGCAGGCTGTTCCAGTGCTGGACAATGCTTTCAGGAAAGAAATTCCTCCTGACATCCAACCTGAACCTCCCCCTGGAGCAGCTTAAGGCCATTTCCCCTTGTCCTGTCACTGAACAGTAGGGAGAACAGACTGACTCCTGCTTCTCTACAATCTTTCAAGTAGTTGTAGAGAGCAAGAAGGTCTCCCCTCAATCTCCTCTTCTTCAGGCTAAACAGCCTCAGTTCCCTCAGCCGTTCCTCACACAACAGCTGTTCCAAACCCTTTACCAGCTTGGTGGCTGTCTCTGCCCAGACTGACATGTGTTACTACTGAACTCCTGCTTCCTCCAGTACCAGTAATGAAAGAACCTCTAAAGTTTCACCGCGTGTCCAGAACTGGTTAGCAGTTTTAACAGTTTGTGTGAGAAAACTGTCAGGGGCCTCAGGTTTTATTAAGGATGTTGGTGATGGACTGTGCTCTGAAATATGTAAAATCAGCAGATGCCTAGCTGATGGGTGATGTTGGCTGGCTGGAGAGGCACCTGTTCACACAAGTTAAGTTACTCAGTGCTCAGTCTGTGCTGATGGTTGTGCCTCCACTCTGCAGAAAGCACCATATCAGCATAGCTGTGAAAATACACGTACAGGGATCTATCTTGGTGTCTCTCTTCCTCCCCACTCCCTGCTCTGACTCCAGTATGATGTGGCTGTATGGAACATTATATTTAAATCATCCCTTTTTTTGTCTACATGAGACTCTGTTAAGACTGGTTCTTACTCAGGAGTATTTTTACACCAGTTTTACAGAAGACCTCACACTGCCTCCAGTTATAGCCCCTGCCAGTGGTGTGTTGGCCTCACTGCTGAGCTCTAAATACAGTGCCTGTGACCTAAGTCAGTGCTAAGCCGAGCAGGAAAACTTTGCCAGACCTGTAGTTTTCTGCATGATCAGTTTGTTATTGCAGTCCCTAAATATTGGGGGATGGGGGGGATTTGGTAGCCGTAACAATTTGTAAGAGCTGTGACTGTGGAAAGGTTAGAGGGAGCTACTCCGTCCTTCCACAGTGTGAAAGAGTGAAGCCGAGAACTGTTTTCCAGGTGTTAATATCTCATCATATTCAGCAAATGCAGCAGAATTGCCACTTTACTACCTGAATATTTTGTTCCATGGTTAATGGAATTGAGGTTGCACTCAGTGACCTCTGGAGGTCCCTTCCAACCCCTAATGATCTGTGTGTAATACAGTGTTCCCAACAGCCTGGATAGGGTAGTAGGCTGCGTAAGACTCTGGACATGTTAAAAATGAATATATGAAGTAATGCTCTGTGTAGCAACTGTCATATGGATTAATCATAGTTTAATACAACCAAGTTCAGCCCAAGTCCAAGAGATAGAGATAGTTATCTCATTAAAATCCAGTGTGATTACAGAGCCAGTTTTAAGGAAAGATGGGGGGGGAGGGGGGGTGGGGGGTGGAATAGGCTCGTCAGCTTTTGGCAGTGCTGAGGTGTTGGACTTGGATCACAAAATTTGATTCCTGTGGCTTCTACTACACAGGAAAGAACCGAGTCTTGGCACCTCTTCTAACAGGTTGTGAAAGATGTGTTGCTTCTGCCCGCTGGAAGAACTTTCTTGACTACCAGACATCTTGGTTTCATTAAATAGTTTCAGAGAAGTCATGAACCATATCGTTCACGAGAAAGGTTTCAATAATGAGTTTCCAGGCACTGTATTTATGAAGAACATGAGAGAACAGCACTTCCCTGCCTGACATCTATCTGGAAGAGAAGATTTATAGAGCATTATGAGGTGCTGTGCTTAAGTGAGGATTAAAAAATGGTGAGGGAATGGAGGGTGAAAAATGTTGGGAAGAAAACTAGAAGCTATTGTATGTGATTTATTTTGAGGAGACAACACAAGTGGTTGAAATTTTATGTATTTTATGGATTCTATTTGTTTTCTTAGGCTTTGCATTTTCTGTTTGTAGTTTGTACCGTTTCATCCCCCTCTTAACGTCAAGGCAGTCTTTTCAGTGGGTATATTTTTCTGTGCTTACCCTTCAAAAGTCCCTGGAGGACTTCAAGTAGGAACACGTAAAATCCCAAAGAGTCTCAGTAAAAGGAGAGGGAAGAGTAAAAAGATGTTGACTTGGAACAGTACCATGCTCTTGTGGCCAAGAAGTCCAGTGGAGTCCTGGGATCTATCAAGAAAAGTGTGTCTAGTAGATCAAGGGGGGTTCTTCTCACTCTCTACTCTACTCTTGTGAGGCCACATCTGGAATATTGTGTCCACTTCTGGGCTTCCCAGTTCAAGAGGGACAGAGATCTGATTGAGAGGGCTATGAGGATGATTAAGGGACTGGAACACTACCTTATGATGAAAGACTAAGAGACATAGGGCTTTTCAGTCTGGAGATGAGAAGACTACGAGGGGATTTAATCACTGTTTGTAAATCCATGAAGGTTGGGTATCAAGAAGAAAGAGACAGTCTCTTTGCATTTGCACCCTGTGATAGGACAAGGGGCAATGGATGTAAGTTGGAGCACAGGAAGTTCCATCTCAACATGAGGAAGAACTTCTTCACTGTAAGGGTGACAGAACACTGGAACTGGCTGCCCAGGGAGATTGTGTAGTCTCCTTCTCTGGAGACTTTCCAGACCTGTCTGGATGGGTTCTTGTGTGATCTACCCTAGGTACTATGGTCCTGCTCTAGCAGGGAGGTTGGACTCGATGACCTCTGGAAGATCCTTTCAGCCCCTAATGATCTGTGTATCTGTGTGTATAAAAATGACAGGTAAGCAGGCAAAAAGAAAACGGCTAAACTGGTGATGAAGCTGGAGGTAAATGAAATTGTAACAGAACTGGGTATGTGCTCTGGCAGGGGATTGGACTGGATGATGTTTCGTGATCTTTTCCAACCTCTGACTGTGTTTCTGTGACTGAATCTCACTTGTCCTTTTTGAAAGCCTCTAGGGTTTTCCAGCATCGGATAAGTGTTGGAGTTTCCCTGGCACTCCCCAAACTTCCCCAGTTCTGCTTATATAAGATGGGAATTACTTTGTAGGATCTCCACTTACTAACCAGCCCAGGCATCCCATTTCCATGTCTGAAGGCACAGCTGGCCATCAACTACAAATTCCAGAGCTGTGGAGCCCTCACTGACTTCCCTTAGGCATATACCAGTTGTCAACCACCTGAGGCTTCCAGACTTAGCTCGCCTTCCAAATGTTTCTTGTTAGAGCAGTGTGTGATTTCAGAGTGTAACAGTTGTCTGATCAGCTCTGCACCCAGACCCTGGCAATGGGGATGGCTGTGCATGGAGTTAATTCGAAGCAGATTCGTGCTCAGATAGCCAAAGCAGTTCATCTGAGGTAATGGAGACCAGGAAACACACGTCAGGTACTGTAAGTTAGTGCTTATAACCCCAAGCTTTAGTTTTTCTCTTTACAAGCTGTTGTACTGGTTGATGATCACTCTGCAAGTACATCCCACAGACCTGAGATACCTTAAGGTTATTCCAGCCAGATGTGGAAAGCTACCTTTTCTCAGGAGCAAAGAGGCTGCAGGAGCAGCACTGGAGGATTGTCAGTGTTACTTGTATTCTCTCCAAACAATGGACAAGTGCTAACTAGTTTAATCTAGATACAGGGCTATAAACCACGCTGCCATCTGTGCTAGCTACGTAGTCACGATTCATTATAATCAGAGTGAAGTTAACCTTTTGACTCTGTGGAGGTGAGCTGGTTTCTACCAAGATTCAGTAAAAATACTGAAGTATTGATAGTACAGAAAAGACAGGGCTTATTTTATGTTTTACATTCACCTTCTGGAGATAATACACAAACTTCAGCCTTTAAAAGCTTAGGGTAAATCACAGAGGTACTGAGGCTGCAAAAGTCTTCTGAGCTCATCCAGCCCATCCTAGGACCTAACATCACCACATCAGCCAGACCAGGGCACTAAGGGCCACAGCCAGGCTGTCTCTCAACACCTCCAGGGATGGGGACTCCACCACTGCCCTGGGCAGTCCATTCCAGGATCTGGTCACCCATTCCATACAAAACCATTATATCAAAAAACCCCAAAAACCTCAGGACCTGACAGGAGTCAGCATTTCAGTGATGGTGTTTAACTTCTTACCCTTTTGATGCAGATTTCTTCAGCACTTGGCTTGGATTTCACTTTGGATAATACAGCTCATGAGAGTTACTGGATAGCTGAAGCTGTCATGATGCTGTGAATAAAGCCAAAGCTGTTATACAGTCTTTTAAAGAAGTTTTTCTGGTTCAGGGAAAAAAAGAAAGAGAATAAATTACAAACACAAGGGTTGGTTTTTTCCCAAATATATCCTTTCTGCGTTCTGTATGCCATGATTTCATGTTCACATAACCCCCGTGCAGCATGCAGCCTGCACATCAGTGCTTTCCAGTTTCCTGCTGTTTGTGAATCTAGTTTCAGTATTACAGCCTTGGTTTTTTTCCAGTCGCTTCTTTGGTCTGTGAGCCTTGATTCGCTTGAGAATCACTGAGTTAGCAGAAGCAGGAACATGGCAAACCTCAGTAGTGAGCCAAAAATGCTGAGGGGCTGAAGCAGGTCCAGAGGAGCAATGAGGCTGAGGAAGGGACTGGAGGGAAGGTCTGATGAGGAGAGACTGAGGGACTGGGGGTGTTTAGCCAGGAGAAGAAGAGACTCAGGGGGGACCTTCTCCCTCTCTATTACTCCCTGAAGTGAAGTTGTAGTCAGGGGGGTTTGCGCTCTTCTCCCAGGCAACTAGTGCCAGGATGAGAGGGCAGGGGAGGGTTAGGTTGGATGTTAGGAAGCCCTTCCTGATGGAAAGGGTGATCAGAGCCAGGAATGGACTGCCCAGGGCAGTGGTGGACTTCCCATCCCTGAAGGTGTCGAAGGACAGCCTGGCTGTGGCCCTTAGTGCCCTGGTCTGACTGATGTGGTGATGTTAGGTCATGGGCTGGGATAGATGAGCTCAGAGGTCTTTTCCCACCTCAGTAACTCTGTGATTCTGTTTTCACCCTGATTACAGCTGTTTGAAGACAGCTTTGTAACCATGAAACATGAAACTTTAATAGCCTTTCAGAAAGTTATGTAGGCTTCACAAAATCTGCATATTCTTGACAGCTATGCAAGTTCAGAGAGGACCTTAAAATTTTACACACGTCCTTGCTCTTACTTTGATTTTCTCTCCTGTAAAATAACACTGGACAATTTCTTCCCCCTTAATTTCTCTGCTTCATTGCATGACTCTGTGTTCTTGCGAATCATAGAATCATTAGGATCAGAAGAGACCTCAAAATATCATCTAGTCCAATCCCCCTGCCACAGCAGGATCACCTGGACCACACAGTAACAGATCCAGATGGGTCTTGAACATCTCCAGAGAAGGAGACTCCACAACCCCCCTGTTCCAATGCTCTGGTACTCTGTAAAGAAGTTTCTTCTGATATTGATATAGAACCTTCTCTGTTCCAGCTTGCACCCATTGCCCCTTGTGCTACCACTAGAAGACATTGAGATGAGCCTGGCTTCATCCTCCTGACACCCAACCCTCACATATTTATAGGTATGAGGTCACCCCTCAGCCTCCTCTTCTCCAAGCTCAAGAGACCCAGCTCCCTAAGCCTTTCTTCATAAGGGAGCTGTTCTACTTCCTTCATCATCTTTGTTGCTCTACACTGGACACTCTCCAGCAGCTCTGTGTCCTTCTTGAACTGAGGGGCCCAGACCTGGACACAGTACTCCAGATGGAGGTGTCTGGGACCTGCTGGGCCAGGCAGCTTCTGTTACTTGCCTGTCAAGTGCTGGTGACACTTCACTCTTTCATGGTGTCCTCGTTCTCACAGCATTCATGTGATACGGGAGCGATGAATTCAAACAGCTCTCTGGATTGCTAACTCCCTATGTGGCTGTACTGTTGATGTGTTCACTGTTTGAATGTGCAGCTGCAGTTCAGTTGGAAGCTGTTGGAGGATGTGTGGAGGAGTAGTAATGAAAATAAATATCAGAATGTAAACTGCCTGACAGGGGACCTGAAGCAGGCCAGCTGCTGGGCAGGGCAGGGCTGGCTCTTTCTCCCCTAGGCAGGACTCAGTGCTGTGCCTTGTGCTCTTCCTCAGCATTGCTGTGAGCTGTCTGCTTTCTCAGAGGTCTGGCACAGGGAAGCCAGAGGCATGGACAGGAGTATTTGCTGCCCATAGCAATCTACTGCTGCAGACAATTGTCTGCCTCAACCCAATGCGTGAGCAGATCCTGTGCTGAGAAGTGAGCAGAGACAGCATCGTGCTGTGCCAGCAGGTGAACTCTGGCAAATGCCAGAATGCTAGGAGGCTGTGTTTGAAAAGGGATGAAATGTTATTGTATCATGATTCAGGAAGTCAGTACAGGTTAGGCTGGACTTGATCATCTCAGAGATCTTTTCCAGCCTTAATAATTGTGTGATCCTTATATATTGACATAGGAATTGGTGATTAAACCATGGGACAAAATGGCTCGAAAAGATGCTGGGACTTTGAGTTCAGACCAAAGCATATGAAAGGACTGCGCCCCTCCAAAAGAGATGCAGAGATAACTGTGTGCAGTACCTTGTGTTGGGATAACTGTTTTCTGAAGTTGCAGCTTGATATGTTGTTCTAGGTGTGGTGTTCCTTTCATAAGCAGAAGAAAACTAAGAAAGACTTTCTGAACACACTAGCAATGAGAGTCTTTAACATCAGTCTGCTGAAGGGATGTGGAGTTATTTTGCTGAGTGTTTATAAATCCCTTCTACTCAGCTGGTATCTGTGCATCATTGTGGGAATTTTTATGAGAACTGTGCTATATTCCCTCTATGCTTCTGTGGCTGAGGGAGGGAAATGAGGCACCATCCCTGGAGATTGTCAAGGGGAGGCTGGACAGGGCTCCTGGAAACCTGCTCTAGTTGAGGCTGTCTCTGCTCACTGCGGGAGGGTTGGACTGGATGACCTCTGGAGGTCCCTTCCAGCCTGGACCATTCTGTGATTCTATGATTCTGTCACCGTGTCAGGCTACAACACAAAGCATTTTGTTTGGGACCCACTGAAGGTCCATAATGCTGGACACTTTAAATATGTAGAAAATTCTGCTCTGGGATGCAGTGTGGCAGAAGATGTCCTTCGTTACTCTTGAACACTGCAGAGCATTCTGCACTCTGTATGTACTTGTGATGTTTACCGACAAACCAGTCTCTGCTGCCTCTCTCCTGTTTCCTTTTCCATGTGTTGTAGTGAGGTACTGAGATATAAGCCCCAGTTGGCCTAAAATGTAGATAGAGGTTTCTTAAACTTCTAAATATCTTTTTTACGTATTTTTCTTCTCCAAGTGGAGTCAGTTGTTTCAGTGCCTGCAGATCTGGGTTTGTTAAACCCTCCCTTCGTGTCAGCTAAAAGCTCTTGGCTGAGATACAGTTTTGGTCTCTGATCCATGACATTAGTGGTGACCCAGGTGGGTTGTGGGGGACCAGACAAGGACCCCCATAACATGACACTACTCCTATGGCAGCAACAAGGGAAATGATCACCTCCCTGCTGCTGCCAGCCACATAATTCCTGATACAGGCCAGGGTATCACTGGCCTCCTTGGCCACCTGCTTACACTATTGGCTCATGTTCAGCTGGCTCTCTAGTAACACCCCCAGGTCCCTCTCCCTCTGGCAGCTCTCCAATCACTACTCCCCAAGCCTGTAGTGCTGCTGGGGGTTGTTGCCCAAGTACAGGACCCAGCACTTGGCTTTGTTGAACCTCATGTAATTTGCCTTGGCCCAGCTATCCAGCTTGTCCAGATCCTGCTGCAGAGACTCCCTACCCTGAGGCAGATCGTAACATGCCCTGAATCAAAGCATACCAATACTGCAATACTGCAATAGTGCTTCTTATAGCTACGTGCAGACAGTTTGTTATTTTTCCTTTATTCTTCAGCTCTTCTGATTCAGTGACAATTCATTAAGCTGCAAACACAGTTTACAAAAGCACGGCTCAGTTCCCTCCAGCTGCTACAGTGGTTGCCTTTGGAGTGCTATCTCCTTGCTGCAGGTCTGTCATAGGAACACACCATGTCATGCACGCGAAGGCCAAGCTAAGCAGCAAGCTGCAATAGAAAGTTTCCTGGCTTCAACCTGGACAGGAAGTGCTCAGGAATTTCCTGCTTTGAAATAGTTTTGATGGAGTTTTGAAATGGTGTTGTGATATTCTCACTGACCACTGTTAAGTGAAAGAGTTCTGGTTTGCTTTTGGGGGCTTATTTCAAAAGGTGTAAGCGTTGCTCAGGTTGGAAAAGACCCTCGAGATCATCAAGTCCCACCTCCACCTCACCCTGCTACCCTATCTCTAACAACCCGCTGCTAAACCCTGTCCTCGAGCACCATATCCAAACGATTTTTAAACACATTCAGGGATGGTGACTTAATCCCATTGCTAGGGAGCCTGTTCCAGTCCTGAACAACCCTCACTGTAAAGATATTTTTCCTGATATCCAACCTAAACCCTGTCCTGGCACAACCTGAGGACATTTCCCCTTGACCTGTCACCAGTGAGAAGAGACCAACCCCGCTTTCACTCCACTCTCCCTATAGGTAGTTGTGGAGAGCATTGAAGTCTCCCCTCAGCCTCCTTTTCCCTAGACTAAACAAACCCAGCTCAGATGCTGGTGAATAACTTATTTCTGTGCAGTTAAACTCAAGTTCCAGAAGCACAGATGTTGTTTCTGTTTTCCATGCCTGCAGGTGGAGGAATTCAAAGTCCAGGCTGCGAGTGGGCAATAGCAAACCAATGAAAACCTGCAGCTTGGCAGAAGTGAGGTGTAGTTATGGCAGGGAACTAGTGCCTGTGATTATTTTACAGGCATGAAACTACTTCCAGGCCACAGCTGGGCATAGGACAGAGGGGAAGGGAAGTATGCCAGGACTGTGAGATGCAAACCACTTCTTGTTGAGCAAGTTTGAGGCATTCAGAGAAGCTTCCCAGGTTACCTGGGAAAGAACAACTCCAGATACTGTTATAGGTTGGGGACTGACGTGCTGGAGAGCAGTGCTGGAGAAAGGGACTTGGGGGTACTGGTGGTTGGAAGGATGATTGTGAGCCAGCAATGTGCCCTTGTGGCCAAGAAGGCGGGTGGCATCCTGGGGTGGTTAATAGGTCAAGAGAGGCTCGCCTCCCCCTCTACTCTGCCCTGTTAAGTATACACTTGGAATATTGTGTCCAGTTTGGGAAGGACAGGGAACTGCTTGAAGAGCCCAGCACAGGGCCACAAGGATGATGAAAGGAGTGGAGCATCTCCTTGATGAGGAGAGGCTGAAGGAGCTGGGTCTCCAGCTGTTTATAAATCCCTAAAGGGTGAGTGTCAGGCGGATGGAGCCAGGCTCTGCTCAGGGGTGTCCAGGGACAGGACAAGGGGCAGTGGGTGCCAGCTGAAGCACAGGAGGTTCCACATAAACAGAAGGAAAAGCTTTTTCCCTGTGAGGGTGACAGAGCCCTGGCACCGGCTGCCTAGAGAGGCTGTGGAATCTCCTGCCCTGGAGGCTTTCAAACCTCATCTGGACACAGCCCTATGTGACCAAATCTAGGGGATCCTGCTGTGGCAGCAGGGTTGGACTGCATGAGCTCTAGAGGTCCCTTCCAACCTCTAACTTTATGTGACCCTCCAATTCTGTGATTTGCCCACCTGAGAAGCAGAAATACAGCTGCTAGGGAAGCCTGCATGTAAGAGACACTGACAGCAATACCTCACTTGCTAACAGTAGTAGTTTTAAATGGCTGGGAAATAGTAGCCATTAAAAAGCAAAGATATTTCAGTGTGGCCTAGAATCAGAGTAATTTAGGTTAGAAGGGACCTCTGGAGATTAAGTCCAGCCCTCCCCTCCAAGCAGGACCAACTATAGCAGGTTGCCCAGGGCCTCATTCAGCCCAGTTTTGAGTGTCTCCAAAGATGAGTGTTCAACAACATGACTGGGCCCCGGTTCAAGTTCTGGTCTGATTTCCTAGTACCTCACTGGAATTTCCTGCTCTACAGGCTGTGTCACTGTCACTTATCCTGGCCCTGAGAAAGGTGCCTCCTCCCCCTTAGCTGGCTTGCACAGCACCATTGCCCTGCTGACTGTCATGGAAAGGAAGAACTAGTAGCCTTTTTACCAAGAGCAGCTGCACATTCTGACTCCTAGAATTTTATATCAGTACCCAGAAGGAGAAATTAATACAAACCCAGCATCTTAGGTGCATTCTGCTTATGTGCCATAATAAATAGCAGCAGCGTGGTAGCCTTCAACCTGATTCTGGTTTTAAAAAAGCATGTCTGGCTGATATTTAAAATATAACCCACATCCAGATAGAGTCTGAATGTCATTGCTGACAGGGGACTGCCGCACACTTCTCCTCCTCCTTACAGTTTCCAGTCTAGCTCTGTTGATACCAGTTAATTAGATTGAATTACAACATGACTGCAGTTTAAACATAACTTTGCCTTTGCACACTCCTTGATTCTTGTCATAGCAGAAAAAGGGCCCTCTCTTGGTCATCCTCTTAGGGTGCTGTTTGCCTGCCCCACTTCACTGCTGTGATTTATACGATGGTTTCTGTGCCAGTAACACAAAGTATGGGATGGCAAGTTTGTGAGTAGTAAAGAATAGGTACAGCTGACTGCAGTGAAAATAGGCTAACTGGGATAAAATACAGTGTGAGACTGGTGCCACCATGGTGGTTCTTGAGCCAAGCACAAATCCCCAGTGTGTTTCTCAGGACTGTGATTTAATTTGTCTTGATCTTGTCACCTAGGATGAGTTTCCAGCCACCTAAATCTACCTGTCTTGGCACCAGTCATGAGCATCTTGACAGTGCTTTTTTGTGCTGATCTCCAAAGATGCAGAGTATGTGCTTGGATTATTTTGGTAATTTTTCTTTTTTTTAAGCAGGACAAAACTAGATGGATAAATCCTGCCCCTGGGCCTGTGTGCTGTGTGGTTTCCCAACTAAATAATCCTATAGGTTTTTTAATTAAAATAATCCTAATCCCATCTACTTCTCATCTGTGAATTTGAAAATGCAACGGAGATCAGTAGCAATATACCGGTTTCTCCATAGGAAACCAAAACTTCCTGAGCTGAGAAGCAGATAACAAGAATCCCTGTTTTCAGATTCCCAATATACTGCCCTAACTGCTAGGACAAACGGTGAGTCCTTTAGGGAATTCTTGTTTTCCCTTTTTTTCCAGAAATGCTAGAGCTGGGAATTAGGTTGTTTTGTGATAACTGTCATTTGTTCTTCACATCTTCATTAACCCCCCAGCTTAAAGCTGTAAGACTCAAAACTCTGTCAACAACATAAGGGGCTTTTACAGTCATCTCTAAAATAGAGCCTATTTTGAATCAGAGTCTCCTGGGCTTTGGAGAGGCTCTTAGTCATGACTCACCCCTCCCCAAATGCCTAAGATTGAGCCTTTCCTCCTACCCTGACTTCCACTGTTTCCTCTCACATGCGAGAAGCCAACAGAGTTTGCTCTGTTTGTGCATCGATGGTGGTAAATGGTGAGAAAGACATTGCAGAGCAACAGTATCCCAGTCTGTCCAGTGCAGAGATGGTTCACTGTTAAAAACACTGGGTGGTCTTGGAGGGGAAGGAAACAATAGCCTGGTTTAAGTGGTTGTATTTTAAGCAGACCACCTCCTTGCTTTTTAGTGGGGGGAGGGAAATGAAATAATATGATCTGTCATTAAAAGCCAAACAAATCTGGAAGGGATCTTTTTCAAAACCTATTGTGCTTTTTTTTTTAATCCCCCAGTTTGCAAACAAAGAGAATCCTGTTAGAATTCTTTACTGGGTTTGAAGAGTTTGGGGACTGTTTTTTGCATAACAGCAATTACAGTGGTGGGAGTCTCTCCTGGATCGATGGCAGTTTACAGTAAGGTTCTGGATCTGTTGTTAGGGAGCAGTGCAAGTGCTTACGCCTGAGTTGGTCAATGAGATTTTGTTTTTAGAGCTAATTGCAATAACTATATAGCAGGGCATTATGCTGTAGGAAGTGCCTCTTAAACATTGTGGTTTGCTCCTATATGAAAGAATTAAGCAGTAAAGCTGATCAGGATTAACCAGTTATGTGTGTCAAAATTATTTCTTCAGGTGATTAACTTAGGCTAAAGGTAAATGTTTTACTATTGGTTTTCAGTTGCCCACAAGTAGGTTGCCTTTATGCCTTATATCCTACCTGTAGTAAGTACCATGTACTATAAACACAGACACAGCTCATTAGGGATTGGAAGGGACCTCCAGAGGTCATCGAGTTCAACCTTCCTGCTAGAGCAGGACCACAGTACATAGGGCAGATCACAGAAGAACCCATCCAGACAGGTCTAGAAAGTCTCCAGAGAAGGAGACTCCACAACCTCCTTGGGCAGCCTGTTACAGTCCTCTGTCACCCTTACAGTGAAAAAGTTCTTCCTCATGTTGAGATGGAACTCCCTATGCTCCAGCTGACACCCATTGCACCTTGTCCTGTCATAGGATGCAAGTGAAAAGAGACTGTCTCTTTCTTCTTGACATTCAGGCCTCATGGATTTGCAGACAATGATTAAATCCCCTCATAGTCTTCTCTCCAGACTAAGAAGCCCTAGGTCCTCAGTCTTTCCTCATAAGGTAGGTGCTCCAGTCCCTTAAATCTTTCTCATGGCACTCTGTTGGACTCTGTGAAACAGATCTCTGTCCCTCTTGTACTGGGGAACCCAGAACTGGGTGCAGTACATCCAGAGTGTTAAATAATGATAATTTCCTAAATGAAAAAGTGGAAGTACAATAAATATGAATAAATGTACTTTCCTGGTAAAGTAGAATGGTGTTAAAAGGATATATGAGGAAGGTGAAAGCTGAATATTCTCTGTGTGTGCTTTCTACTAGAAAACATAAATCTAGTGAGGTATACGCATGTACTTTGAGGTGGGGAGAGTTATGAAATGTATGTACTCTTGTAATCTCCTCAGTGTGTGTGTCTATGCTTCCCTCCACTAAAGTGAACTTACTGCTCATAACACACCACGCCTCACCGTTATGCAATATTTAAGAGAGCATTTTAATTCAATGTTGTCTCTAGCTAATACATATAATTAATAGGTTGCATTCTGTGAATGGCGCCTAAATAAAAAGAAACTTGTTTTGTTTTCTGTTGGAGAACAAATTGTTTCATGCATAATAAGCTGCTTCAGGAGTTTTCTTAAGCCTTCAAAAGCTGATTTGGTCTTTACAGAAGAGAATTCAGTGGCAGCTCCCATTTGTGTTGCCCTGCTGCCAACTTACCTGGGGAATGAATAAGGTGGTTCTGCATGTTATTGTGCAGCTTGAAGACAACATCTTGTGTTTCCCATTACAGAAGAGCAGATTGAAA